>CM060903.1:960259437-960859437 GCA_030737815.1 Allium fistulosum | reverse complement strand
ATTCGATAATAATACACTATTGCGGATACAATGGAACTGGTTTCGTCGAATTCTGTGACCGTGCCCCGAAAGGCTATTTTAGCGTGTCGATTAAATCGAGCTATTTTCAAAATCGATAAAATTACTTGAAATTTCAATTTTAAAAACATACTAACTCAAATATAATTCAAAAATAATATATATCCATATTAGAAACCATTTCGATTCATATAAAATCACAAATTTGATTATTCTCACTATTCCAAATATTAAATTACACTGTTAAATTAATATATAAAATGCCAAATTTTGATTTATCGACTTTTAATTCCGTCCAAAAGTCCACTATCATCACTGTAATGCAAATAGAGTTTAAATCATCTTTAGAAATCATTTTCATTCACTTTTAATTCCAGATTCACATATTTTTCCCAATTTCCATTATTTAATTTACTATTTACCAATCCAATTATTCGCTATATTTGGAATTTTAAACCATTTCACTAATTCAACCAAAATTTCCATTTTCAAAATCAATCAATAATTCAAATTCAACATTAAAAATAAACTAAACATTCAAAACCAAATGCCCAAAATTCCGTGTCGTTACAAAAGGCGTTTATGCCAGATCCAACTGTCATTTGATTCGGTTATAAGACATAAGTTATTATTTGAAACTTTCATACTTAAAACATAGTTATTTCCTTTTCTAATTCCTTCAATATAGTTCTAGAGTCCTGATCTAAGATGTGATAAGTGTCCTTTTTAAAATTTATCTTAAATTCTTTATCATATATAATTGACTCACATTTAGAAGATTATTTTTTAAATTCTTAACTAATAAAACATTTAAAGTAGTATGGGTTTCAGAGTTATCGACGTTGCCGATGCCGATTACATATCCTTTCGACTTGTCACCAAAGTTTCCTTCTCCGTCATCCTTATAAACGATGTTCATCAATATTCCTGAGTTTCCAGTCATGTGTCTTGAGAATCCATTATCCAGTATCCATTTATCCCTCTTGACTTTAGGTACCTGTTCATTGTTGGCCATAAAAATACTTGATTATTTTTATCCTCTGATTCAGTTGAAGTGTTCAAAGAGTGTTTCTTCTTTTTATTTGCCTACACCTTTCCTTGCTTCCCTACAACTAACTTCATATAACATTAAACTATATATTAACTCTTCTACAGAAGTGTTAAATAGACCATTATTTTATTAGCCATTCAAAAAATTTAAAATTAAGATTATGAAATTTTGAAAACCAAAAAAGTTCTGAGACAAAATGCAGGGTACGTTATGCGCTACCACGATAATGCATGGATTGTATCTTAAAATAATGTAACACTTAAAACTAATGTAACACTAAAGGGGGGTGAATAATTTTTTTAACTTATTACCAATTTAATTTGTGATTATTAAATTTAAAAATGCAGAATCAAAATCACATCAATTAAATAATAAATGTAGAAAGCAAAAGCAATAAAACTAAAGAGAAGTCACCAAGAATTTTATACTGGTTTGGATTTCCAATCCTATATCCGGCCATATACCCCATGCAGTATTTCACTATAACTAACTTGCACTTCCGTGGCACGCAAGAAAACCTTAACGACTTTGACTTTGAATTAGGTGGCAAGTAACACCTATCCTAACTTTCCACGAGTGGTAGGACACACCTAAACCTTCTTTACTTTGAACCAGGTGGCAAGAACACCTATCTTGACTTTTCATAGGTCGAAAGACACCTATAAAATCCTGACTTCCTATGGATGGTGGGGTGCACCTTTACAAATAAATAGTAGAGTAATATCTACAAAAAATCGAATCTTTTAATCACGATTTCAAGTAGTCTTCAATATAACTTCCTATAGACCTCCAGTAGTAATATACCTTTGATTTCTTTGAGCAATAGGATAAGAACAGAGAGTTAATGATAGAGAATTGAATGTAGACTTTTAGATATTGTGGTAGATTGCAAATCCATGAAGAAATAGAGAGAAAGAGAGTGGATTCACAATGTATAAGTACATATAACCAAGACTTTTTGGAAAATGTGAGAGAGAAGAGAGTGAGAAAAATGAAGGAGAATTCTATTAAAAATTCGTTTTACAGAGCCTTTATATAGAAGATAAGAAGAATTGACTTTTTGTGAAATGTGAAAGGAAGTGTCTATTCGTTTAAAATAAAAAGTTGCATCTAACGTCTAGTATGTCGACAAATCCTAGTTCAAAACTACAATTTATTTATTAATTTTTTTTAACTCTTTCAACTTGTAAAACCAAAATAAAACTTTATAAAATTATTATATGAAATAAAGTAATGAGTTTTAATATAGAAAATTTAAAGACTTGCTAAGGATCTCTAACAATCAATTCTATGACTCGATATACTATAAAACTGACTGACCGTTGTCTTGTACTATTCCAACCTTTATCCCTTGAGTTTCCTTTGTTCTTTTTGTTCTCCTTGATCTACTTAATTCCTCTTGATATACTTGTTTCCTCTTTTATCTCCCTTAGCCTGCTTGCTTCCTCTTAATCCACCTAGTATTGTACTATAGTTCTTATATTGATCTGCCTTGATTAGTGCACTATATCTTTACTTTATTATTCTGTAATATATCTTGATAGATTCATGTATTTATTGTACTATATCATACACAAACTTGGAAAATCATCATTACTAATATTTATCTGGTTGTTATCATCAAAATCAATACTTGTGGTGCTAATAGTAGGGTGGTTTGATACTAGCAAAATCAAAATCCACTACGGTTGACGATTTTATTACTTTGAGTATTTCGGTTACAAAACATAATTAATGGCTCTTATAAGAGGTTTGAGATAGATAATATCTCTTATGAGAGTAGAAAATTTGATACCTATAGAAGAGTATGAGGATTTCAATTTATAGCTATAGAGATCATGTGTTGGAGGGCTTAGATTGATGCTTTGAATACTTAGTTTCCTCATGATTGTTGATTGCGATATATAGATTAGATTACAGCCAGCTAGGACTCTACATGGAGATAATGGCTCAGATGCATGCTAGCTAGCGGGTTGTACTATTGTGTGCCTATGTCTGAAGGACAACGTGGAACATGGAGTGGTTGTTGTACAGTTGTTTATTTGTCAGATGGACTGTAGTACATAGAGTGGTTGCTACACAGTGATACTTTTGTCAGATGAACAATGTCGTTTTATCGCTTTTGTTGCTTTTGTCAGGATAACAGTACGTTACCGTCGGCTTTTTTGCATGAGCAACTAGGAGCTTTTGTTAGAGGTCTGTCGAGTTATTACAAAATGGAGTAGGCACGATGCTGATCTTCGAGGAAAGTGGCTACCCGAGAAGGACATGGACAATACCCGTGGATGGTTAAGGAGTCCGGAAGGTGACCATGTATTGTTGTGACTTGGTTGGCAAGTGAAGAGGTAGGGAGATGCCATCCAATTAGCTTTTATTTTTTTCATTAATCTAGAGGATATGCCAGGTAAGGTCTTGGATTTTATGGAAAGCGGGGAGGCTAGCTCTTGCGGGTTGGGATGTTGAAGGTGGACATATCATTAGGATGGAAATGATGCTCGATAACCCATGCTACGCAGGCCTATATTTTTAGGCTTTGACCAGGTTGGCCCGTTTGTATTTTTGCAAGAAAAACAACTGATAGTATTCAACATTGATATTAACATAGGTTGAAATACACAATAAGATGATCTATACATCGATAGAAATGAAATATATTACTGTAGAAAATCATTTCAGTTGTGGTTAGAATGATAATGTTCAGTAGTCTTATAAAAAACATTTTGATCTCCGTGGCTATGCATGTATGAGGGCATTAATAACCAAGCATTTGGCTTGAGTCATCTCAGATTTCCCTATGAATTTAGCTAAATTTAGAGTTTTCTCAGATTCGAGAATGTAAGTATAAAAATCAGTCAATCTTGGACATGCTCAAACATTTGGAAGTTTGTCTATAAAATTTTGATCGGTAGATTCTACTTGGTACTTGCCGGATTAGTCGTATTTTGTGAAGCGGTATTTCAAAGAATAAGGGAGGTAAAAGTTGATTGAGTGTCAACACCAAATTGTTTTCACAGTTTGGTAGTGATTTGCTCGGTACCAAACCGTGACAGCGGTTCAATACTTGACACTTAACCAATTTTCCAAGAGTTGAGATACGGTATTAGATCAAGGACATAAGAGGAAGAAGTTAGAAAAACGGGTCGAGCAATGATTATTGAACCATTTTTGTGGTTCAATAATAATTCAGTTTGTTAGCGCGTACCCTTTTTGTTGACTGGTACCTGACCATTTCATATATTTAACCAAATTTTTTCCTTTTTCCCTTATCACTTCTACCCGTTTCTCATCCTTCTCATCTCCTTATCTTACCCGTTTGATCATTTTTCAGTAGACTCATTGCAAAGCCACTAGACATCTGTTAACCTTCCAATGTCTCTTCATCTTCAACCTAACATAGGTGAAAACACTCACAAATTTCCCCCTAAAAGCATACTTACGTAAATACAAAGTGTACTTTTTCCTTTTTTGAAGAGTTATCTCATTTGCACCTTTTATTGAGTTTTGATCATTTACCTTGCAGTATCTCTTCACAGGATATTAATCCAGTAATCTGTCTGTCACCCAATCTCGTGTTTTCCAAAAATACGACTCCATAAGATGTCCACATATTTGTAACAGAATTCTACCAGTTTAATTTCTAGTGGTAGAAACGCATTTTGAGGCTTGGAAAAGCAAAATCATAATAGAAGAGGCCACTATATTCTACCCAATAGTTCTTTGTCTCATACATTCTGTTCGGTACTGACCATAAATGCATATACCATAAATACTAATGGTTGGAGAATTTTTCATACATTTTCTCCAGCTTTTCTGAACTCGTTCGTATTCCTTACTATCTTACAATAAGATCTACATTATCTTCTTTAAATCCATTAGAAAATATCAAGTAATGATCTCCATATCATCTTATTCTCGATTTCACACTTGAATCCATCCGTATTCGCTAGTTTCACTCCTAGTTGGTCAAGCTTGATCAAAACTCTAAGGTTTGGCTGCTTGGAACATTTAGGGCTTTATGGATTCGATGGTATAGGTAGGATTTTAAAATTTAATTCTTGTAATTTCAACTACCATTTCATCAAGATTTTCAAGATTTTTCTTGTTTTGTCCACAACCGACCAACTTTTATAAAGAAACAGTCGAAAATTTTGAACTTTTTATGACTTTAAATGATTTACCCATTAATAGGAGATTGTGTTCCACTGTTGTGTGTTGTAGAACATCGATTCACACCTAATTTTTGAAAGTTTATAAAACCATAACCTATACCATACCATTTGGTTTGGCTATGAAGTTATATTTGTAGATGTTTTAATAATTTTCAGTTAGGATTTGTAGATGTAAAGTAGATGCATTCTTTACTGTGATTGGTCATGTAAGTTTGTAGACCTGCAAATATGTCCTAATTTGGGCTTAGTTTAATCAAGAACTTAAGTTATTGTCTAGAAAAGTTAGATCAACACATATATAGTTGATATATTTTGCCAAATAGTAATCTTCCTTATATGTTGTATTTACATCTAGTTTGCAAAATTTAATGTCAAAAGTAGTAATGCGTGAATATCGACATTTTACTCGTATTTTACATTTGAAATGTGTACAAACAGACATATGTTATATGCATTTCGTCATTCATGCATGATATCACATTTTACATACGTACTCTTGTATTACCTCATTGGCTGCTGTAACAAAACCACCTTGAAACAAGCCTAATTTTTGACCAAATAAAAGCCCCTCGAACCTTAGACCCATTCCAGAACTGGTTGTTGGTTGGTAAATTTTTTATAATGAATAGTACATAGAGCTATCTATCTATGTTATCAGAATCTCACAGCGGAAGGGATAAAATATAATACAGGAATAAGTACCCATTTTATAAAAATTCAAATCTCAGAAACATAACATAACATCCAAATATCTGAAATACAATATTTCAAAACAATAATGTATATTAAAAACATAAATAAATAGAAAATACCACAACTTCTCGCTTTCGCCTTCGGCCTCTCAATCAGCATCATCTCCTCTAACATGTGTGTTGTAACGAGGAGGGGGTCAGAACAACAATGTCTGGTGAATGAAATATCAAGTCTTGCCATAACAGTATTTGGCCAGTATCATTTAGATAAGTAATATGTCTTATGCATCCTATACTATATCCTACATAAGTTACCTCCAACTGTAAGCCCAAAGGCTATTCTATCAAACTCTATAGCTTACACTCTTCCAATCCAACTTTATAACATACCTTCAACTGTAGGCCAAAGGCCCTTTCCAATCCCATGCTACTACCAATAGTCATGTCCTAACAGTGTGAGAGAAAAACCTGAGCCACTTAATACCTCTTTAATGGGAATTAGGCAGACTCTAACGATTTACCTATAACCTAGGCGGATCCCCGTCATTTAATAGCTGACCCAAGGCGGACCCCTCTCCACTACTCCCTAACTGACATCGCTTGAAATCTCATCAGGCCACTTAATACTTCTTTATGGGAAAAGGTGGACCCTACAATAGCCACTTAATATCTCGACCCTGAAGCGAACCCCTAACGAGATTTCCTTACTTCCACACCTAAACGATAACCTTGACCATTTAATACTTTTTAAGTTGAAGGAGGCAGACCCTACAACAACCATTTAATACCCCCGACCTAGAAGCAGGTCCTATGTATTATGACTTGTAACTGAAACTGAAACGTCTCACATTAGTCCGACTATTTGTAGGCGCCAGTGTCCAGATTAGCTGGGCAAATTTACCCTACAGAATTGGAATTAACCTCGCGTCCTATATGTGTACGTAATTACTTATTATAGGCAATATCTCACATTAGTCCCAAAGTCACACTACAGGTAGTCAGATTAGCTGGGCAAACTTCTATGTGCTTTTGACTGACCTCGCATCCCAATAACTTAGTCATAATTCCACTCTCCTAACATACTCCATATACGCCTCACCTCATTTCATATTACGGACACATAAGGATAACCCTTGTTCCGCCTTTAATTATGGATTAATTTCCATAATTATTTCAACTTCCTTGAGGTTTAATACTAATTACTAACCTATTTATACTACGCGAAAATACTGTATGTGTGTATATATATATATATATTCCAATGCATGTGAACAATATTCCTATTGTAAAATTCATGCCTTATACTAATCGCTAAATGTCAAAACTTCCATATACAAGTCTAAATCTATAAAATAAATTTCAAAATAGCCAAACAAACAAACTTGCAGAAATAAAATAGAATCATACACTAAACTTATTCTATATTAATATAGAAGAATCAACTCCTCAATTTTAAGGAAAATAAACTTACAATTTAAATCTTTTATATTCTATTCAACTTTTACGTATATGAATTTTATATTAATACACGAAAATAATAGAGATTCCAATAAACATAAGAATTGACATTTCATTTCGGGGAATTTTATGGTTTTCGTGAGCTAAATTCTCCAAGGCATAAAACAAATCCAAACTTCTACTATACAAATACTAAAATTTGGAAAACTAAGGTTTTCACTAATAGATAATTTTCCTACCTCCTTTTGGATTTAATTCGCGCTTGATTCTAATTTCTCTTTCAAATCTCCCCTTTTTGGAATATACAACAGTTGGACTGTATATAAATTAGATTCAGAATTAGGGATTTGGGGAGAATTGAATCAGAAATCAAACATTTAAATATCTAAAATCCCTTATCTAGAAATCCTTAGTGATTCAAAATTGTAGAGAAGAAGATAGACAGAGTTTCATTAGCATTCCAAATAATTTATGAATAAAAGTAAGCGAACTAACCTCTTATTTATAGTGGTTAGAAGGCATCAGAACCGTCAAATTTAAGTCAGTTTAAAATAATAAAATTCAGACCATTCACACCCAACAATACCCTACCCGCCACACACTCACCGGTCGACGACTACTCCACAGCTGGGTGACCGATCCTAGTGGAGGCGATCAAACGATCTTTTTATTTAAAATGTATATTTATTGCTCGTTTAATTTTTTATTTCATACCTATTTTACTTCCTACCGTTAATGTTTTCATTAACGTTAATTCACCCTAATGTTAACTTGTTTGTTAGCATTTTAATTTCAAACATTAACTTATTTAGTTTTTGAAATTGGAATTCCATTCGAATTATTTTAAATTTGAAAACTTCAAACTAAATAACTTTTCCGTTTGAGCTTCGATTACAAAACTTTGTATATGAAAGTTGACCGGAAAATCACCATGAACGCATTGGTGTAAATTTCATGGCCAAATTTCGACATTTACAAAATTTCCATTATTATCCTTATTATTAATTAATTAATTTCTTATTAATTTTACAAGATGTTACATTGTAACAACCCGTACCTCAATGGGCCTAAATTTTGAAAAAAAATCGAAATTCAAGTCCATTAAAGCCAGATCATTGGATATGGTACCTGCAAATAAGTATGAGCATTATCAAAGATTGATAGAGAAATCTAAACTCACAGCGAAAACAACTAAGAATACTGACTATGACTACTACCTAAGAGTTAATGGTATTCCTTAGATAGCAGATTGTCACATCAGCATCGAGCATGAGAGAAAAGAAGACTTCTCCAACAATTAAACACATCCAACTTTAGTGACCTATTTCTGTAAATCTATCATGTGGGTTGTAATGAGGAGGGGGCCAAACAATGTTCTAGTGACTGGAAAACCTATAAACTGTCCATAATACAAATTTATACTAGTTGGTTTCTACTTAATTGTTATGTCTATTAAGGTTAGCAATTCTAATCTAACCTTGCATTGCACACATGATTAGTTACCTACCCCTTCCCAAGGTAAAAAATACCGATAAAGCCTTATCAACCACCCAATACTTCCAAACCCATTTGCCACTTAATACTTCAAAATATGAAGCAGGCTTCCATAATCACCACAAAATACCTTTAAAAGAGAAATAGCTAGACTTTGTCATTTAAGACCTCAATCAAGGTAGACCCCGTCAACAATGTTAACAAAGGTTGGTGGGTCCAAGCTACAAAGACCTCTAACCACTATTTAAGGCTTCTGACATTTAATGTCCAACTACTACCGCATTTATCGCCAATAAAATCGTAGCTATGTAAGAGACAGTATCCAAGCCACTTAATACCTTTAAAAGGACTAGTTAGATTTCTAACCATTTAATACCAATATTCTAAGCAGGTTCTACATCACTTAATACCTATCCCCAGGCGGAACTCACTGGTACTATCGTTACTACGGCCTTAACAATGTGAGAGACTGTACCCAAGCCACTTAATACCTTATTAATAATGACTAGGCAAACCCCTGACCATTTAACACCTATCTATAATTAGGCCTTTGTCATTTAATACCTAACCCCTAGGAGGACTCCTCATTGGTACTATCCACCGATATAACTTGGAATCTCACTAGGTTATTTAATACTTCTTTTTAGGAGAGAGACAAACCCTAGATTAGTCACTTAATACCTCAAACCCAAAGCGAACCCTTCCTGAGATACCCACTATCACCCTTAATTGTAAATATGGAATCTCATTAGGTTACTTCTTTCGGTAGGGAGGCTGGTCCTAAAATGCCACTTGATACCTTAACACTAAAGAAAACCCTTTTTGAAAAATCTTTATTTATTTTGGAATCTAACTAGATTACTTAATACTTCTTTTTAGGAGAGAGGCGGACCCTACAGCCACTTAATACCTCAAATCAGAAGCGAACCCCTATGGAGATATCCTTTACCGCTCCTAATTTCAAATTTAGACCATTTAATACTTTTCAATAAGAAAGCATACCCAATCTCTCACGTTGTCATGGGTCCTAGGATTAATGATATCTCACAGCAGTAGTAAGTGCACCCAACTGTTGGTGGCCTCAAAGTGAAGGCAATCTTTCGTCGAGTGATTCTTCTGACATTGCATCACTAATCTACTAAGTCCAATCAACCATCCTAAGTCTTTACTTATATTATCTTAGGTAGACACTGGACTTAGCTTTTTAATTCTCTTTTTATTTAAGGCAATAAAATTTACCTTAAATACTGATCTACCCATAAATCCTCTTTTAATGCCCATAAATGTTAACTTGTCCATAAAATCATAACGGACATTTCCTAAGACATTTATGTATGATTACTAATTTCAAATTAGTAACCTTTTTATATCTATTCCATTTTTATCAGTCTCATTAATCCATTTTCTTTATTAATTGTAACCCTTAATTTAATACTATCCATAATTACCCATTAATTGGGGTTACAATCTTTTATTTCTTATTAATTATTGGAAATTACTAAATTATTGCCCATTAATAGGAGTTACAACATTTCTTAATTCTACCTATACGCTTCCCTAAATATAATAATAACTAACTAACATTGCGCATAAATAACGCATGAATAAACATTGTTCTTCTTTATTAACGCAATAAATACGTATAAACTGCCTAATAAAACTACCTATTCATAAACAAGTACATACTAGTCATAGATATGTAACTAGAATATACTTTCCATATTTAATTTGCTGGAATTAAATTCCGTAGGAAGATTTTCCACTATAATTTACATAAATTAGTTTAACATAAAAAGTTACCATGTTTGAAATTACAAGGAATGGATAATTTATTTTTATTTGGAATAAACAGTGTAAACTGCGGAGACTAATTCTGTACTTTACACATCTCTTCCCTTTTTGTTTTATTCCTTGTTAAATCAAGAATTGCCTTTTTGAATCAAAAGTGGAAAAGTAAACAAATTTATAAAAACCAAACAAATGTTCTTCCCACAAATTAAACTATGGTAAATTTACAACTTAGCACAAATTTGGGCGATAATCCAAAAATCATACTTTACACCCAAGTACAGATCTGGAATAAAAATATACAGCATTCAAATTCTAAAATCTTTAGGACTAATTTCCAGGTCTAAGTGTAAACATATGTGAAATTAGGTCTAAAACAAGAAAATGTAGGTAATAGTTTTCTACACTAATTTAAGCCTACAATTCGCAAATAAAATTGATTTAGGCATAAAAATCAAACGTATGCCAATGGAATAGATTTAAAATCATAAAAAATATATAAAATTTTCCACTTACCTTTTAAAAGCAATCCAAATCTCCAGATCTTAAGTAGAACCTTAAATTCATCTCCAAATCCTTTTTAATCAAAGAAATATGTATAAAAAGGGTATATACATATATTAGAATTACAGATCCGAGAAGAGATTTGGGATTTGGAAAGAAAATAGATACAAATATATATAAATTACCTCAAATACGCGTATAGTTGACTCTCTTCTCCTTTTCATTTGATTTTTATTCTTCTCTAATTTGTATGAATATAGATATAAATACCTTATTTTTATACATTAGAAAAAAAGTGGAGAAGAAAAAATGGTAGAGCTTCGCTACTACCTCCAGAAGAATATGAGAAGAGAAGGGAGGGTTAGGCCTAAATTTATAGGCATAAGACTCAGCCTCAACCTTATAATTTAAAATATTAAATCCAAGCCATTGCGGTCTAGGTTAATTGCAGCCGCTTGAAGGCGGCCCGTCGACCGCCCATGGAGCACCGGTCAACCGCTAGGGGTCGACTAGTCCCAATGATAGGTCGGCCTATGGGCCCAGGCGATTAATTAATAAATGTTAATTTTTTATTCAAATTATTTTCGCATCCATAACTTCTTCGTTTTGACTTCAATCACAAAACTCCAAATATGAAAGTTGCTCAGAATTTTGCCACGAACGCAATGGTGCAAGTTTCATTGCCAAATTCCATCATTTGCAAAAATTCCATTTTTGGAGCATAATTAATTAGCTAACGCCAAATTACGGGGTACTACATACATTCTCCCCCCTTTATAGGATTTCGTTCCTAGAATCCCTAAGGGAGAGATAGTGTAATGCGCACTCAACATCCATGTTATACAATCAAATTTTCTACACAACCATTTACACAGCCAAAAGTGTGATGTGATTATGTATGCAACATATTATATATGAGCTCGGTCCTAGCATGAATATAAGATCGTGACATATAAGCATGTATGCACGCATCCTAAATATGCATAAAATTCTACATGAATGCAAAAATAATAGTAAAAAGTGTGGCAACCATCCCTTACTATCCAATCTAGCAACCACTGCACCGAAAAAGAGAGAGAAAGTTTACCAAAGAAAAGCTCAGGATAAGAAGCCTTTATCTTCTATTTAGTTTCCCATATGCTTTCGGCCGGATTATCTTTCCATTGTACATGGACCGGTCTAATTTCTTTGTTGTGGAGCTTTCTAGTTCCATGCTCCACTATGTGTGCGATGGCATGTGGTGTTATTGGCTTCGTCTCTATACCTACTAACTGATCAGGCTCTATTATAGTGGCGATGCTGTGAAGGCATTTCCTCAAATGTGAAACATGAAAGACGTCATGAACTCCGCCAACTTATCTAGAAGCTCTACTCGATATGCAAGTTTCTTCACCTTTATAAAATTTGGAAAGGCCCAACAAACCTCGGCGCCAACTTCCCTATCGTACCAAACCTCATTACTTTCCTAAGAGGGAAACCTTAAAAAATACCAAGTCTCTGGCCGCAAACTCCAATTCCTTTCTTTGCTTGTCAACACAGGACCTTTGACGGTCTTGTACGACATTCATTCATTGCCTAATCATCTCTACCCTTTTAGAGGTCTCACGAATCAAATATGGTCCAAGTAAGGTTTTGTTGGGGGATTCCCACCAACAATAGGCGATTTACATGGTCTCCCATTTAATGCTTCAAAGGGTGTCATGCCAATCGTCGCTTATTAATTATTATTGTACGCAAACTCTATTAAGGGTAAGTTATGCTCTCAATTTTCTTTGAAATTCATGATTCAAGCTCCCAACAAATCTTCCTAAAACTTATTTGCGCTTTCTGTCTGGCCGTCGGTCTACGGGTGATAAGCGATGCTAAGATTCTTCGCACCTAAGGATGATTGCGAACACCTCCAAAATTCACCAGTGAGCAAGGGGTCCCTATCATTAACAATGCTAATTGAAACTCCATGAAGTCGTACTACTTCCTTGATATAAATTCGCTTCATATCCCTATACATTTTACCTCCATGGGGTGAATGATCATCATAAAATGGTGACACTTGGACAAAATTTCCTCCAAAACATCATCCACCATAGGGACACTAGATATCTATCTCTTCTCAAACATCCTCTTTCATCAATTGCATACCGACCATCAGGAGGAAAATTCTATCCTTTGTTTAGTTTGTCCAAAATATCTACTCTCGTCGCATCCTTCTTATGATCATGCCCGATACGGTCAATCAATGTCGGCCTAAACTCTATTGTTTCCAAATAGCCTAGAGTGGATTCTGTTAGCGGTTGAAAATTAAAATTCAAGAGGAACTCCAACTGCCTCCACTCATAAATAGCACCAAGAGTAGCATGCCTCCGGCGAACGGTGTGGGCGATAAAATTCTCTTTTCGGCTGTGTACTGTATCTCAAAGTCATATGATGCTATAAACTCCATCTACCTTTGATGCCTAGGATTCAAATCTTTTTGGGAGAATATGTATTTAAGGGATTTGTGGTTGGTAAACAACTCAAACCTTCTTTCAAAAGATAGTGTATCCACATCTTCAAAGCAAAAACGATAGCTTCTAACTCTAAGTCATGAGGTGGTACCTCTTCTCATGGTTCTTCAACTGCCTACTTACATAGGCTATTACTCTACCTTCTTGCATAAGAACTGCTCCTAATCCCATACTACATGCATCGGTGTAAACAGTGAAAGGCTTCGTCCCATCGAGAATGGTAAGTACCGGCGCACTAGTCAACAGCTCCTTCAACCTCTCGAATGCTTCGGTGCATTTCTCATCCCATGCAAAACTAATTTTTTCTTAATTAAGCGAGTTAGTGGGATTGCCATCTTGGCAAAGTCCTTGATGAACTTCCTATAGTAACCCATCAGCTCAAGAAAACTTCTAACATCTGTGGCATTATTTGAAATCTTCCAAACTTGAATAGCCTCCACCTTCGCATTTCTATAGACAATCTCTTCTTGGAAACAATATGACCGAGAAATCTCACCTCCTTCTTCCAAGAGTGACACTTTGAGAATTTGGCTTTTAATGGTGCCTTCTCAAAGTCCCTAGTACCTCCCTTAAGTGATTTTCATGCTCACCTTCACTTTTGGAGAATAATAGAATGTCATCCACAAAGTCTATGACAAAACCTACTTAGCCGCCCTCTAAAGACTCTACTCATCAAATTTACAAAGTATGTAGGAGAATTTATCAACCCGAAAGGCATCACTTCCCACTTATACAGTCCATCGAAGTGCGAAATGCGGTCTTCTACTTGCTATCCTCAACTATCCTTAATTGATGAAATCTGGTGGCTAAGTCCAATTGGAAAAAGATTTTGGCTCTAAAAAGATGATTAGAAAATGTCTATTCTCGACAGTCAATGCATAACCTTAAAGATCTGTTTGCCTTAGTAGCAAAGACAATCGATGCTCCTGATTTAGAGGTACATCGACAAATAAATCCCTTATGCAATAGCTTTTAAATCTTCTTGTCCAACTCTCGCCTTTCCTTAGGGGCCATGCGCCTTAACGGTAGAGTGATAGGTCTAGCGTCCATCTCTAAATCGATAACTTTATCCCCTTCGGGGTGGGAGACCCAAGACTTCTTCAAAAACATCAGGAAATTCTCGAATTACGGGTACAGATGAGAGCTCATCTTCCAATAGGCATAGAAAATATAAATAGCTTAACTCGATTGAGTTTTGGGGTTTACAATGAATATCTATATCTCATCCCTTACAACTCCTTAACCACACAATCCTCCCACCATAATGTAAGACCGCCCCATACTAAGATAACTAGTCCATCCCTAGGATAAGTCCATACTCCTTAAAACCAAGAATATATGTGTTACATGTAAAATTGACGTCACATATATCAACAAATAGGTCTTTACAAATTAAAGAAAGGGGTGTCAACCCCCAAATAGGATTTGACATGACTATTAGGTCGGTGACAACTTGGGTTTTTAGACTCAAGGAGTTAACTACATTTCTAGCTATAAATGAATGTGATGCTCCGGAGTCAAATAAGGCAAGGGTAGTATTCCCAGATATAACAGTTGTACCTTCCTTTTCAGCATTTCCTTAATCTCTAGGAGGAGGTCTACTCGAGATAGGTACAACCTCAACGGCATAAGCATGCCCACTTTGTCCTTCCCACACAAGCTTTGGACACCGATTCTTGTAGTGCCCCTCTTAATGGCAATGGTATCACTTCCCTTTGAACTCCTCCCTCATCAAACTCACCTTACAGTCCTTAGCAATGTGTCCTTTCTTTTGGCATCTATGACATGTCATAGCTTCTTTCTTGATCTTCCCCTTGGCCTTCTTATTTGCCCAAAATTCTCCCTTCTTAGGTCTACCTTGGTTTTGTGGCTATCCAAACTTTTCCTTCTCTTTCTCTATCCCCTCTAAGCCAAAAGTATATCCATGCAACAAGGTCATTTCAAATATCATCTCATAAGTGGCGCCTGCGGGTATTTGGGCCAAAAGTAGCTCCCTAAGTGGATAATTTAGGCCTTTGACAAACTTCATAGCCTTTTTCGTGGTGTTGTCAATCAAACTCAATCTAAACTTAGCCAATTCTGTGAACTTATTGATATACTCCTTCAATGTGGAGTCTCCTTGCCTCAACTTTATAAACTTCTCCAACTGCAAACTTACTTCTACTTTAGACATGAATCGACACTCAAAGCAAGTCCTAAATTCAGTCCAAGGGATTCCTTCCACAACATTCTTTTCAACTACTATAGTCCACCAATCCAATCCTTCTCCCTTTAAATGTCATGCAACCATCCTTCTCTTGATCTGGTCTTCCCATCCCAGCTCCTGGAATATACATTCACAGTCGTTAATTCAAGCCTTCGTCTTAACAAAGTCTTCAGCCCCTATATATGCATGTCCTCCCATAGTTTGGAAGTCCTTGCATATCTTATGGAAGTCTATAGGACAGGAAATCGCTTTAGTGAGCGGAGCAACTGATGCAGCTTGCTGAGGAATGCAAACATGCCCTACATGACTCAAGTATTGCTTGAACCATTCTAGCAGCCCTCAAATAGTGGGTATCGCTTAGGTGGATGAGTTCCCAAGCCTCAAAAGAATGATTTCAACAATAATCAACTATTTGTAGGTTTAAATTTTTAGTTACAAATTTCTAAGATAGTATATTTACTAAAATAAAAGATTTGTCTAGTGTGTTTGCGTATGCTAAAATAAGTTTATATATATAGTAGGGTTTCGAAAAATACTTCCAAACATAGCAAGTACGCACTTTTATGTATACTTTCCCCGTTGATCGGGTAATGTAAGCTCTGATACCAAGTGGAACAACCCACCTTAAAGTGGGACTAATATTCGATCAAATAAAAGCCCATCGAACCTTCGACTCATTCCAAAGCTGGCTATTAGTTGGTAAAATTGGTATAATGAACAATACATAGAGCTATCCATCTATGCTATTAGCATCTCATAGTAGAAGGGTTAAAATATAATACAGGAATAAGTACGCATTTTACAAAAATTCAAATCTTAGAAACATAGTCCAAAATACAATATCTTAAAATAATAACATCATGTCTAAAATGGGTATATCAAAATATATCAGAAACATAAATTGATAGATATTGCCACAAATCCTCGCTTCCCCCTTCAACTTCTCAATCACCACCATCCCTCCTAACCCATGTGTCGTAATAAGGAAGGGTTAGAACAACAATGTCTGGTGAATGAAATCTCAAGTCTTACCATAATAGTATTTGGTCAGTATCATTTAAGTAAGTAATATGTCTTACGCATCCTGTAATCTAATTTACATAAGTTCCCTCCAACTTTAAGCCCGAAGGCTATTCTAGTCCAACTTTACCACTTACACTCTTTCAATCTAACTCTATAACTTATCTTTAACTGTAGATTAAAGGCCCTTTCCAGTCCCACACAACTACCGTCAGTCGTGTCCTAATAATGTGAGAGAAAGTACCCGGGTCACTTAATACCTCTTTATTGGGAATCAGGCAAATTGTGACCATTAATACTTATAACCTAAGAAGATCCCCGTCATTTAATAACGAACCCAAGGTGAACCCTTTCTGGCATTTCCTAACCGACATCACTCGAAATCTCATTAGGCCATTTTATACTTCTTTACGGGAAGATGCAGACCCTAAATAGACTTTTAATACCTCGACCCTATCCAGAGTTTTCCCTACGACCTCACTAAAACCATAATCTTGACCATTTAATACTTCTTAAGTGGAAGGAGGCTGACAATACAACAGCCACTTAATACCCCCAATCCAAAAGTAGGTCCTATGGATTATAATCTGTAACCAAACTGTGTTGTCTCACAATAGTCCAACTATTTGTAAGCACGGGTTGCTAGATTAACTAGGAAAACTTATCTTATAGAATTAGGACTAACCTCGTGTCCTCCGTGGGTACTTATTATAGGCGATATCTCATATGAGTCCCAAAGACACACCACAGGTAGCCAGTTTATTTAGGCAGACTTCTGCGTGCTTTTGACTGACCTCACATCCCTATAACTTACTTATAATTCCATTCTTCTAACATACTCCCATATATACCTCACTGCATTTCGTATTAAGGCCATATAAGGAAAACTCCTTATTCTGCCTTTAATTATGGGTTAATTTCCATAATTATCTCAACTTCCTTCCTAAGAGGTTTAATACTAATTGATAACCTATTTATACTACACAATAATATGTTATTAGTTATATGGTAATATATTTATATTTACGTAATAACTAATATATATGTATGTATGTATAAATATTCCTAAGCATGTGAACGATATTCCTATTCTAATATTCGTGCCTTATACTAATCGTTAAATGTTAAAACTTCCATATACAAGTCTAACTCTATATAATAACTTTAAAAATAGCTAATATCCTTAAACAAACAAATAGACTTGCATAAATAAAATAGAATCATACACCAAACTTATTCTATATCTATATTAATATAGTAGAATTAACTTCTCTATTTCAATTTTCAAGGAAATAAAACATATAATTTAAATCTTTTATATTCTATTCAACTTTTACATATACGAACCTGAAGTGAAAAAGGGATTCCTTTTTGTCTAAATTACGAAAATAAGTAGTGGAAACAATGAATAGGAGAATTCTTACTTTACACATTATTTCCTAACTTATTTTCTTTTTAGAACCCTTTAACGCAATAATAGAGAAGAGTTGGAAGTGGAATGGACTATGAAATTTTCAAATTACAATAACAAAACAAATTATATAATGTTAATATAAAATAATTGAGATTCCAACAAACATAAGAATTGACATTTCATTTGGGGGAATTTTAGAGTTTTTAGTTTTAGGGTTTTTGTGAACAAAATTCCTCAAGGCAAAAAACAAATCCAAACTTCTACTATACAAATACTAAAATGTGAAAAACTAAGATTTCCACTCATAGAGAATTTGCCTGCCTCCTTTTGGATTTGATTCATGCCCGCTCCTAATTTCTCCTTCGGATCTCTTCTTTTTGGAATATACAACAATTGGATTGTATATAAATATAATTCAAATTCAGAGATATAGGAAGAATAGAATTAGAAATTGAATATTTAAAATCTCGTACCTAGGAATCCTAAGTGATTTTGAATCGTAGAAAAGAATAAGGCTAATAAAGTTCTATTAGCGTTTCAAATAATTTGTGAATAAAATTGAGGGGGCTAGACTCTTATTTATAGTGGTTAGAAGGCACCAAAACCGTCACATTTAAGTCGGTTTAAAATAATATCAGAGTTCTTTACACCTCACAAAACCTTGGCCACCACACACTCACCAGTCAACCGCTCCTCCCTAGGCGGTCGACCACTAACGGTCAACCAACTAAAGTGGAGGCGGTCGATCGACTTATTTTCTGAAATATATATTTATTGCTCGTTTAATTTTTTATATTTCATACCTATTTTACTTCCTGCTGTTAACATTTTCATTAACATTAATTCACCCTAACATTAACGTATTTATTACCATTTTAATTTCAAATTTTAATGTTATTTAATTTTAAAATTTTGAATTCCATTCAAATTATTTTAAATTCAAAAACTACAAATGTGAATAAATTTTTCGATTAAGCTCCGATTACAAAACTTCAAATTATTTACTGTGTAGTAGCTTTGAGTTTGTATTTGATATGTCAGATTTCCTCTTGAAATGAAATGTAACTTATATTATCTGACATATCGGTACTCGCACAAAGCAATTACACAGATGGTCGCTTCTCAACAGCCTTATTCTTCGCGCTAGTCGACGACATTACCCCGTAGTATCCTGGGCTAGTGTGAGTATAGAGGTGGGGCGTATTATTGAGCTGGTATGGCTTCATCTTTGTTAAACAATAAATTTGGCTTAACTTTCTTGATTAAGAAAGTGAGAGATATACAACAAATGCTAATTTAGCAATCATCGTATAACCTATGAAAACAATAAATTATTTTTGTCCTTGGTTATAGTTTTTCAATTTTAGTTAGACCTAAATAACTTTAGTGCCTAAATTGAGCTTTTTACAATTTTCTCAAATTTACAAATCTTGACTGTTGGATGCTTGATATGTTCCTTGAATATGATGGTTCCAACTTGTTCTTCTTTGATATTTAATTTGTGGCGATTTAGACGGTTGGGATCTTTTATTAAACCGATGACATAGCATATCTTAGGGGTAACACATGGCACCTTGAGATGAATTCTCCAAGGATATATAAAATCTTCACACGTTTTGCTGGCATGGTTCAAGTGGACCAATATGGTGGTGGCATATGGAAACAATTGTGTGCATGATAGCTAAATTCATAATTTCATTAGCTTAAAATCCATGCTTTCATTAGCTTGTTCTCTCCAAGTTTCCGATAACACTTTCACTTTAAGTAGCATATCTCTATTAGCATCATTTCCATATCTTCATTAGGGCATCCTTATTCCTTTGTTAAGAACTAAACCATATCTCTATTCACTTCTACTCCATTTTTTTCCAAGAATCCATACCCACTTCTCTGTTAAAACCAAATCATATTTATGTTAGCTTCTACTCCATCTTTCTATTGTGCATCCATATCCATTCCTTCGCTAACAATGCTTTTTCCTATGTTCATTAGTATATGTCCATGTTTCCATTAGAAACTTCAATACCATATCTTCGTTAGTACTTCCATCAACATGTCTTTGTTAGCTTACCATACTCATATCTCCGCTAACATTGCTATAGAATTTCCCATATTTTAATTAAGCATTATTTACTTTCATGTTTCCGTTAACGAGTTTTGTATATTTTCACTTGCTTATTCTTTATATCTATGTTAACACATATACTTTATTTCTGTTAGCAAGTTCAATATAATAACCCGCCCTAAAATGGGCCTAAATTCCAACCCAGAAAAGGCCCATCGAAACTTAGAACCATCTCAAAGTTGGATGTTGGTTGGTAAATAGAATAATACAGAGCTATTTCTACACATTTAAAATCTCACAGTGGAAGGATAAAATATAATATAACTATAGTACCCATTTTATCCAAATTTCAAATTGTCTTTTAAAACCATAACAAATTATCCATAATATCAAATCCCAACAATAACCATATATATCCACAATATTCCAAAATTACAACATTGTTTTATGTCATGGGTGCATCAAAAACTGTAGAAATAACAAATAAATAAATAGACTACTTCCACAAGTCTCATCATTGTCTCCAACTTCAGCATCGCCCTTCCTAACATGTGTTGTAATGAGGAGGGAGTCAGAACAACATATGTTTGGTGAATAAAAATCTCGAGCCTTACTATATTAGTACTTGGGCTGTATAATTCAAATAAGAATACGCCTTACTCATAATATCTTGAAAATTGGCTAATAACAATGAAGTCCTTTTTAGCTTAGTCTTAATACGAATTAGAATCCAGTTATTCTCTTCAATCTAGAACAAAATCAAAAGTATTCCTTGACTTGAATAAAAAAAATTTGGAGTCATGTCACATTTCTATCTACAACATAAATCTTTCCAAATATAATCCCAAAGGCTTTTATCAAACTTAAATAAAAGGCTTTCCAAATATAAGCACATAACCAACTTGCTATCAGGCCAATAACCCAAATCTATCATCCAGAATGTCCAATTATTGTAAGAGACAGTACTCAATGTTAGTGGCAGAATTATGGATCCTAAGACTAATTAAACACTACAGGGGGATGAATAGGGGTTTTATAAGTTTTATAAAACTTTTTAAAATTCTTTCAAGTTTATTGTTAACCAATACAAAATGAACAATCACAGATGCAAACATGGATAAGTATATATAAATGCAGTAAAGTAAAAAGTAGAGAATTAAAGAGATCACACCAGGGATTTTTGTACTGGTTTGGAGTTACCCTACATCCAGTCTAGTACAATTACTTGTACATATTTCTTTTCAAATGCTAATCTTTCAACGGGCAAAAGGCAAACCCAATACAATCTCGATTTCAAGGCTACGAGACATACCCTCTAGATTTTCCAAGCTCTAGGTACACTCACTTGATTTGGATGGGATAAAACCACAGTCACTTGGATTTTCAGGACACCAAGCACACCCACTTGATTTAAACGGAACACAAGCACACCCGCTTAAACACAACTAGAGTTTGATGATTTTTCCGAAGACAATTTCTTGATCTTTGGTTATAATGAATCCTATAGCCTCTTGGACATCACTTTGATCTTTGATTGAGAGAGATGATTTTAAATCAGAGTAAATAGTAGAGAACCAATACAATGAAGATTGAATTGATTCTAGTCTGAATTTGATAATATTTGAATGTATTTTCAATAGAAATTTGGCAGAGTAAGATGAGAGAAGATAATAAGAAAGTAGTTAATAAAAATTTGTTTGGAAACCCCTATATATAGAGAATAAACAAACATGTCCATTTGCGAAGAGTTACGACGAATAGACACTTCATTTCAAGATTACGGCATGACATACTATCTGCCTATATGTCGACATATGTATGAAAATTTTGAAAACTAGTTTCTTTTATTATTATTTTGAAAACTCTATACTTTGTAAATCATTTTAAACATGGTTCATAAATAAGTAGAGATCATAGATTGCTACCAGTGACTTTAACAATATTCTATGACTCTATATACTATACCATAGTTTTGAGATCTTCATGTCTTGATCTTTATACTTATGAGTCTTTATGTCTAGTTCTTGAGCTTTTATACTATACAGTCTTCGATTCAAAACCTTTATAATATCCTAAACTATATTTTATATAACTTGGTAAAATCATTAGTATCCATATCTTATATGAATATATTATTGTTGCCAAGGTTGTTATCATCAAAATCAATAACTACGGTAACAACACTCAAGTCACTTAATACCTTTTAATGGGAATTAGGTAGACTCCGACCATTTAATACCTTATTTAAGGTAGGTCCACGTCATTTACTACCTATAATCCCAAGGCGGACTCCTCGCTAGTAACTTTCTAGCTGACATTGAATGAAATCTCTTCAGCCACTTAATACTTCCTATTGTAGTCGGACCTTTTCTGAGATATCCTATACCGCGCCTAATCCATAATCCTGACATTTACTACTTCCTACATAGAGAAGAGGCGGGCCTTCACACAACCACTTAATACCTTCAATCTCTGAAGCAGGTCCTTCGTATTATGACCCATACCCCATGGTGATGTCTTACATTAGCCCAACTATTCATGGGTATTGGTAGCCAGATTAGCTGGGCAGATTTACCCTACAGAATTTGGGACTAACCTCGCGTCATCGTAGTTACTTATTATAGGCAATGTCACACACCAATCACAAAGTCACATTGTTGTAGCCAGATTAGCTGGGTAGACTTTCATGTGCTTTTGACTGACCTCGCATCCCTATAACCTAGTCATACTCTATATCACTCTCCACATATATTATCACACATCTCACTGTTTCCAAAATCAAGGCCTTGTAAGATATCTTTCTTATTTCGCCTTTACTATTAATTACCTTCCTAAGGGAGATTTTAATAAAATTAATAACTTATTTAACTACGTAATTATACGTTAATTATGCCAATACACACACACACGTGCGCGCGTGCCTAGTATTTTCTAAGCATGTTGAATTTACGCCCTAAACTAATGTTTAAATGTCAGCTCTTTCAACAATTATACAAGTCTAATCCCATATTATCAACAATACTAAAATTACATTATTCATATCTAAAAATTCCAATCAATAAACTTGTATACAATAAAAAATTAAACTCAACTTATTACATCAAAATAATGGAATATAATAATACTAGAAACTTACAATTCCAATTTTTTATGCACTATTCAACTCCTATTCATATAAAAATAAACAAAGGAATTTCTATTTAATTCATGAGAATAAGCAGTGCAAACTACGAATAAAATTCGTACCTTACACACTATTCTTTAATCAAAATCCTTTAACCAAATTCAATGAAAAATAATTAGTAGAATATAAGGTAAAATTATCAAAACTACAAATCTACACTATTTCCATTATTTTGCCATAAACAATTGAGACTCCAACATAGAATTTACATTTCATATTTAAGGAGTTTTGGGGGTTTATAAGATGATGTTTTCGCAAACCAAAACTCCCTAAGGCATATTCAAACCCAAACTATACTAATCAATTACTAAAATAGAAAAGCTAAGATTTCCACTCACAGTATATCCTTAGCTTTGCCTCCTTTGTATTTGACATGCCTTTGATAATCTTTGTCAGATCTCTTGATATATATACACAAGGGGTTTATATATACGTTAAATTTAGAATATTAAAGTTATAGAGGAGAAGAAGTTGAGAAAATAAATAATATACAAAGATAGATCTATCTGATTTCTTACCTGAAATCCTAAAGGAGTTTTTCTGAATTTTGAAGGGACGAACTAACAGAACTCCATTAATGTTTGCAAAATTTTATGAATAAAAGTGAGGGGTATAGGGCCTTATTTATAGTGGTTGGAACACATCAGAACCGTTGGATGAAGGTCGGTTAGAAATTATAAAATCCGCAACGTTTAAATTCACAAACCCTAGCTGCAATTTCACTATCAATGGTTGACTGTCCTACCCTACAGGTCGACCGCTAGCGGTCAACCGATCCTAGGGAGTGGTCGACCGTGACATTTAATTTTGGGAAGATTTTTGGTGCTGTTGTTTTTTATTTATTACATTCCTTAATTATATTTTAATGTTAATTTTAACGTTTACATAACCTACAAGTCTAATTACCGTTAACTTTTGAATTTCAAATTTTAAAATTGATTATTCATTTAAATTTGAATTCTGTTTAAATTAGTTTAAACTTGAAAACTTCAAATGTCCATAACTTTTCCGTTTGAGCTCCGTTTTCAACATATTATATATGAAAATTGATCAGAATTTTGCTACGAACACAACAACATAACTTTTGTGGTAAAATTTCAACTTTTGAAAATTTCCATTTTTATTCCTATCTTATTTAATTTTATTTATCTAATTTATTTATGGTTGATTTTACTCGGTGTTACATTCCTTGTTTTTCCGTTATCATTAAATAATGGTATAATAATCTTGTCCTTGGACTTAATTGATTACCTTAATAAGGTCTTCTCCAACCAGTATTTTGGCACCTAGCTCCACCATAGTGCCAGATCTTCCATGGCTTCTAGTGCTACTATAACACATCAGCCTTGGTTCTTTAGTTATTGAGGTGTAAAGGCCCGCCTATTATAACACCATAATCCATGCATTAATGTACTTAGGATTCCATGTGCATAACAGATGACGATTTATCGGGTAGTATTTTCAAATAAACATAGCATATCTTTCGTAATATGTACACTAGTCATCTCATAATGAAAGGAATAAATAAATATCAACATGAACATGTACATACTGAAAGAGACCATATAAATAAGACACAAGGTTCAACGTCATAATACATCATACATAAATTCATATACAACTTATCTCATGATGCAAATAGTCTAACATGTCAATAATCCAGAATACTGGATAGACATGATAATAGCAATAATGGCTATAGCTCTAAAATTCACCTCCAGCTAGTAGAATCTATCATCTAAGTCAAACTACTAAAGGAATAGATTACAAAAGAGACATTATAAAGAGGGCCAAACATAAAGTATGGTGGAAAGAAAATATCACTTACCAATATGCTAATATATCATGCATAATACCAAATGGTATAACTCAAGGTAATGATACCATACCTCAACCTGGATCCAATAAGTTAGCACATTTCTACTATATTGCTACGTAATACATGATGAGTCTATCAGCTACTAATCATCATTGCACCTGCAATGTGAGATGAATCAGGTGCAATAGGCAACATAATAAAATGGGAAAATTAATAATTTTACTTTTAATCCATTATGCACTAGATTTTTTATAGTTTTATCATAAATAATGTCAATAACTTTAAATCATATTTAATGTTTTGTTGGACAAATTTGATACAAATTTTAGTTTATATTGAATTATCATTATATTAATAGTGTTTTGTTTAATTTTCAATGTTATTGGTGATTCAAAATATTTAACTAAATAATTAATTATCAAATTAAATAATATTTACTCAGCGGTATATTTTATAATAAAGTAATACACACATACATGAATATATATTAATTTTAAACGAATAAAATCTAAATGATAATAACTAATATATTAATATAAAGTCAAATAGCACATTTCAAATTTGGATATTTCATATATTCAAATGATTATGATTCATCATAATTCAAATATCAAATATTCAAATCAAAACGAATAATATATTAATTTTGATTAATGGCATTGATTTGTCTTTAATGAGCATATTAATATAATAATCTATAGTCTACACTATCAAATATAAGCATATAATTTACTCTCAAATGATGTCAACGTGTTTAGAATTTGATAACGAACTGAACAACGCAAGTTATGTGTAAACCGAGTTCATGCATGAGAGTTATTAATGTTTGAAGATTCATGGATAAAATATAAATCATATATTAAGTCAGGGGATTTTGGAAAAATTACCTTTCTTCCCTAAAGAAACCCTAGCCGCCTCTTTAGAGAACTTCGATCGATTTCTTTTGCCATTGTATACCACCGGACACACATCTGATACCACCATGATGATATACTCAATATCATGATATGCTTTAGACTGAACTCGATATTGCTTTTATAAAATCCTAACTTTATGATGTAGCTGATATGACTGGCCACCGTCAATTCAGAGCATCGAAGTCAAAGACAATATTGTTATTGGCCTAGTCATTAAATTCCATCAAGATGAGCTCGAAACTCTAGCAATATCAGGTGGTCCATTTGTAAGTGTACGACAGTGCATGCATAGTAATGTGAATAAAAATGAACAAAAATATTATTTAAAACTTTTAAACAAACTAATTTAAAATATTCTAAAATTGATTTTGATAAAATTATTGAAAATTTTCCCTCAATAATCCTACCGATCGAATGCATCTTGAACTATCGGCTTTAGCAAAGAACAATTCTCTAACTCAATTGTGGAGTTGCAAAGTCCACCATTAAGATATAATTTGTTAATGGTGAGAGAGAGAGAAAATTTCTATATATTTAAATGGAGTCTCTATAGATTTATTTATAGCGTCAAATGCTAAAAATATCTCCTTAATATATATTCACTGGGCCAGACTTTACTTTAAACTAACTAAATAATAAATCATTTATCTATTATCATATGGCTAGCCCTCTAGTTATTAATCGATATTTCAAAAACTATAAAATATTCATTATTTAGTGAAGATTACTTTTGACCAACATAAACAATTGAATAAATTTTCAACCCTCTAATAATGTTACTTTTAACCAACATAAACAATTAAATATATAACATTACATATTTTATGAATTAATTTTTCAACCCTCCAATAGTATTAATAATAATAAATTAATTACTATAATCATTATTTTAACTTCTCTATAATAATAATTTATAACTTTTATAAATTATTTTCAATGGAAAATTAAGAGTTGCCAACTCTTAGGTGTGAACTCAATCCCAATAATATTTAAACAATTTAAATATTAAAGCCTATATGTACTTTGCACAAGCACAGTATTTGACATGAGTTTAATGGCTTACAAATTTTCAAGGTGAAATCCAATTTGTGATCTTTCAATGCGATACCCTTTGAAATGATACATTGTGCATGTTTTCTCATCGTCAACACTATATCAGTTAGATATTGAAAGCTCGTTTAGTAGTCAAAACTCTAATCCGTAGTTAATTGCAAAGTCCAACATTAAAGTCAATGCTTCAATCCGATGCAATAATCGACCAACCAATTTACTTTGGCCAAAGACTTTGACTTTATGTTGATTACCAACTAAGGTGATATACCTTTTATTCAAAGGAGACGGATCCTTTATTAAATAGGTTTTCAGTTCAAGTGGTTTAGCTTATACCCGACTATGGATTTAACACGATCAACTTTGTCATGTAATTGACAATAATTAAAGTATGGTTTAACACTAAAGATTCACGGTATTCTCAAGTCAAAAGACTACTGCACATTGTCATATGAGATCTTCTATTTGACGTTTAACCTATAAAAGACTCTTGGTGGGTCATTCTGTAATTGTTCCAAACAATTAGATGTACAAAACTTTAGTGCCCCAACAGTCATGAGTAATTCACCATCCACCATATAGAGAACTTTACAAACACTAGCCTGAACAAATATAGCGATATTCCATTCTCAATGCATCTTAACTATGAACATTAAAGGCTATGCATTTATTATATATGATTCAATACTCATGGTTACAAACATAGTCGTGACTGCAATTAATTAAATACTTTTTCTAAGGATTTTCTACTTGTATGTATTCAATGTATTTAAAATATTAATTACATCCCAATATAAATATATACAATAAAAAATAAGACCAACAACTTGCTTTATTTTGAACATAAATCAGTATAAAAGTCAAGTGATACAATCAAATTACATAGTTTCCCCTAGGGCACACCTATAGCTCTATCAATATCTCACTTACACTTGGGGCCAACTATGGTGACTCAGAACAACACTCTCCATCGGTTTCTATACAAAAATGAGAAAGGGCCTTAGCAAGTGGATCTACAATATTATTACTTTGCATCTACTTTTCTAGTTCTTCGTCGCCGGTAAACTCTTTTATCGTGTGATAATTACCAAGAACATATCCTAACCTCTCATTGAGCTATTGATTCCCGTTGCAATTTGTATTACATCATTGTTACCATGATATGTTATATGATTTTCAATGGTTGGAACTATCCTAGTTTCTTATAAATTTGCGCATATATACTACTTTCATTGCTATACTATTCAAGATGATTTACTTAGCCTTTATGGTTGAATCTGCTATAACCTCTCATTTGGAACATTTCCAACTTAAAACCCCTTTATGAAGGGTTAACATGAATTCAAGATTGACTTACAATATATGATGTCACTTATGAAGTTCGAGTCTGAACACTCATTCATAAGGAGTTCATCATTTCCATAAACGATTCTCTAGTACTTCACATATACTCGAGAATACTCTTGACTACCATTTTGTGGTTTTAACTCAGATTTGATGTTCTGTAGTATTCCTATTGTTTATGCGTAAGGAATCTAGCTCAAATGCTCCACGTTAAACATTATAATATGGCGTTAACATTCTCTCACACCGAGTATAAAGGATGCCTCTTCCAAATCCTTCATGGAGAATTAAACAACCAAGTTTTAACTGATTTCAATACTGGTACATCATTATCAATTAGTAGCATATTGTTTACTTATAGTATTAGAAATTTCTTAGTACATTTATTTTCTTATAGACACACATCTCCTTGGTATTGATTGAAATTAAAATATTTGATTTCTCTATCAAAATACTTGCTCAAACTCTGGATACTTATTTAAGGTCATATATTAAAAGTTCACAAGCTTTGTTATCGCTCCCACTAACTTCGAGACCCTTTGATATTGAGTGCAAATAGTCCCTTCTAAACCATTATTTATAATTTATGTTTCAATGTCAGTGTGCTAAAATTCATAGTCATATTGTGCAATAAGTTGTGAGTAGAACCAGTGATCTTCTTTTTGAAGACCCACTTGTGGCTGATAGAACAAATCCTTCCATTTGCAATTTCTAAAATATTTTTTTTCAATGTACTTAGAATTCATTTAGATGTAAATCATCACACCATGTGGCATAGTTTAAACTCTCCATGGCTTATTAATAACTGAAGAGATTATCATTATACGCAAACCATTTTCTCAATATCTATAAGAAACTTGTAGTTTCTATTCAGTGTGCGAGATTTACATTAGACATTCTAATGAGCCATGTCCTTTTAAGCCTGGTTAAATTTTGTATCATCCACATAATTGGTTTCTATATTAGAATCTTGGATTGTATCCATTTCCGTCTCACTAACACTAATTTCTCTAGAAATAAATTCCATCGGCAAGAAGATGCCAAATCTTAAAACAAATTTTTTAATCTCAATGTAATGAAATAGGCATTCAAACATTTTATGAATTGCCTATAGACCTACATAAAAAGATTAAGCCTTGATTTCACCGAACTTACGTTTGCAATGTAGGTTAGATAATCATATATTTTATACTATTTAATATGAGGTTTCTTCCGAATTCATATCTTATATGGAATCATAATCTCAACTTTAGATGAAACCAAATTCGACATATGTGTTTAATCTTAAGTACATATTGTTTTAGAAAGAAGTAATTCAACTTCACTCATTATCAATCATACATTATCCAATAGAGTCTTATTACTCCTTATTTATACATCGTTATGTAGCATATGTAGGAGTGAATTTGAGAGTGAATCATATTCTCTTTTGGGTACTCTTGGAGCACTTATCTAAGATACTCACCTATTTGAACAAATCAAATTGTTTTAGTTCTTTTGCATGATATAAATTTCGTATTTTCGTTTTATATTCTATGAATTTATCACAGATATCCAACTTATGTAACAAATACACATGTTCATATATGAGAACATTCATTCGTGAATTTAACAAGGTAAGTGAATCTGGTTTGGTATCATTAAAACTTGGACTACATCCATTTGTATGTATCAATCTGAAGAGTCTGTTAACACTTTTGTTGCTCCCACTTAATAGACACTTAGTCGTTAATCATTGAGATCCAATTCACAAGTACCATATGATTCACAATCATATGATTGAAGAATAGTTTCTCAAAATTATGGCTTAGCCCATGATTCCAAAAGTAATTGTTAAATATTTTAGATGATTTTGTATTTTCAATAGATAACACACCACTATTATTATGAAAACAAATATCATATTCAAAATACCAAAAACCAAATTACTGGATAATGAATATTTATACTATTCATATTAAAATAAAGTTGCATCTATATTTGGTCAAAATGAAAAATTGTTATTATTTCATAAATAATATTTGGTATACATGAAAGCACCAATCAAAGATTGACGAGTCCACTAACAAGTGTCATATTGTATGCTCCCACTATTTCTGTCATTACGATGATATCATTCGAAATATAAAGCTCCATTCAATCAGTTATTCCAGGCTATTTATTTCTTCTACTGTAACTAATATATAGTCGAGAGTTTCAGACTCAAACTTAAAGAAATAAATTGTTCTATAAGAAAAAACCATTGGAATAGAAATTGTAGCGACCCATGTTTTACATATCAAAGGATCGTAGAGTATTTTTATTTTATCCATATGAGGTCGTATGACTCTAAAATTTTGGAAAATGATTCTTAGGGACATTTTCTACATCTATCACTTTTTTCAAATTTCTATGTAACCATCTTGACCTTAAAAATATTGTATGGACTATAATTTTTGATAGGAACCAAGTTAGGGCCCAAAACCACTTCCATTGCTTCAGAATGATGGTTTCCCATTCTGTAGGATGGTCATAATAGTAAAATAGACTTACCATTTGAAATTTGTAACTATTTTAAATTTTGGTTGCTACTGGCCTATGTTAGTGGGTAATTAACTTAGCCCATACTTAGGCCCACTGACAGATCTTGGGTATTGTGCTAATAGGAGGTTGTGGGGATTGATCTAAGTCATTTCCATCTTCCCCAGAACAGTTCTAACCTTCTATTAACCATCATCTCTTCAAAAATTATATATTTTCCTTACTAATCTTAACCAAGATTAGAAGGGTAATTATTAAAGGGATTAGTAGATCTATCATCTTAGTTCTTGCAAATTCGGATTCTTGGCTGTTTATCTTGGAATCAAGGAGCAAAGTGGTAACTTGGGTAATCGGTGAGTGGTTCTTGACCTCTCACTATCCTATGCATGTTTATGTAGTTAAAGTTGATGTTTTTAACATGATTTTGATCCTAAAATTTTTTCTAACTTTAATCACATTTTTATATATGTTTATGGCCGAAATTAAAGTGATTTAACATGGTTCTTAAAAGGTTTTGCGAACTATTTTGATCATATTTGCATGATAGTGTGAAAGTTAGACGAGGATAGGATTTGCTTGGTTTTCAAGTTTTGATGAATTCTACATGTGTATGGATGTATATAGATGATATTTCATGATTGTATGTTGTGCTTTGATTGGTTTGCTAGTGATTTTAGGTAGTCAGAAAAGAGGTTGTCGAATTGGGCAAATCAAAAGCAAAGATGGTCGATATTGGATGAAACTTGAAGGAGGGGCTCTGGAGATGGGAGGAGCCCAAGGTTTAAATCTCATCAACTTTGACCAGGGCATAGTGGTCGGTGCCGAGTGGATTTGGTCAGTGGGAGTTAACTCGATGGAAGCTGGTTTGAGGATGCTTCAGATTTGTTGTTGGAAGGACTTGGGCTTGCTTGGAGAAAACATAAAGTAAGCTTCGAGTCGGGCTTAGGATGGATAAGGAGAAGCTAAAACATAATATTTGGCTAAGAATGGAGCTCTGTACCGAGTGGTTTTCTAGAGAGTGTTTAGGGTCAAGTGGCTTGGAAGTTGGAGCTTTGGAGAAGAGGGAATTCAAGAAAAAATAAGGATCCCAAAATACGTCTATGTACACTACTCGGTACTGAGTAGTTTAGGTCGGTACCGATTTGTACTTTTGACTTGTTCAATGGTGAAACTTCTAGGATGGAAAGTGTAGGTTCTATAGTTCATGCTAAAGGTGCTCATTCGTTCGTTCATCGTTCGATGGTGATGTGACGGCATGGTGAAGATTGATGGTTAAGAAACGAAGTGATATTGGAGTGCTTCGATGTGATAAATTCGGAACTGCAATGATGGTAACCTAATAGTGAATGGAGTCGGGTTCTAATGATAGTGGCTCAATGACTGGAGTCTGGAGCTAAGGGAATGATACGAAGGGCGGGTTCAATGAGGATAGCTCGTGAGTGGAATTATGACTGTGTTCCACAATGGATATGGGTAGGACGGAATGATAATTGGGTTCTATTATGAAGGCATGTTCGAAGAGATCATAGACATTGGAGGATTCTTATATACTCATGTAGAGGGGGTATGTGGGGACGCCTTCATAGATTATGATCGTATCCAGATCTTAAGACCGTAGATTACCCTAGGCCTTATGACCGTGGGTCTATTTCCTAGCCATACGAAGTAGCATAGATTGATCATTATGGAACTGAGATTTGATTAGAATCTTTGGCTTATGATTGTGATAGTGAGGATTGTGAGTCAGCGGAATAGGGATCTTAAGGCTAAATTAACACTAGAGGGAGGTGAATAGTGTTTAATGGATTACATGAATATTTTTCAAATTCTTTAAGATTCTATTTGGAATGATGTAATTAACAATTACAGAATCAAAGTGTAGATAAAAGTAAATATAGTAAAAGTTAAAAGGAAAGAACACATCAGGATTTTATACTGGTTTGGAGTTACCTTACATTCAGTCCCGCACAATTCCTTGTACGGATTTCATTTCAAGTAGTAAATGCAAATACAATCTCGATTTCAAGGCTATGAGACACATCCTAAGAATCCCGACCTCCGGGTAGGGTTAGTTGATTTTTGAGCTACAAGCACACCCATCGGATTTACGGGCTACTAAGCACACCCAATTGATTTTACAGGCTACAATCACACCCACAAGTATAGCAGTATGATTTGATTAAGTTTAACAGACTCAGATCTTCGATCTTGATTACAATTGATCCTATAACTCTTGAATAGAACTCTGATCGTAGTTTGAGTGTGAGAGATGAGAGAAATCAGAGAGTAGACGAAGGAGAATCAAACAAGTGATGATTGAATTTGATTCTGGTTGAATTTTCACTAGAGTTTGGGTATATTTTTATTTAGAAAATAAGAGAGTGGAAGGATGAGAGCGAAGGAGAAAACTATGATAAAAATTCGTTTGGAAGTTTGGTATTTATAGAGGAATAACGATCATATCCATTCGTGAAGAGATACGACGAAAAGACACTACTATTGAAATTTAAATTTTGAAAACATCGGCCACTATGTCGACATACTGACATACATACATAGAGTATGTCGACATACTCTTTTTAAAAATTGAAATACTTTAAAACATTATTTTGAAAACTCGTTGTTTTGTAAAATAGTTTGATACTTTGTAAAATCATTTAAACATAGTTTATACATATTTTATTCATAATAAAACTTTATATAATAATTTTGAAAATTTTAATATAATGTAAATAATATATATATAATCAATATAACTATAATTTATTAAAGTATAAACAAAATTTTAATATATATATATAAATTTAAAAATACTAAAATAATATCTTTATAGGTATAAGAGATTGAAAATCATTTTGAGAAATATTTTGAAAAGATTATTTTAAAACCAGGATATTTGGAAAACAAATTAAAACAAAATTAGAGAAGGAGAGAGAGATCAGGAAAGTGCCATCAAGGTTTTAACATAAATTCTAAGACTATATAACTTATCTGGAATATCTTCAAATCTTGAACTCTTCAATACTCACGAGTCTTCATTCTCCAACTCTTAAAACTCTATATCAGTATCTTGAATCTACCCTTGATATTGTATAGTCTTCTTAATCAACATCTGTCTAATATCTTGCACTATAAACTATATATAACTTGACAAAACATTAGTATTTATATTTTATATAATGTCTATAGTTGTTATCATCGAAACCAATACCTAAGGTACTAACAATCTCTCCATTTTTGATGATGACAACTTTGTATATAAAATATAATATGACTCCCCTGGGTTACAAAACTCGCCCTTAACCTATGCCTAGATTATATATATTTCTCCCCCTTTGTTATCAACAAAAATAACCACCTAAAACTCTGACACTAACTCTTACTCTAACTCTTACTCCCCCTAAATAAAATATTATAGACTAGTGACATATAATGATGTTGAGAATGATTTATATAAGAATAATAAGTGATATTTAAAATGAGTTAATCATGAAATGAAAATAATGATAAGAATGATATATAAGAAATGATAAGTGATAACACAAATCATTAATAGTAACCAAACCAATCTATGTATTCATTCAATACCATGCCATAATCCGATCACATCTTAAAATGTGCATATAAGTAAGTAAAACAAATGTTAAATTAAATTAAATATACATATCACACAATCAAATTAATGAAGACAAGTACCATCCTAACGTGATTTCCTAATGATCGGGGATTTGTGAATATGACAATGAGGATAATGAAGGCAAAAGTTCCCTTTTAGTTCGATGAGAATTCCATCTCGATCGAAACATGCTTTTCCGACACATTGGACTTCGTCATCTTCCTCCATGCGTTCTTCCTCCTTTTCTTCTTCCTCTTCTTCCTCGTTATCACTGCCTTGAATGAGGTTATGAATAGCCAAATTTGCACAATCATCTTTAATAATTATTAGATTCGTAGGATTATCCAATAGATATTTTTGTAAATTACGAAGAATTCTACTTTGTTTCTCTTATTCTTTGGACATACAAAGTTGTACAATTTGTATTAGGTCTGTCAACGGATGCATTCAAATGCGGATAGTGCCATATCCGCATCCGAAATCATTTTCAGATATCGGATATCCGCATCCGCGGATACGGACGGATATCGGATAATTATCATATCCGCTAACGACCAATAAATCAAGAATTATAAAAAGAAAATTTTAGTTTAATATAAATACTTTTCAATCCCATTGATTATAAAAGTATTAAAAACTAACAAATATGATAATAATAAATAGTTTCGAGCAGTTAATAAGCATTAAGTGCATATAATATAAACTACTAACTTAATGAAATAATAAACGAATATCTTTCACTGCACTAAAATACACAAAATTTGAACTATAATCTTGACAAAAACCGGACAGATAATTTTCGGATGTGGATGTCTTTGTATCCGCATTCGCATCCATTTTTCGGATATCGGATATTTATCCGCTTTTCGAATGCGTATGCGGACGGATTTTGGATTTTTCGGGTATCCATTGACAGCCCTAAGTTGTATATCAGTCAACATCTCTAGAACATTCTTCATTTCTCCTTCAATTTAATAACTTTGGCCATAGTAGTGTTCTGGAAGGGGCTTTAGGTAGGAGAAGTAAAGGAAAATAATGAATTCTCTTCTCTAGAACGTTTGGCATTAGAAAAGACTATGGTTTATTTATTTCAGAAGTTTAAAACAGAGAGAATACAAAGAAATGAAGAATAAAGTTTATGAGGAGACAGAAGGAGAATTGTCTAGACTAACGTCTAGAAATGACTTGATTTGCATGAGAGTTCATTCGCACATGGACCTAAGACACAAATAGGGAGAAAAATCCTAATCATCACAGCCCTCCTTTGGTTGCCTCAGAGATGAGGCTATTATATAACCACCAATTTGAATTTTAGAGGAAAATTCTAAAAAACAAAAATTACCGTTATATGTCGAAATAGGGGGATAAGATATGTCAACATATATGTTATAATTTTGATTATTTTGTTTTTCATTATATTTTGTAATTTTTACTTCATTATTTTTATATTTCCCATAAAGAACAAATTCCTAACTCTCTTTTTAACTTAGTAAAAGATGTTTGATTCAATAGTTTTATTAATATATCAACTATTCGATTTTAAATGTTTATAAATTCAAGTGATATTATTTCTTTTTTACATTATCCCTTTGAAAATGGCTTCTTATATCAATATGTTTAGTTCTAGCATGATGAGTTGGATTTTTGAAATTTCCAGATCGAAGAGTGATACTTTGTTGTAAGAGAAGGTTTAAAATTCTTGCTTTTGGACGCAAGTTTAGGTTTATGAATTCAAAATGATTATCACCTTCAAAAATGTTGTGAAATACTTCACAATTTTGATCATCAATTTTAAAAGATGTAAGGTCAATTCCGATAGATTTACATCCAAGAGTGGTACCTAAAAGTTCTTCTCCTTCATTACCCTCATGAAATTTTTCTTTCAAGTTTGCATAAAACATTTTGACCAAGTGTGGATAGCAAACATAATCATTTTGAGAAGTATCAATTAAATCAAGAATTCCATTTTGTAAACAAAGAGAATCAAGTTCATAAATAGAAAAATTATTGAAAATTTGCAAATCTTCCCATAGAAACCTTTCCAAAATTCATATAACCAATATAGAGTTTCATAGCTTCTTGATCATTGTAGAGAAAATTCTTGATATTTTTGAAAAGTATCATAGATGAAGGAGTGCATGAAGAAGCCACCGATGAAGAGTTTTGAAGAGATAAGAGAGTTAATGAAATTTTGAAATATAAAAGTGAAATGAATGGATAAAGATATAGATAATAAATAAAGAATCAAATGACATGTTCTCTGATCAAGGGACACCTTTTCAGAACATAGGGGTAGGTGAAAAGGTGGAGGGAAAATTCAAAATTTGAATTTGAATTTGAACTTCAAAATATGCCTAAGTATGTCGACAAATGCTAAGGGTGTATGTCAACATACATGTCAAATTTTTGAAAAATGATTTTTGTTTAACTATATCCTTTTTTATTATATATATATATATATATATATATGTAGGATTCTATTTACAGAAAGTAATTTTACAAATAATTTTAAATATATTCTATATTATTATTATATTATTAAAATATATAAAATAGTTAAATTTAAAATATAATCACACAATATTCAACCAATATTATTATTAATCTATAGGATATTCCTAACAACCAATAAAGCAACCAAAAAAATTCATTTAGGAATGCTTTTGATATATTAAAAGCATACCTTTTTCCGATCCATTTCACCATTTTCTTTTGAATTATGTATTGCTGTGAAGCACATGTTGGCAATTTCTGTATCTGATTGATTATCACTTGAGGATGTGTCTGAATCGTCTAATATTGCAGTATATGCTCTTATCCGTTTTCTGGATGAACCAGTGTTTTGGTGTAATTTTCAGTTTATCGGGATGTAGACGGTCTCGATTTAAATGGCCATGTTCATCGCAGTTATAACATCAAATGCTATTTCAGCTTCCACTTTCGCTTTCTGGATTTTTGTTGTCATTTCTTTTGAAATTGTTCATCTTCCTAAATTTTAAAAATTTTCTAAAATTCCTTATCATGAAAGCAATCTCTTCATCATCATCACTGTCTGAATCCAGATTATCCGTAATTACATTAAAAGCTACAAATTTTTTCTCTATTGCTTTGCTTTCTCTCCTGCCTTGCATTTGTGCTTCAAAAGACATTAAATTGCCAATTAACTCTTTAATTTTTAGAGTGCTAATGTCATTAGCCTCTTCGAGTGCAAAAGTCTTTTGATCCCATTTAGGAGCAAGTGAATCGAGGATTTTTCTAACTTGATCCTCCTCAGAAAAACTTTTACCCAGTGCAATAAGTGAGTGTACTATATCTTGGAATCTATTATACATATCAGATATGGACACATTTGGACTCACTTTGAATAATTGAAACTAGTTCGTTAACATGGAAATTTTGGTCTGTTTAACCTTACTTGTGCCATCATGTGTAACTTACAAAATTCTCCAAATTTCAAATGCAAACTTACATATAGATACTCTATTAAATTCGTTTCTATCTACTGAACAAAATAATATATTCATAGCCTTAGAGTTACTTTATGCAACTGCTTTTTGGTTAGCAGTCCACTGTGCAAAATTAGTCTCGGGTTCAGTGTACTCAGTTTGTGTGATATTCCAAGTGTCTAAACCAATTGACTATAAATAAATTTTAATTCTGCATGACTAGTATGTGTAACTACTGCCATTAAAAAGTGAAGGTCTAGCAGTAGATTGTCCTTTGACAAATGAGTTACTAACAAGTGTAGTAATAGTGTTACTAACAGTACTATTACCAGTGTTGGTAGCCATTTAAACTTTTTTCAAAACCAGATGATGAATACTTTGAAAACCAATGCTCTAATGTCAAATGCGAGTCAGCGGAATATGGATCTTAAGGCAAAATTAACTAGAGGGAGGGTGAATAGTATTTAATAGATTATACGAATATTTTTCAAATTCTTTAAGATTCTGCTTGGAATGATGTAATAAACAATCATAAAAACAATCATAGAATCAAAGTGTAGATAAAAGTAAATGCGGTAATAGTTAAAAGGAAAGAATGCACTAGAATTTTATACTGGTTCGAAGTTACCCTACATCCAGTCCCGCATAATTCCTTGTACGAATTTCTTTTCAAATAGTAAATGCAAATACAATCTCGATTTAAAGGCTACGAGATACACCCTCTAGAATCCTGAAATTTGGGTAGAGTCACTTAATTTTTGGGCTATAAGCACACCCATTAGATTTACGGGCTACTATGCATACCCAATTGATTTTACAGGCTACAATCACACACACAAGCCTAACAATATGATTTGATAGAGTTTTACAGACTTAGATCTTCGATCTTGATTACAATTGATCCTATAACTCTTGAATAGCACTTTGATCTTGGTTTGAGTGAGAGAGATGAGAGAAATCAGAGAGCAGATGAAGGAGAATCAAATTAGTGATGATTGAATTTGATTTTGGTTGAATTTCGCCAGAGTTTGGGTATATTTTGATTTAGAAAATGAGAGAGTGGAAGGAGGAGAGATGAATAAGACAATTATGATAAAAAATTCATTTGGAAGTCTGGTATATATAGAGGAACAATGGTCATATCCATTCGTGAAGAGATCCGACGAAAAGACACTTTCTTTTGAAATTTAAATTTTGAAAAAATCGGCCACTATGTCGACATACATACATTGAGTATGTCAACTTACTCTTTTTAAAAATTGAAAATACTTTAAAACGTTATTTTGAAAACTTGGTGTTTTGTAAAATAGTTTGATACTTTGTAAAATCATTTAAGCATAGTTTATACATATTTCAATCATAATAAAACATTATATAATAATTTTGAAAATTTTAATATATTGTAAATAATATATATATATATATATAATCAATATAATTCTAACCCATTAAAGTATAAAAAAAATTCAATATATATAAACTTAAAAACACTAAAATAATATCTTTATAAGTATAAGATATTAAAAAACATTTTGAGAAATATTTTGAAAATATTATTTTAAAACCAGGATATTTGAAAAACAATTTAAAACAAAATTAGAGAAGGAGAGAGATCAGGAAAGTGCTATCAATGTTTTAATATAAATTCTACGACTCTATAACTTATCTAAAATATCTTGAAATCTTGAACTCTTCAATACTCATTAGTCTTCATTCTCCAACTCTTGAAATTATATATCAGCATTTTGAATCTACTCTTGATACTGTATAGTCTTCTTAATCAACACCTGCCTAATATCCTTCACTATATACTATAAATAACTTGATAAAACATTAGTATTTATAATTTATATAATGTCTATAGTTGTTATCATCAAAACCGATATCTAAGGTACTAACAAGGATTGTTTGATAGTGAGGATTGTTTGATGGATATTATTTTTTCTTCAATTGTTTTCTTCAGTAGTCTATCACCCTTAAGGTGTCACTTGACATAGGTTTTTAAGATACAGATACCTAGACATCTAATACTGTACTTAGAATGTAGTACATTTTGCGATGATAGTAGAGTAGCATACTATAGATGTTATGTGCTAACTCTTTGGATGCAGGAATATGTCAGGCATGATTCTTATACCTTTTGTTTCTTATTATATTGACTTGTATAATATTTTGACATTCATTTATTGCTCACACCTGTCCGACTCGAGGTTTTATGCTTGGCTTCTTATTATCTTAGGTACTCTTAAATGAGTAGACTAGATAGCAGATCTGGGTTAGATGTAGTAGCTATGCAAAGGATGAGCTAGATCAGGCTTTCTCGTATTATATATGGCTTACTATGCTTATTCCGTCATGCAACACTGTGGAGCATTGGCAGTGTTTGCTTGTTATTATGAGACGGTTATTTTAATTTATTTCTACTTTGTATAAACTCTATTACTATGTTGTATAACTTTGTGGATCGATGCTATGATATTTGGTTCACTTAGTTATTACCGTCTCTCATGTTTTATATTTAAATATATTTTATATTTTATTCCATACTCTATGAGATATACAACAAGTTTTATGATGTTTTATTTCTTTTCATCCCTTGATAATCTCCCTACATCGACCGGGCACGGAAGCAGCATAATATATTGGATGCCAATGGTGTAGCGCGCTCGTCATAGAAATCACATTTCTCATTTCTTAGTAAGTGCCTACATATATTTTATATCATTTCATTTTTGATATCTCTACATGAAAAGGTAATGACCATTCACTCTCTATTCATACCAATTGTGCCTACCTTACATCTAGTCCTAGATTTTGCTTTCTCTTCTTGAACTATTCAAAAAGAAACCCTTTGCTACAGGACTACAACAGATTCTTTACAATAATGAATATAGTCATCCCTGACATATAAGGAGATCAAATAAGTTGCACTTGAGTAAACAAATCAATACTGACATTTCAATAGTCGAATTTTTAGGTATGTCTGCAATCCTTGGTCCAGTGTTATTCCCAACACGGTAAGATCTTTATTGCATTCAATTATATGGAACACACGATCTCACACTATGGTTTGCTTGCACATTTCAAATGAAACAATTTCACCAAAATTCCATATATTGCAAAACATGACCGTTCACTATACTACTCTTATATTTGATCGAATATGGATCAAACATCCATACTCTTGTATTGTTTTAGATTTCAAAACTCATAGAGGACAATGCATAATCTAGGGAAAATTCATAGTTAGGTGACCAAGACTCGAATTTTTATTGGTTGTATTTTTTGGCTCTTGCACAAGTGTTGAAGTGAAAATATGCCAAAAGATTAATTTAATGGTAGGTAAAATTTTATATTTCTTTGTCTGTGACGCCCCACCTCTATGCTCATAATAACAAAGAGTATTAAAAGAAATACTGTCTATTATTACGAAGAATAAGGCTGGATAGGAGCGACCATCCGTAATTGGCCTTACACTAATATTGGTTATCTCGGTAGGAGTGGTATATACTTTTTATTTTTCATCTATTATTTATTTACTCCCATCGACATATCCAATTATCAGTATAAAACGAACTACGATAGTTCATAATAGTTTAGGACATTAGATATAACGATAACACAGATAATATAAATGCGGAACACAGATAAAAACCAAAGTCTCATATATATATAACTGATGTCAGTTAATACATAGTTGACACAATACATATGATACAACTACAACTGTCGACTCTAGAAGTTATATATACAAGTACATTATCGACTAATATACATGAATACATATCGTTCTATACAAAGACACGACCACTACAAAATGACACTGACAACTTCAGAAGATATGAAAAGTCTTCAAATCCCGAACAGCAACTCAAAGAAGGAAATCTACTACCTGAAATAACTCGGGTCTGACCCGAGTATTACATTCAAAAGAAAATAATACCCAGGTCAGTCTAATTCAAACCAGTTTATTAGTGCATAGAGGCAATAATAATTTTAATAGACGATAGTCACAATAATTCCCGTCTATCCGATTCTTTAAACAAAGAAACCGGATAACGGTCAATATAACACTTAACAGTGTTTAACAAAAATCAGCAGATTTAAATCATCAACAGAGATGAATAAACAATTTACCAAATCGACTAAATCAATTTAAAACTATCAAATCTGATAGGGCTGCAGTACACGCACGCGTGTACTGCCTCGCCACTATCGTAGGAGATACACAAAAGCTCAGTGAAAATCACAACGATCGCAAGGTCAAACCCCAAAATCGGGTTCAACTCAAGTTAATATGAGAACCAATCTAAGTGCACCAATGCCATGTCAACAAAACGAATAAATACAACTAATTCAAGTGCATGGCAACAATTGAAATCAACATATATGATTTAAAGCGTTGCAACATAAAGAAGAATAAGCGCACTGTACAGCGATAGCAACTACACATATAGTTCCAAGGGCAGACAGTAAGGTAATATGAAGACACTGCATCATGAGGCCATATGAATAATGACTCGAAGCATGCCTATGGTCAGGCAACGTGAAAGACAAAGCAATGCATAGGCATTCAACTAACAACCAAGGCCAGAGCAGAGTACATGTACAAAAGTGATGACTACATTAACTCAACTCGGTACGACATCAAGAATCACAATTCAAGTGAACAGTAGATGGTACAAGACTGAACCAAATGAATTGCAACCAGTGATCAAAGCATGAGACAGACAATTAATACAGAGCACTTTCAAACAGTCAGGACTAAAGAGGAGCCAAAGTCACATTGATATGCTCAAAGACACATGCACAAAACTCAGTGAATTTAAAGACCAGAATCAAGGGAGACCAAGTACAAACTCCATTGAGATACAACGGTAAGAAGAATCAAACTTAACAATGCCCAAAAACATTTCAAGACTTACACTTCAAAATATGCAGTCTCAAACCAAACAGAAGTAAGGATACCTCACGAAACAAATGGTGCAGCAGGCCTTAATCATATAAAAATGTGCACCACAAAACTGAATGCAAAACTAAGTCAAGCAGTGAACACTTGAACATTAGCGGCAGTACGACAAGGTCAACCTACGGCTACAAACCCCATACCAAATCCAACATGTTAACATCAAAACTGTACTCGGTAAAATGTACAGAGAATGGTAAAAGCTCACGGGTTCTAGGATACTCAAGTGCAACTGAAATTAGACTCGACTAAACCAACAACAAGGTCATCAAATACAACATTCGAAGACCAATTGACCGGAGTAGTGAAACAGCAGGTAAAGTCGAACGAGGATAAAATGCTAACAGAGCCGATGAACAATATGGTCGAAGTTACACCAAACCAAAGTCGAGTTCAATGTGGCTACAACCAAGTGGAGTTCAGTTTACAAACCAACCAAAAACAGATGGCCAGACCAGCTAAGAAAGTAGTCTGCATACCGAAGTCGATTTCTCAAGTAGTTTGACAAAGAACAGGATTCATAGTATAGCCGAAATCATGGGACAAGTCAGTGAAGTGGTAAAAAGGTTCTCACAAAAATCAATTACCAGATGGTTACAACATAGGACAATGAAGAATCAGAGTCTAAGCCGAGAATTTTAAAAACCAAGTCCAGGCCGAAGTCAATGTGGAACAAGTCAATTTCAAATCAAAGCAGTATTATCGAGTAAGAGATTCAAAGCCGTGGAAAACAAGCCAAAATATACGAGAATACGCGCATAAGAATTAGTCGCAATAATCTCAAGCATTAAAACAACATCATATTCGAAGTTAACAACCAATTGATATCAATAAAGTCCAATATCAGTTTCGAACAAAACAAAGGAAGTTGCAAAGCATTTAACAGTTGAAACAAGTTCGACCGTATTCAACATAAAATCCACGAAAACCAAACAGTGCCATAAAACCCAGCTAATCAAGGAGTCGAGTCAAGTCTCAGTTCAAAACCGTCTGAATAAAACATCAGAGAAACCAACGACATCCCAATGAAATCAAATGACCGAAGTAATGCACTGAAGTTAGAATTAGGATGTGAGTGAAACCACTCACCTTTGCCATCGGAGCACGAATGATCTACCGGCGACGTCATTCGATCGATTAATTGAGGATGGCGCCTTCGATTTTTAAACGCGCCCATTTCTTGAAAAAGGGGATGACGAGAACGTGCCGCCCTAAATTGCCGCAGCCCTAATTTTTGAGACGAACGAACAAGAAATTTCGTGGCCGCCATTATCGCTTTTTCGTTTATTTGTATAGGGTTCGAGTGAGTGACAAAATGAAAGGGGGTCAGGTTAGATATCATCACGGCATCAAAAGTAAATGGGCCAAGTTTCAAAGCCCCCAACTCTTAATGAATTGTAAAATAATTCACAACAGATTTTCAAATGAATTTAACTTGATTCGAATCTGCATTAGCAATTAAAAATGATTTAATCGCCACTTATAAACTGACGCGAAAAAACCGGGTTGTTACAGACTCCCCTCCTTAAAGAAATTGCGTCCACGCAATCATAGGGAATAAATGGAAAAAGGTAACAACCAAAAGAGCATGGCAATGTCGAATGTATAAGCAAAGCAAGTGTCAGCGAGGAAGTATTAGATAAGAAATCGAAAGGTTCGACTGCTTCAAATCAAAAGAATCAACATCGTGGGGATCAGGGATCAAATTCAAACGATTAACAAAAGCAAGAATAATCGAGTTCCAGCAACTAAAAGAGAAGGAAAACAGAGCAGAAACCCCATACAGAGCACGAATTGAATGTGAGTAAATCAAATTACTCACCTGAATTGCCAGAGAAAAAGACGAAGCTCAAATCTCAAAAATCGCAAATATTCAATCATTAAAAGCGATAATTGAATTTTCAAATCGCAAATATTTACTTATCTCAAACGATAATCAGAAAACAAATCAAATATCTTATTATCTCAAACGATAGTCAGAAAACAAATATTCAATTATCAAAAACGATAATCAAATTTCTCAAATCAACCAATATTCGATTATCACAAGCGATAATCAAATTTCTCAAATCAACAAATATTTAATTATCTAAAGCGATAATTAAATCTCAAAACAGAAAATATTTAATTTCCTCAGGCGATAATTAAATTTTAAATCAACAACTATTTAATTATCTCAAGCGATAATTAAATCTCAAATCAATAAATATTTAATTATCTCAAGCGATAATTAAATCTCAAAACAGCAATTATTTAATTATCAAGAGCGATAATTAAAAACAACAAATATCTGATTATCAAAGACGATAATCAAATTTCTCAAATCACAAATATTCGATTATCACAAGCGATAATTAAATTTCAAATTCAACAAATATTCGATTATCAAAAGCGATAATCAAATTTCAAATTCAACAAATATTTAATCATCCCAAGCGATAATTAAATCTAAAATTAACAAATATTTAATTATCTAAAGCGATAATTAAATTCGAAATCGGCAAATATTTAATTATCTAAAGCGATAATTAAATCTCAAAGCAACAAATATTTAATTATCTAAAGCGATAATTAAAACAACAAATCAACAATTATTTAATTATCTCAGGCGATAATTAAATCTAAATTCGACAAATATTTAATTATCTAAAGCGATAATTAAATTCGAAATCAGCAAATATTTAATTATCTAAAGCGATAATTAAATCTCAAAGCAATAAATATTTAATTATCTAAAGCGATAATTAAATCTCAATCAGCAAATATTGAATTATCTAAAGTGATAATTCGAAACAACAATTATCCGATTATCAAAAACGATAATCAGAACTCATATCAACAAATATCTAATTATCACAAGCGATAATTAGAAACAACAAATATCCGATTATCAAAAACGATAATCAGAACTCATATCAACAAATATATAATTATCACAAGCGATAATTAGAAACAACAAATATCCGATTATCAAAAACGATAATCAGAACTCATATCAACAAATATATAATTATCACAAGCGATAATTAGAAACAACAAATATCCGATTATCAAAAACGATAATCAGAACTCATATCAACAAATATCTAATTATCACAAGCGATAATTAGAAACAACAAATATCCGATTATCAAAAACGATAATCAGAACTCATATCAACAAATATCTAATTATCACAAGCGATAATTAGAAACAACAAATATCCGATTATCAAAAACGATAATCAGAACTCATATCAACAAATATCTAATTATCACAAGCGATAATTAGAAACAACAAATATCCGATTATCAAAAACGATAATCAGAACTCATATCAACAAATATCTAATTATCACAAGCGATAATTAGAAACAACAAATATCCGATTATCAAAAACGATAATCAGAACTCATATCAACAAATATCTAATTATCACAAGCGATAATTAGAAACAACAAATATCCGATTATCAAAAACGATAATCAGAACTCATATCAACAAATATCCAATTACCTGCAGATAATTGGAAACAACAAATATCTAGAAATCAATTAAGAAGACTAGAAAATCAACATAAAAGCTTGGATCGATCCCATCAGATGGCGAGTTTTTAATTCGCCGCACGTGCAACAACATATGGCCGAAGCCTACCAAGTACTCAACATAATTTTGGCGCCCATCAGATTGACCCGAAGGTCCGCAGAGTGACCCGAAGGTCTAGTACTGGTATTTGACCCGAAGGTCCATCATATGACCCGAAGGTCCATCATATGACCCGAAGGTCCATCATAGTGGCTCGAAAGCACACGAAAGCATCAAATATTTCAATTAACGAGTCCGGAATTAACCGAAATAGCAAACGCACATGTCCCATACCACGTGTTTTACTAAATCGTTTGATTCTCTTCATCGTTTCCTTGAAAGTGTGAAATCATCAAATTCATCAAAACAACAGATATTCAATTAACGAGTCCGGAATTAACCGAAATAGTAAAAGTGTGGTTCCATACTCCGTACTTTTGCTAAATCGTTTAAATCACTTCATCGTTTCCTTGAAAGTGCAAAATTGTGTATTTTGTAAAAATACACTTTACATTCTCAAACGGACAAGTCCGGAATTAAGCGAATCAGTAAAAGAAAGGGGTCATAGTCCTCGATTTTGCTGAAACGTTTAAATCGCTTCCTCATTCTTTTGAAAGCGCAAACTGTTAAAATTTCTGAAAACAATTTTATTTATTTTGTAAAATAACAATTCACATTCTCAACTGGACAAGTCCGGAGTTAAGCGAAACAGTAAAAGAAAGGGGTCATAATCCTCGATTTTGCTGAAACGTTTAAATCGCTTTCTCATTCTTTTGAAAACGCAAACTGTTAAAAATTTATAAAACAATTTTCATTTTAAAACGATTTTCCAATCACGTGATTAAAGCAGCAAATCAGTAACAATTTCGATAAGGAAATTGTACTTCCCAAAATACCGTAAAAACGGTTACAAATCAGCATTGCGGAATAACCGCTTGAAAATCCACTTTTGAAAATTTGACGGTTACGGAAGCCAAAGCGACAGTAGTTTTAAAACGTCAAAATCACATCAAAACAATCTTCATCAAAATGTAATGTCAGTGAATTCTCATTCATCAAGATGCCACAAAACACCGTACTTCAAAATATGGCATTGGTGTAAAATTCCATTGTAAAAATAACGGCAACAAAATACGTTTCATAACCAAGCATCGGTTCAACGTAAAATAAATGCAATAACGTGCAATTTAAATTTTTGCACGTACTACAAAATGAACAAAGAATCATTCAAATGTATCTTCAATGAAGATAATTTCAAACAGCAAAAATCTAATCAATAGATGATTAGTACAAAAGAAAGCCAGCGGAAATTTCAACAAAAATCACATATGTGCAATTTCTTCGAATCCTCAATTCGGATTCGAAGTTCTCAAAGAAATAAAATAATTACAGCTATGTGAACAACAAATGAAATTCATATCAATTTCGTATTTTGATTTTTAAATCAAAAAGATTATCAGTTGTACTCAGCGAAGACAGTTTCACTGTTTCCGCTGTGCACTCTGATAAACAGAACACAAATCAATCAAATCATCAGAACACAATTTCACTATTATTTTTAAATAAAGTTATTTAAAAATTTCATCAAAATTTCAAAACTTTAGTTTTGACTCAAATCACAGATAAAACATCGACCAATAGTTGTAACATATGTTCCATCCAAGTTATGTTTTATATTATGTCCATAAACCCCAAGCTCTGATACCAACTGTGACGCCCCACCTCTATGCTCATAATAACAAAGAGTATTAAAAGAAATACTGTCTATTATTACGAAGAATAAGGCTGGATAGGAGCGACCATCCGTAATTGGCCTTACACTAATATTGGTTATCTCGGTAGGAGTGGTATATACTTTTTATTTTTCATCTATTATTTATTTACTCCCATCGACATATCCAATTATCAGTATAAAACGAACTACGATAGTTCATAATAGTTTAGGACATTAGATATAACGATAACACAGATAATATAAATGCGGAACACAGATAAAAACCAAAGTCTCATATATATATAACTGATGTCAGTTAATACATAGTTGACACAATACATATGATACAACTACAACTGTCGACTCTAGAAGTTATATATACAAGTACATTATCGACTAATATACATGAATACATATCGTTCTATACAAAGACACGACCACTACAAAATGACACTGACAACTTCAGAAGATATGAAAAGTCTTCAAATCCCGAACAGCAACTCAAAGAAGGAAATCTACTACCTGAAATAACTCGGGTCTGACCCGAGTATTACATTCAAAAGAAAATAATACCCAGGTCAGTCTAATTCAAACCAGTTTATTAGTGCATAGAGGCAATAATAATTTTAATAGACGATAGTCACAATAATTCCCGTCTATCCGATTCTTTAAACAAAGAAACCGGATAACGGTCAATATAACACTTAACAGTGTTTAACAAAAATCAGCAGATTTAAATCATCAACAGAGATGAATAAACAATTTACCAAATCGACTAAATCAATTTAAAACTATCAAATCTGATAGGGCTGCAGTACACGCACGCGTGTACTGCCTCGCCACTATCGTAGGAGATACACAAAAGCTCAGTGAAAATCACAACGATCGCAAGGTCAAACCCCAAAATCGGGTTCAACTCAAGTTAATATGAGAACCAATCTAAGTGCACCAATGCCATGTCAACAAAACGAATAAATACAACTAATTCAAGTGCATGGCAACAATTGAAATCAACATATATGATTTAAAGCGTTGCAACATAAAGAAGAATAAGCGCACTGTACAGCGATAGCAACTACACATATAGTTCCAAGGGCAGACAGTAAGGTAATATGAAGACACTGCATCATGAGGCCATATGAATAATGACTCGAAGCATGCCTATGGTCAGGCAACGTGAAAGACAAAGCAATGCATAGGCATTCAACTAACAACCAAGGCCAGAGCAGAGTACATGTACAAAAGTGATGACTACATTAACTCAACTCGGTACGACATCAAGAATCACAATTCAAGTGAACAGTAGATGGTACAAGACTGAACCAAATGAATTGCAACCAGTGATCAAAGCATGAGACAGACAATTAATACAGAGCACTTTCAAACAGTCAGGACTAAAGAGGAGCCAAAGTCACATTGATATGCTCAAAGACACATGCACAAAACTCAGTGAATTTAAAGACCAGAATCAAGGGAGACCAAGTACAAACTCCATTGAGATACAACGGTAAGAAGAATCAAACTTAACAATGCCCAAAAACATTTCAAGACTTACACTTCAAAATATGCAGTCTCAAACCAAACAGAAGTAAGGATACCTCACGAAACAAATGGTGCAGCAGGCCTTAATCATATAAAAATGTGCACCACAAAACTGAATGCAAAACTAAGTCAAGCAGTGAACACTTGAACATTAGCGGCAGTACGACAAGGTCAACCTACGGCTACAAACCCCATACCAAATCCAACATGTTAACATCAAAACTGTACTCGGTAAAATGTACAGAGAATGGTAAAAGCTCACGGGTTCTAGGATACTCAAGTGCAACTGAAATTAGACTCGACTAAACCAACAACAAGGTCATCAAATACAACATTCGAAGACCAATTGACCGGAGTAGTGAAACAGCAGGTAAAGTCGAACGAGGATAAAATGCTAACAGAGCCGATGAACAATATGGTCGAAGTTACACCAAACCAAAGTCGAGTTCAATGTGGCTACAACCAAGTGGAGTTCAGTTTACAAACCAACCAAAAACAGATGGCCAGACCAGCTAAGAAAGTAGTCTGCATACCGAAGTCGATTTCTCAAGTAGTTTGACAAAGAACAGGATTCATAGTATAGCCGAAATCATGGGACAAGTCAGTGAAGTGGTAAAAAGGTTCTCACAAAAATCAATTACCAGATGGTTACAACATAGGACAATGAAGAATCAGAGTCTAAGCCGAGAATTTTAAAAACCAAGTCCAGGCCGAAGTCAATGTGGAACAAGTCAATTTCAAATCAAAGCAGTATTATCGAGTAAGAGATTCAAAGCCGTGGAAAACAAGCCAAAATATACGAGAATACGCGCATAAGAATTAGTCGCAATAATCTCAAGCATTAAAACAACATCATATTCGAAGTTAACAACCAATTGATATCAATAAAGTCCAATATCAGTTTCGAACAAAACAAAGGAAGTTGCAAAGCATTTAACAGTTGAAACAAGTTCGACCGTATTCAACATAAAATCCACGAAAACCAAACAGTGCCATAAAACCCAGCTAATCAAGGAGTCGAGTCAAGTCTCAGTTCAAAACCGTCTGAATAAAACATCAGAGAAACCAACGACATCCCAATGAAATCAAATGACCGAAGTAATGCACTGAATTTAGAATTAGGATGTGAGTGAAACCACTCACCTTTGCCATCGGAGCACGAATGATCTACCGGCGACGTCATTCGATCGATTAATTGAGGATGGCGCCTTCGATTTTTAAACGCGCCCATTTCTTGAAAAAGGGGATGACGAGAACGTGCCGCCCTAAATTGCCGCAGCCCTAATTTTTGAGACGAACGAACAAGAAATTTCGTGGCCGCCATTATCGCTTTTTCGTTTATTTGTATAGGGTTCGAGTGAGTGACAAAATGAAAGGGGGTCAGGTTAGATATCATCACGGCATCAAAAGTAAATGGGCCAAGTTTCAAAGCCCCCAACTCTTAATGAATTGTAAAATAATTCACAACAGATTTTCAAATGAATTTAACTTGATTCGAATCTGCATTAGCAATTAAAAATGATTTAATCGCCACTTATAAACTGACGCGAAAAAACCGGGTTGTTACATTGTCAATCTTTAATTCAGTTCGTTTATTATATTTTGATTGGTAAATAATTTTATCAATTACATTATCTATGCAAATTTATTAGTATATTATTATAATATTACATATGTTCTTCTACTTATTGGAATGGTTTATTTTATTTTCTAATAAGGCTCCTACTAGACTTTACATTTTCTAAAACCCTAAAGGAGATGCTGAAATTCCATAAATTCCTCTAGTGAGTGTTAGGATCCATTTACCATGTTACTACAACCTTGGAGGTTCTCAACAAGTTGTAGTCCCCATAAATGATAAATAACATGTTATCAGCTTTATCTTGTATATAACTCCTAATAATACGTTATTTGCTCCAAATCATATTTATGACCTCGAGGGTGCTCAATAAATCATAAAGCACATAAGATACCCGTAAACCATATTTCGTGATTGCATAAGAAAACATTTGTAACCCTTGAGGGTGCTCAATAAAGTTACAAATTGTTCTTACCGATTTAGAGATAATATAAACATCACCATAGGTATTTTATGGCTTGAGGGTGCTCAACAACAATAAGTACGTATAACATTCCGTCTATATTATAAATGATCGAGAGCAACATAATTTCAGATTCATAATCTTAAAATAATAATAGTGAGCATTATCGTCTATAAGGAATAACATGTATTTGCAATAATTAATACCATCATTTTCTATACACACACACACATACATACATACATACACACACAATTATACACATGCATTTTTTCCTTTTAACTATAAGGGTTTTATTTTGATTTTAACATTAAAAATCGTATGTTTATTTTATTTTATATACTTTATACAAGATTCCTGTATTTAATTATAACAAATATAATATAAAATTAAATCTTATATTTATGTATGTATATTACCGATTAATGACTAATTTACATTACAATTTTATTGTAACCTTTTATGAACTATAACATTACAATTCAGATTATAATTTAAAATTATGATTAATTAATTTATTTAAAACCTTTATAATTTTAAATTTAAAAAAATCAGGCTTATTTGTTTATAACTTTTACAAATTCAAATTTTAATTTTTAAATCTTTTTATTTATAACCTTTATGAATACAAATTTAAACCAATTTTAAATTTTATTCATAACCATTATAAATTTTAGTTTCATTTGAAACAATTTTAAATTAATCTTTTCATAATTTCTATGACATAAGTTTAAAACCAATTTAATTTATTCATAAATTTTACAAATTTTTAAATTTTAGCCAACTTTAAATTCAAATTTAATATATTATTCGTAAAACATAACGCGACTTTGATATCATTCTTGGATAAGGTGCATCGCGCAGCGGGGTAAAAGTGGAAAATCTCACGAAAGTTTGTTTTTAATTCATTCTACATAGAACTTTTATGGTATTATTTTGAATAATGTTGATAATATTAAATCATATTTAATGTTTTATTGGATGAATTTGATTCAAAATTTATTTTATGTTATATTATCATTATCAATAATGTTTGTTTCATTTTTAATGTTATTATTTATTTAAAATATTTAACTAGATAATGTATCATCAAATAAATAATATTTATCTAATGGTATTTTTTTGAAGGTAAGGGTTATTTATTAATGATGTATAATAATCAAATAGAGATATTTGCCTCCTTAAAAAACCTTACCATTTGGTAAGGAAAAAGAGCTCCACATCCCCTCCATTTCAGCAGAAATTAAAAGAAACTCTAAAACAAAATACAAGAGCCCAAATATAGCACAAACACATCCGCCAGCAAATAAGCTACCCAACCGGCCCAATATGAAGTATAAAACCACCCTACTAAGTAAAGTGCCGCATTAACCAGAATCATCAAACTCGATGCTCCATTTAAGCAGAAGCTCCCTTTCTTTCGCAGAAATTCTACAATGTCGAAAACGCCGAATTAGTTGTAGTCGAACGTCTATTTCCAAAAGCTTAAATCTTTGCTTCATTGAACAGGTCCTCCTCTCAAACCTTCTATGATTTCTTTCAAGCAAGATATGGTGGATTAAGGTTGAAGCTGAAACGTAAGCCAAGTTCGGTATCATTGAAGGCTTGTAAAAACTACTTCTGAGACTCGCAATCCGTTGTTGGAGAGTGTGTGGCGGTTCTGGTTGAGCATCCGATTTCATCATCATGAAATCCCGAAGATAAGTACTGAAATCACACTTAGAAAATAAATGTTGATGATTTTCAATTTGATTATTACATAGGACACACTGTGTATCGATAGGCTGCCCCCAATTTGCCAAACGATCTGTTTTAGCTAGATGACCCAAGTATGCCATATACGTAGTAAGTGAAAATTTTCTAGCTGTTTTGTTATGCCAAACTAGGTTAAAATCAATATTCTCCTCTGTGTGTTATCGAATTTCATACCAAATCTTTGAAAACACAGATTTATCTTGTTGTACAATTCACTAGTAGTCTTGAGGTTGATCAGAAAATAATTTCACCTGATTTACAAGTGCTGATATCTCCCTAGTCTTTGGCAATAATTGAGGCTGTAGTGCTCGATCATGTATTATACGGCTATCCGTATAATTATGCTGATAAGAACCCTACTCCATCTAATTAAGTCTACTAGCGATTTATGGTTGATCCATGGGTCGAACCAAAAATCAGCATGTTCCCTATTAACGACTACTCGAGTCATAATTTTACATGATATATCATGCTGTCGTAGTATAGATTTCATAGTACCTGAGTAGTTGTTGTTGATTGGCAGGACCTAAAAATTCTCTTTTGATAATTATCTAGTCTTCATCTATCTGGACCAAAGAGATTCTGTTGTAAGCAAATTCCACAGTAGTTTAACTCTAGCAGTGTTATTAGGATCAACAAATTTACGTAAACCGATACCCCCTTCAAGTTTAGGCTTGCATGTGTATCCCATGATATCTTGTGTAGTTGGCCTTTCCAGAAAAAATCAGCACACATTCGGTCTACTTTTTTCAACACTGACATTGGTAGATGATATATAAGAAGCCAATACATAACAATTGGTATGATTGTACTATGTATTAACTCTTCTAATTTACTGCTTATCTTGTTAATCAGGGGCGAATGATGGACTGCATGGACATGATCAGATGTCAATGGGACTTCAAGGTATTTAACAGGTAAATATGTTCTGCAATATGGATAGTAGATATTTCAGTCTTGTAAGCAACACCCTTACTAAAAAATAGCTGAAACTTAGTTTGATTTATGCGTAGTCCCACTGTTTCCTCCAACAAAGAAAATATGTGATTCATATAAGTAGCATTGTCTGTAGTAGCGAATAAGAATATCATAACGTCATCAGCATAAAGGAGATAAGTTATAGCAGGCTGCATATTAGACATAGGTTTTAGATGACCTTCTAGGACACCTTCCTCCATTAATAATGAAAAAAAATTTGCTACACAAAATAAACAAAGGGACAGCAGATCGCCTTGTCGCAGTCCCCTATTTGAGGTTGTAAATCCTTATGGTCCCCCATCGACCATAATGGTGAAAGTAGGCGCAGAAATGCATTCGTATATAAGATCTATTATCGAAGTAGGGAAACCCATCAAATGTAGGATATGACAAACAAATTCACAATTCACCATGTCATAGGCTTTTTGTAGGTCGATTTTGATGCACATTTTCCCTTTGCCATTTTTTGAGAAATCTCACACTTGTTCATGGGCTAGTAGCACATTTGCACTAATGCTTCTACCCGGTATAAAAGAGGACTGGTATTCCACAATCAGAAAAGGCAGAATTTTTTTAATTCTATTACAGACTTTTTGCAACAATTTTATATAATACATTAGCACATGCAATAAGTCTGTAGTCAGAAATCATTTGGGGCTTATCTTTTTTTGGGATTAAAGTAATAAAATTATGATCCAATCCCTTTGGCAATTTCCTCGTATGAAATTTTTTGACACAACCTCAAATATATCTTGTTGCATGAGATCCTAATGTAGCCTATAAATTTTGGATGAGAAACCATCTGACCTCAGACTTTTAGAGTCATTGACTGAGAGTAGAGCCGCTTTAACTTCGGCAATAGTAATTTGTGAAGCTAAGTATTCTTTTCCCCCATTGTTTATTTGCATTCTTGTAGTTATCTGAGGAAAAAATATATTTATGTCCCTACTGAATAGTGACTGATAATATGATATAGTCTCTTCCTCTATTTTGTTGCAATCATAGACATAATTCCCTTGGGCATCGAGTATGGCCTGGATTTTGTTTTTGTGTTGTCGTACGGACATTTTGGCATAGAAAAATTTCAAGTTGGTGTCACCCTCTTGTAACCATAAAACATTGCGTTGTTGTTTTAGAAGCTGAAGTTGCTTTTGCAATTGGTCATTTAGGCTCTGACTGATCTCGTACATATTTTCATAAAGAGCAGAATTTTCAGGGTCTTGATCAGCTTGATAAAAGGCTGCATCAAAGTCCTCCCGAGGTTTAGAAATAACGTTTCGCTTAACTCTTGACCTATTCCAAGCCTTTAGATTATTTTTAATTGCCTTTAATTTGTAAACCAGTTTGTAGCTGGTTGTCCCCTATGTATCAGTGGCGTATCCCCTGTATTATACACTGGTTGTATCCCTGCATGTAACACCGGTTATTAGTATATCTGAATGGCACTCCTTTTTGTTGTCGATTTTGCTTGCTGAAACTAATAAGAATCAGGGTGTGATCGCTAATAGCTGAAGGTAGGGCGATGGTGGTGAATTGTGGGAACATGGAGATGAAATCGTAGTTGACAAGAACTTTGTCTATATTCGTTGCAATTCCTCTGCATCGCCAAGTGAATTTACACCCTTGTAAATATGATTCAGCCAAATCACATTTATAAAAGCAAATTTTAAAACTATCTAAATATGTAAAAGGGATAGGCAATCCTCCCTTCTTATCCTTTAGGTTAAGAGCATTGTTAAAATCCCCCATGACAAACCACGACAACCCTATAGTTGAAGCGTTGAGACAAAGCAAATACCCAAGTTTTTGGCGCTCCAAGAAAGAGTTACTGTCACATATACAAGTGCAATGACACTGTAAGCCCCCCTATTGGATAACAACATAGTAATGTGCTGTTGTGACATGCTTAGAACATCATAGGTCCAAACAGCAGTGTCTAATAATATCAAAATATGACCTTTGCTACCAGTTTCATTATCATGCAACATGCTTCATCGTGGAAATCTGGGTTTCAACTTATCTATACTAGCAATACTTAATTATTCTTAACTAAGCTCAGAAAAGTAAGCTTGTGAGATGTTAGAAGTGTGAATACCCGACTGATTTTGTCGTCGATATTCATATTCTATCTGGTTTAATCTTTGTAGTTGCAATGTGACAGTTTGCATCGTTATGGTTGAATACATGATAATTTGAACATGGTTTAATCTTCTGTTCATATTCTATCTGAATCCACATCACCATTATATAGTTTCATATGTATTTCAGATGGATAAGAAAAATGTACATCCACTTCAATAAGAACACACCCATAGTTGAGCCTAGTTTCCATAGCAGTTGTGTCCATGCGAATTGGGTTACCGAGTACACTAGCTATTCAACTAATGCCTTCATTTTTCCAGTGTTCCAATTTCAAATATGTGAGTCCTACCCATATTGGAACAGTGGAAAACGAATCTTTAGTGATGCTAATACCCGGTTTTCATTTCTTAATAATAAGAATTCTAGATCCGATAGTGTATGGTCCTGCTCTGATGATCCTGGCACAGTCCTCTAGATTATAAAATTTGACAAAAATGAACCTATTTTCCTTGTAATACATCTCATATAATCCATTTGGCTGCCAGATTTTGTCTATAATGCCCTTAAAGTTGTTATACAGTGGACTCCTTCCCGTGATGTAAACAACTAACGTGTTCCTCCATTCCTCTTCAGCAGCAGTTATAACTGATTTTGGCAATTGTCCACATATCACATCTCCTTTCTGAACCGGTGCATAGTACGTAAGATTTGTGATTACCTCTTCCCTTTCAACCGAGAATTCCTTAACCATATCTGCCTACATCCTATACCATACATGTTTGGTTCGCTCCTTATCCGTTGACTGCTCTGTGGTTCGCTGTTGTCGTGCTTTACTTCTGGTCCCTGTCAACGATGGCCCGGAGGAGATGTCTGGTGGTTTGGGTGGAAAAGGTGGTTGTGTAAACGTTCCCGCTAAACTACCTTGATCCACCATTAATGTTTATTATTACTATATTATATCTAATGGTAATTTTTATAATAAATAATTTTCATATATATATATATATATATATCTTACAAATACCTAGTCAACATAGTTAAAGTGAAGTCTTTTTTGGACTTCCAGAAACAACCTTATCACAAGGACCACTTAAAAAATCAATGAGGGGTAGCTTCATCATTTTTCTTTCTATGTTCTAGAGCGGTTTTTCTTTTACCACGATAACCCATTTTTGCTCATTTTTTTCTTAATCCACCTTCGTCGACTATTCATCTTTCATTCACCTGTAATGTTGAACCCTAATTTATCAACTAAATTTAGTTCAAGTCCTAAGTTGTTTCCAGATAAAATCATAATTTTTTTCTTCTATAAAATTTAAACAAAATTCTAGAGCTTCAATTACGTTTTCAGTGAGCTCCAATAACCCGACAATAAACAAGCAACGATGAGTGTAATGATGAGTTGGAAGATAGAGGGCCATTTCGGTTAAGTGAAGAATTGGAAGGAGGCTAATAGGTATTATTTCTTCGTATATTTTCAGTTAAAGTTTTGTTATTCTCTTTTTTGTAGTAAATTAATTTTTCAATGATTTCTAGAAAATTTATAGTTGCTGTGTTTCATTAATGGAATCTTGATTTACATGCTTGCTGTATTTGCCTCAGCTTTAACTTGATGCTAATTAAAATATCATTCATTTAATCTTTGGAGGTTTGTTGTCTATTTGCTATTAATGTAGTTTCGGTTCTAAAAACAAACAAATGCAAACTAAACTGTAAGAAGATTAACTGTTTAATTTCTTTTGTATTTGTGATAGATTTTGTTAGCGTCAAAATTGGTTACTAACACCCAAACGCAGTTGGAAGCGCCAATTCACAATCACAGATAATAGGTAGAGTGCATGTAGAGAGTTTAAATATGAAGAACAATCAAAATTAAAAAGAAAGCAGTAATAACAGAGGATTTATAGTGGTTCGGCTGACTTTGGCCTACGTCCACTCCAGAAATTTCCTTTTTATTGATGTCAGAATCAATTGCAGTTACAATCCAGAGATTTTAAAACGATAATGGCAGAGTAGCCTTAATGAAGAAGAAGAAGGGAAGCAGAGTGAAGATCCATTTTTCTGAATCCCCGCATGCTGTATTTATAGGCAAAACCCGAGTTATTGAGCTTCCTGAGTGGTCCCGGCCCATCAATACCATAGCCGATCCAAAACCCAACACTACGACCGACCCTGAGTTCATAACACGCCGACCTGATATCCCCTGGACATGACCCGAAGCAGGCTTACTCATGACTTGGGGTAAACTAGACTAGAACTCAAAGCATGATGATGCCGATCCCATCCTTTAACATGCCGACCCGTAGTTTTATTGTCGACCTACTTCCCTATGCCGACCCGGGGATATGCTAGTGCCGACCGAGAGTACTTTTTCCATGCGGATCTCATGGCTTGCCGATCCATAAGTGAAAGGCCGATCCCCTGACTCGAAGTTGCAAGTGTGTTGACCTGAGTATTATCCTATGCCGACCCCGAGCCACTTCAACCATGCCGATCCACTCCAATATGACGATCCACTACAATATGCCAACCCTCCAACAAGACCGACCCAACTTCCTACCGACTCGAAGCTTTCACAATACCGACCTAGACAATACACCGACCCAGGAGTTCGGTGCCGACCCGAATGAAAAACCATGGTGACCCGAAGACCATACCGACCCCTCTGGAACGCACCGACCTGCTATGACTCGAAGCGGTTATCCAAATGACCCGAAGCAAACTGCTTCAAAACCCGAAGCCGACCCATAAGCAACTCGAAGCAAAACTCCAAACATCCTGAATCACCTCGACTTTTGTCGATACTCGAATTTCGAGTATTCCGTGACTTTTGTCCATCGACTATGCCGAATCCTGGCTTCATAACCATATTAATCATCTGTGATTGATCATCTATCCATCTAGTCTACTCATACTTATCGTATTCCAGCCTCGATAACCGAGCAATCGATTTAGTTAAATACGTCTGCCTACGGCCTTGCCAAAAGGCGGGTTAGCATTGCCCCCCAAAACATGCCTTGCGGTAGGAAAGCGTGATTTGAATAGCTATTAATCCATCATCCAAAGTCCATATGTTATCCATAGCCATACCATGTGATTCATAATCCAATCCATTTTATCCAAGTGTCATTGCCGTATCCTTATCCAAATCCACGACTACTCCGAGTCGATATCTGATCTCTATCCAGTAACCAAATCCTTATTCAATTCCACATCCATCCGAACCCAATAACCAAATTATAACCCATCCATATCCAATAACCAATAAACAAATCCATGACCTCTCCGGGTCAATATCCAAATCCGAGATCGCTCTGGACCACAACTAATCCTTAGCCATTCAAAGCCGAAATCCGAATCCGTAACCTCTCCGGGTTCTTGCCAAGTGCACTCCACACTTGACGACCCATGTTAAGTTATGCCATGGTGTTCCTGGTTCAGTATTCCTGAAGGTGAGTAATGTCGTGGCTTAAGTCCTAAGCCGAATCCTGGTCGTTCCGGACCCTTGCCAAGCATAGTCCATACCCCACGACCTAAAATAACATGTGATATACAATATGGGGCCTAAGTCCTAGGCCGAGTCTTGGTCTCTCCGGACCCTTTCCGAGCATTGTCCATGCTCGACGACCTGAAACAACAAGTGATAGATAATATGTGGCCTAAGTCCTAGGTCTAATCATGGTCTCTCCGGACCCTTGTCGAGCATAGTCTATGCTCGACGACCTTTTAGCCAAAAACCAGAGGAAAATCCAATCAAAATCCAATCCGAAATCCAAATCAAACCAGAAAGCCAGAAATCAATGTCAAAAATCTAAACCAAAAGGCAAACGTCCAAACCAGAATCCAAACCAGAAAACAAGCAAAACCGGGAGTTCAAATCAAACTCCAAAACCAAAGCAGAAAAAACAAGTGTCCAAGCCAAAAATAAAAAACAGATTTCACAAACCAAAGCATCACAGTTTATTATCATCTCAAAGCATGCCTAGGAGTTGTCTCCGTCCCCGTACATGAGTAAATGACTTAGCTGCCTGCCTAGAGTTTGTTACTTATTCCAAACCATCACGATTAGTTGATGACCAACCGACCACCATTCCTGGGCCTTGCGCCATCGTCGTTCAAGATAGGCGGTGCTTGCTCCTGTTCCACCGCCGCATTCCGAGTTTTGACATATTGCCGCAACTGACCATTCCTTACATGCTCCTCGATTATATCCTTTAGATGCCTGCAGTTGTTAGTATCATGACCGTCCAGGTCATTAAAGCGACAGTGCCTTCCGGATACCCTCTCATGTTCCAAGGGTTCCCTCCTTGCCGGTCTTCGATAAGGAAGGCGATCCCGAGTTTCCATGAATATCTGCTCCAATGTTTCATTCAATCCTGTGTAAGTGGAGAATTTTGGTTCTCCCCAGCGCTTCCTTGCCCTACCAGATTCGTTATCCGACTTCCTCTTCCCTTTATCCTTATCTTTACCCGAGCTTTCACCGGATGGTTCTCCATCCTTAACCATGTTTACTTCCTTTGACTTCATATCCAAACATGCATCCTCTTGTCGAAGAAATCTCTCGGCTTCATGAAAGAATTCCCCGAGATCCATTGATGGATCCCGTATCAACGATACTTTGAAATCTGAATCATCCCTGACTCCTAAAACCGCCGCCATCGGAACCATTGATGGATTCGGCCAATCCACCAAAGCAACTGATGCATTAAACCGAGTTAGGAAAGTCCTGAACGATTCATCCATCCTCTGCTTAACTGACGTCAGTGTCATCACATTCTTCGGCCTTTTTATGTGAACTCGAAACTGCTTCAAGAACCAATCCACCAGTTCTGTCCATGTTCTAATAGATCCATCTTCCAGCTGTCTGAACCACATAGCAGCTATATCTATTAAGTATAGAGGGAAACACCAGGCCATAACCTCCTCTGATACCTCCAACATTTCCATATGCCTTGTGTACCTCATTAGGTGGTCAGTGGGATCCGCCTTACCGTTGTATATTTCCAGAATGGACAGCTTGAAATCAGGTAGACTCCTAGCCATCCTGATGTTGTGGGTAAACGGACTTTTGTTTACTCCCTCCAGATCCCTGTTTGACAGACCTCCGCGAATAGTTTGCCTGATAATGTCAGCTAATCTAGTGTTATCTACCAAGGGTTGCCCCCATCTCCACTTCCTAACTGCCCTCCAGGTCCTTGAGGGAATTCCGGTACATACTCATCATCATGCATTCCTGTATTCATGTTGGCGCCGAGCTGCGCAGTGCCATCTGGTATCCCTTCATGGATTGGTCCAACATTGCCTTGTGGTATGCCCCCAAGTCTAGGTCCATACGGGTTGATAGCTGTTTGCTGATCGGGGGCTGTCCCCTGTTGAACCACTCCATCCGCTCCCCGGTTGAGTCCTTTCGATCCAGCTCCGTGGATCTGAGCTCCTGCAGCTCCTGGTTGTCCAAATTGTCTGAGAAGGGTTTGCATTGTTTCCTCTTGTCTTTTCATCAACTGCTCCTACATAGAATCCATCATAATCTGCATCTCGTCCCTAGTGATGTAGATGGATGCCTGATTAGCCCCAAAGGAAGCCTCCTGACTTCCATCTCGCTGACTCCTTTCTGTCCTCTGTCTCCTGGTTGATTGCTTTGCCCTAGTCTCCAGAATCCAAGTTCCTAAGCCTTTAAATCCAAAATCCTAGCTTTCCAATCCCTGAGTGCTAGCCTTCTCAGTGAAAGCACCAAAATGTTAGCGCCAAAATTGGTCAATAACACCCAAACGCCGTTGGAAGCACCAATTCACAATCACAGATAACAGGTAGAGTGTATGTAGAGAGTTTAAATATGAAGAACAATCAAAATTAAAAAGAAAGCAGTAATAAAAGAGGATTTATAGTGGTTCGGCTGACTCTGGCCTACGTCCACTCCAGAAATTTTCTTTTTATTGATGTCAGAATCAATTATAGCTACAATCCGGAGATTTTAAAACGATAATGGCAGAGTAGCCTTAATGAAGAAGAAGGGAAGAAGAGTGATGATCTCTTTTTCTGAAGCCCCGCATGCTGTATTTATAGGCAAAACCCGAGTACTGGGCTTCCTGAGTGGTCTAGGCCCATCAATACCATAGCCAATCCAAAGCCCAACACTACGACCGACCCCGAGTTCATAACACGCCGACCTGATATCCCTTGGACATGACCTGAAGCAGGCCTACTCATGACTCGGGGTAAACTAGACTAGAACTCGAAGCAGGATGATGCCGATCCCATCCTTTAACATGCCAACCCGTAGTTTTGTTGCCGACCTACTTCCTTATGCCGACCCGGGGATATGCTAGTGCCGAAACAGAGTGCTTTTTCCATGCTGATCCCATGGCTTGCCGATCCAGAAGTGAAAGGCTGACCCCCTGACTCGAAGTTGCAAGTGTGCTGACCCGAGTATAATCCTATGCCGACCCTGAGCCACTTCAACCATGCCGATCCACTCCAATATGATGATCCACTCCAACATGGTGACCCTCCAACAAGACCGACCCAGCTTCCTACCGACCCGAAGCTTTCACAACACCGACCCAGACAATATGCCGACCCAGGAGCTCGGTGCTGACCCGAGTGAAAAACCATGGTGACCCGAAGACCATACCGACCCCTCTGAAACGCACCGACCCCTATGACTCAAAGTGGCTATCCAAATGACCCGAAGCAAACCGCTTCAAAACCCGAAGCCGACCCATAAGAAACTCGAAGCAAAACTCCAAACATCCCGAATCACCTCGACTTTTGTCGATACTCGAATTTCGAGCATTCCATGATTTTTGTCCATCGACTACGCCGAATCCCGACTTCATAACCATGTTTATCATCCGTGATTGATCATCTATCCATCTAGTCGACTCAAACCTATCGTATTCCAACCTCGATAACCGAGCAATCGATTTAGTTAAATCCGCCTGCCTACGGCCTTGCCAAAAGACGGGTTAATAGATTTGAATTTTTGCAATTGATATATTTGATAACCTCCCTTAGAATCTTCGTATATTTTCAATTAAAGTTTCGTTATTTTCTTTTTTGTAGTAAATTAATTTTTCAATAATTTCTAGAAAATTTATAGTGGCTATGTTTCATCGGTCGAATCTTGATTTACATGCTTATTGTATTTGTCTAAGCTTTAACTTGATGCTAATTAAAATATCATTCTTTAATCTTTGGAGTTTTGTTCTCTGTTTGCTATTAATGTAGTTTCAGTCCTAAAAACAAACAAATGCAAACTAAACTGTAAAAAGATTAACTGTTTAATTTCTTTTGTATTTGTAATAGATTTGAATTTTTGCAATTGATATATTTGATAACCTCCCTTAGAACCACAATCTCCCTTAGCACTGCAAAATCACCCATTTTTCTTTCCTGGAAGTTTAATGTGTGTTTCTATGATGTGTTTTGTGTGCTATTTTCTTTTCTTTGAACATCGTAGTGAGTGTTGACTGTTGTCAACTTTTAATTAGAAAAAGTATGACTTATGAAAGAATTTGTAAACTCCCAATTTGTATTCTCTATATGTTAGAAAATAATTTTTAGCGTTGTGTAATTTCATACCTGATATTTTTACTCTACTAATGTTTGAAGAGTTTTGGACTTTTCATTTGTTTAAATGACAGGTAACCAAAGATAGTCAATATACACATACTTCTCCAAGTTTGAATCTTGATTGGGTCCAGTCTTCTAAAGTGAACGGTAATTGTTAATTGAAACTAATAAAAGTTTGCTTTTAGAAGTCAATTTTTATATACCCATGCCTGCTGATTTATATGATCGACATGTGTATTTTACTTCTTTTTGTTCTTTCCTTAGAATCATGGGATTACACTGTATTCTATAATACTTCAATTTATTCCTCATTTGCTTCAATGAAAAACCATAACTTTAACTTTCTTAAAATTTACAGCAATTTCATGCCATCGCGAAGAAATGAATCAAGCTCCATGATTGATGAACAAGAAGCGGAGAACATCAAGTTTGGGAAGCAAAAGAAATTGGACGAAAATGAATTTGGAAACGGAAAAGGCTTTGTTCTTATGAAGAAAAAGAGGAAGAATGACAGAATTATTTGTTCGTAGATTATTTATCTATTTACACTGCATACCTAGATATTATCTATTTTACTAATCAATTGATGGAACCTAATATTATCTATTTTGATTCGTTTTTAATAAGACGCTAGCTTATATAGTGACAAAATTTCATTATTCATTGACTTTAGATCTTCAAGTAAAAATTTCTCTAATAAAAAATGTATTTAGACCCCCTTTAAATTTTTTAGCCTACCAGCACCATTGACACTGATGTTCCATTACATTCTAAAAAAAGTTTAGGCCATAAACATAATATTTCATTGTAAAAAATATAAAGTTTCCATATTAAATTCGTTCTAGCATCGTAGATGAATGGTTATGTTATTGTTATTGTTTTGTATAGTTATTATTTCCTTATCGATGCTCTTTGTTTTAGAAGATATAATTGATTTATATGGCGACGATTCCAAATTTGAGTACATGAATGCTTAGGCTTTTGTAGTATTAAGCTTTATTACCTTGATATGTTTGGGATTTTTGTTTATTGCGCACTTTCACAATTTCAAGATACAATTTAAATTTCCATCTTGAATGCAAAGTCAAGATTACACCTTTTAACATAAGGTGGTTACTAACACACCGTGCAAAACCATAAATTGCTTTAGTGTTATGGAGTTATAAAATAAATACGTGTCCAGTTTATGAAATTTATAAGAATAAAACATAGTCAAGTCAAGTGTATGCTTTATATACACATACTGACATATTGTAAATGGTATACTTAATTATTTGATGTATACACAAACATTTGATATTTTGTAAATCTATTATTTATCATTTGGTATTTTGTAAATCAATTATTTATTAAGGACCGATTGAATTTTGTTTTATATACATTTGCAATATAACGTGTACATGTATCTTGAGAGATTAGCTAACACATTTTTCTAAACATAGTTTGTAGATTCCACTTAAAGATGTGTACTAAAAACAATTGGTTAACATATCGTATACCTCAATTCTAGAACTTTCAAGTGATTTAATGTTTATCCATAAATTTAGTATTTGTTTCCAAAGTCATCTTTTTTAATGTTTGGATTATATGTATAACATCTAGGGGAATTTCATTGAGGCGTACAAATGATGAAAGAATCTAATGTTGTCCTTGACTTTATTAAGAAGATAAACTTCATTTATTAATATTTTCTGCAAACTATATACTCTTGGTTATAATAATTAAAACTTCAAAGCTTAATTACAAGGTGGATATAATTTATTTGTTTAATGATAAAAGCATTCATTTATATTTCCGTATGAGGGTACTAATTGTTTTGTATGGCTCATTTGACATATAACATAAAAATAAGTTTTCATGTTCTGATTTACGTTTTCTTTTTGAGCATAGAGAAAATTATGTTAAATAAATTGCATACTATACTATGAATGCATGTAACCTTTGACTATAATTTTAGCACGATTGATGAAACATTTATCCATATTTAGCTTTCTTGATAAATATTTTTAACATAATTTGAGCTTTATTGATGAATATCTTACCATTAACTATAGCTTTGGTGTTAAATATGCATATTGTGAGAAGAGTGATACTAAATATACATACCATAATTTCAAATATCAAATGTCAATATATTTTTAAAATCCCGCTAATTCTAAAATACGACGCATTAATGATTTAAGAAAGATTGACTTTAAGGTATGTGATTAGCAAAGTGTATTTAGGAATGCTTGCTGAATCATTGCATTCTACAGATCTAAATTAGTAAACAACTAACGTTCTGTTTATTATCTTTGGTAGGCAATTACAACAAGATTAAATTTTGGAATTTCTAAAGGCATAGATGTTAGTTTACCTTTTTTTGCTCGATTACATTCTAATGGGAAAATGCTTACAATTTTTAAACAATAACCATGACCATGTAACATAGTTTAAAGATCTCAAGAGATACAATTTGGATTTAATATCGAAGAATAGAATGTCTAATATGATCAAAGAATCAACGTGTTGGACCATATAGCTCTTTTCACTCTAGCTTATGTTGATGAGATAAGAAGTTCTGATGCCATTTATAGGTAAGGGTCTCACACAAGAAGACTAAGGTTTGAGCTTGCCATATTTACTAAAAGATTGACCTTATTTCCTTTTCGGTTTGTACAATTAATTTAGGCTCTAGCTACTGTTGTGTGAAATGGTCTTTTATATTGGTTCTAAATGTACAGTCAACATTTTTTATGGAAATCTCACTATCATTTTGGTCTATGCGGGCTTCTTTAATGAGAAATGAAATATTTTAATTTGAAACATATATATCAAACTGTCGTTCTATTTATTAGTGTACTCTGCTATAATTATAAATAGTACAGGGACTTTAAAATCTTTAACTGTCACATATGACATGTAAATAAAGCTCTGATTATATTCTCAAAGCACTTCAGTTTATTACCATATCCTTTCTAATGTTCTTAATTCTAGGACATTATTATTTATCTCAAATTTAGCAAATTTTAATAGCATTTGATTATCAAAGTGGAAATATATCTACTTGCTATTTTCCTATGGCCATTTATGGCTCACATTTCAAGGCAACCAATCCTGAATTTAACATAAATGACTCAAATTTACAACCTGTTTGTAGTAACATTGTCAACATTTGTTGCATAATTGCAATATAATTAATATTTTAGTTCTTTTTTCTTATTTGGTTAGCTACTACAAGGCAAAATATATATACACTTAATGACCTAGGAAGTTAGTTATGATTTGCAAATATTTGTTTTATTTGCAAAAATATTTATTATGTTTGTTCTAATTAAAGGTTAGTCAAAGTCCAAATAAATGAGGATAAGATACATTTACCTTTGATTGTTAAGTATTGTGTTGCTGATGCCAACAGCAGTAAGGTACACGATTAAATGTTAGGTCACCAATTTTAGTCAGACCAACCTCTCTTTTTTGGTTTCTACAACATGGCCATGTAAGTTTAACATTTGGTTAAAATGAACGTGGATACTTAGTGGGCTTTTATTGCTGAAAATTTATAATGCAAGCGTTTAGTTTTCTATGTTTACTTATTAAATAATTATATATGCTACCGGATTATAAGTAAGTTGACGTCGACTGAAAATTTCCTTAAGGCTTTAACGATATGCTGCATATTTGCACTGGAAGGGTGCCGTGGTTAATTGGCTAATTATATCATGTTTTGATGTTTTTTCCCACTGCATTTCATGCTATGTTATACTTTTGGTTGCCTCAGAAAATATGCCAAAATCATAGTATGTGTTGTTAATTTTAACAAGTTTAAGCTTTATCTGAATATGAGCTTACATAGCTTTGGGATATACAGTAAACTTATATGTTATTTCGTCGTACAAAAATAAATACAAATTGCACAAGTGTTGTTTGTTTTATTCAAAATCAATAATGTATGATTACCAAAACATACATAGTAAGGTGAATCATTTGTGTAAAATATGAAAGTTCAGCAACACCTCTAAACTAACAATATTTTTTAATTTAATCTAATCCATGGATACATTTAATTATCAACTACAATTAGTATCGAGCAATTAAATTTCTTTATTAATTATTAACATTCGAGCGTCATTAATGATTACTAAAGTAGTTTGACGATCGTATAAACAGCAATATGGGTCATTTTTTATAGGTTTTCTACTGAATCCGGCACATATCTAATTAGTTGTATGTTCATTATACTGAATTTTATTATGAGGAATGCTAAGCACAGTAGCACACTTTCTCATAGAGAGAGCATGCTTTTAAAAAAATTACATGTTATAATTTTTACTTTTAAGATTGTTGAATTTTTTTTTTTGGAATTTAGATTGTCGAATTTACAGTTTTCATCTTATATTTACTATCTCATTTGTCACTCTTTTGAACATATTTTGACATCTTCATATTATTGGTAAATTTATATCCATTATCTAATTTTGCATAAGATATTCAAGCTGATTTTTCATAGTAGGTAATATTATTATTAGGCGTTCCAACTTCCAAGTATCAACTTATTAATGGATAATATTATACGCATTTATATTGAAATGACATTCTTATTTTAGTACCTTTGTACTCATGATATATCATCTTTTTTTATATTAATGTACATATTTGTGGTGGATTATCCCTTTACTAATATACCAGCAATGATCCAAAATGTTATCTGCTAGTAGTGAACTTAATTATCTTACCAATATTTATTCTAATTGTGGAAATTGTTATGTTCTTTTAATTATTAGTTCTAGATCATATTCTTTTCATATATTTTTGTGTGTTTATCAATGTTTCCCCATTTCCTTCTTTTTTGCAAGTCAAGTAAATACTATTATCTGTAGTTTAATTGAATTTTTGCACTCTGAGGTGAATTCTAAAATGAATTTACTTGGTTTAATGGTAGGTGGGTGTCATTTAATTGAATTTCTACACTATGAGGTGGATTCTAAAAATGAATTTACGTGGTTTTAGTGGTCGGTGGCCGTCATCATTAGCTTAAGCCGTGTTTTTTTGAAATTTATGTTCAATGAATAAATAAAATTCTTTGAAAACCGGTGTTTATTATCGCATAAATAGGTGTTTATAACTACTTTCTCAAGGTAGAGCAAGTAAATGTGAATTTTAGTTGAATACTTTTTATCATCTGACTAGTTTTAGTGACGTATATTTAGTTCAGCTATTTATTGACAATATGTTGCTTTCTGTTTATTTAAACTTCCCTTTTTGAAATCATGTGTGCATTTTGTAATAACGAGAAATTAGCCTACATTTATCTTGACACACGCCCATCGGACGACTTAGGTAGCTAATTTTAATATTTGTTACATTTATCTAGATATTCATATAATAGTCGATTACTTTCTTTATCTATTTGATTATTTTGTAAAGTAACTTAGTCTCATTTACGTATTGATAAACGATTGATTTGTGCATGTACATGCATAAAAAATGCAAAATTACGTACACGTTATGGTCATTTTGTAAAATTTTAAAAAAACCTTACAAAGTGTTTTAATACCAGTTCCTCCTGCGCACGTGCATCGCACGTGCCAAAGTACTCGTGTGTGTATATATATATTAATTTTGAATAATTACTATATAAATGATAATAACCAATAAAATATTATTAATATAAAGTCAAACTGTACATATTCGAATTTAAAGCCAATTGACTTCTTACCTATACTAACGCGTGAAGTCAACTTTAAAGGAAGACCTGGACTATAAATACACATCCTTTGCAAAGAAAAAAGGACTTTTGGATTATATCTCAATTTTTAGCAATAGAGATCTTCCATTTTCATTTCCAGTAATTTCTAGATTTAAATTTATTGCGTTTTTGGCCGAAGTTGTAATAACAAATCAAAAAAAAGTTGATAGTGGACGTATGCAATCGAATTGAGGTCAAACCACTCTAAAAATCATGTCCTTCCTCATTTTGATTTTTGTTTTTGATTGAATATTCTCGTTTTTTGGTCGAATTGGGGCGTTGTACCATTTTTTGCACACCACTTTTGTTGCTTTCACTGAGAGTTATCATTCTCAGGAATAGATCTATGCTTTCACTTTGGATTCAAAGAATTTCAAAAGCTAGATCTAGAGTTTCTTAGGTGTATATTTATTATACTCGGATTTGGAAGGAATCTACTATCAGATTTGAAGGGAGATGGCTCTTAGGAAAGAGAAGAGCACTACTTCTAGAGCTATATTCGAAGGGGATAATGAAGGATCCAACCATGAAGAAGATATTAACTAACCAGCCAGTCTGTTAGGATCTTCATCTCAACCAATTAAAGTTGTAAAGAAAGCTGAGATTGAGAAGATTATGTTGAATATGAATGCAAAGATGTTAGAGTACTAGAAAACTCAGACGGAACTAATGAGGAGTGTGCAAGAGCAATTGGCGGCATTTTCCCATGCTCGACAACAAATTGAATCTCGCAAGCAAAGAAGGAGTAAAGAGGTTCGCCAACTTTCAATTCTAGTGAAGGAAGCTTGCCTTCAATAGAACGGTGCAAAAGACCATGGAAATAACCAATGCAAAAGGGGCTGGGGAAACATTGAAGAGAGTTGTGATGAAAGATGGAGTCTGTTACTTGACTTTAAAACCACCTGGTACCGAATGGTCTAAACAACATGGTCCTAAGAGATCTGCTGACATGCTAAATTTCTCCAACAACAAAGGTGACTTGCAGAACGATGACACTAGTGAAGTTCGAGCCATTGGTACTCAGATTGGCGGTGTTTAGGCCAACATTGCAGAGTTGGTTAGAAGAGGATGAAGTCCAACAGGGGGATAGAGAGGGTCGGGGTGAATGGTTTCTCCAAAGACAAAGGAACCTAGACATCTTGCAACCAACCAAGACCATTTGCAGAGTCAAAAATTCGGGTTGTTTGTGATGATCATTGTTTAGTCGGCTAAGGCGGTGAAGAATACATAGCTGACATGACTAAGAGACTGATGAGTCAGAATTAACAGGCACGAGATGATGAGTGGGGTAATGTAGCAAGCTGGAACCCATTCACTAAAGATGTTCTAGGAGCCATGTATACTAAGAAGTTTGTGATGCCAACCGTGCCAATTATAACGGCATGACAAACCATTTGTAGCATTTGTTGAAGTATAGATGACACATGGATAATGCATGTGCAAAGGATGCTGTTAGATGCAGATGTTTTCCAATTTTATTTAAAGGAATAGCAACGATGTGGTTTACTTGACTCGCGCCAAGGTCCATATCGTCTACAATTCAACCAAAATACGTTATGCCATTGTCCAATATGTATTAGAGGTCTCAAGAGAATATGAAAAGTTTTTTGAAAAAGATTTAATGCTACGGTGATAGAAGCGAGTAATCCTAAGGAGAAGATTGTATTGATAATGCTTATGAATGGGATTGATCTAAAGACTGACTTTACCAGGTGGCTTAAAAGAAAGGATCCATCTGCTTTGAAAGAATTCTACCATAAGGAATCTTAATTTTTACGCTTGGAGGAGCCATATTTGCTACGGGATTGATTACTGGTGGTCAGGAAGGACCGAGCAGGGTGATGTAGAGAAATGCAGCATTCAAACATAGCGGTGATAGTATTAGGAAATTGCAGTGAATCTTGGCAAGAATAATAAGAGGAAAAAAAATCAAAACACTAGAAGTAAGAAGTAGGATGCTAACAAGCATACTAGGTATACTCGTCCTGGAGATTATACGCAATTCCTGGAGATTATACAAAATTGACTGATTCTGTTAAGAACATCTACATTACTTCACATGGTGCAGAGCATTATAAAAAGCTACCCCGAGGAAGGCAACTGAGGAGAAGAGATGCTATCGAAAGTGTTGTCACTTCCATGTGACTCATGGGAACAATAGGGATAAGTGTAGGCATCTAAAGGATGTCATCAAGGATTTGATCTAAAAGAAGAAATTACAGTAGCACGTGAGGAACTCGCAGACTAGCAGGCATGCAAATAATCAACCCTAAGGCCAGTCTGCCTAAGGGAATCTAGTGGAACATAGAAGCTGATGGGGATGAAGCACCAGTACTTGGCCCAGTGGTGATTAAGGCTGCGATTGTGCCAACAACGATGCATCGAGTCCTTATTGACCATGGCAGCTTGGTGAATATTTTTTCAAACAAACCTTCAACAATATGCACCTTGATGAGAAGGATCCAAAGCCTTGTAAATCCCGCATTCAATGATTCACCGAAGAGGCAAAAGAACCTGTGGGTGCATCAAATTGCCGATAGAGGTTGAACGAGGAGACCGCAAGGTTATGCGGTTATAGATGTATGTGGTGGTTGATGGATTTTTAGCCTACAATACTTTTTTGGGCCAATTGGCCCTTGATTATTTTTGAACCGCACTAGCCCTATGGTGTTTGATGATGAAGTTTTCTACCGGGAATGGAGTGGGGGCGATTCAAGGTGATCAGAGCACATGTCAAAGGTGCTATGTCGTTGAGCTCCGAGAGGCGAAGCGATGAGAGAAAGGGAAGGATGTAAAGAAGCCTCTCTGCATTAAATATTTGAAGGCATATCAACTATTACTCAATCCCTAGCTCGAGTCCCATAACAAATTTCAAAAACCTATGGACCATGAAAAGAGTCAGAGGAAGCGAGGGTGGCACCGGTAGAACTGACGATCAATATTTCGATTGATGATGACGATCCGACATAGGTTCTCAAAATCGGTTCTCAACTTGGCCTATAGATGAAGGAGGAGTCGATAGGGTTTCTCCATATAAACATGGATGAGGCCATTTTGATATGTATGGAATTTCACCAAAGATAGTATGTCATGCATTGAATGAGAACCCAAGATACCCTTCTGTGAAACAAATGAGGCGTAGCATGGAACCAGAGCGATCCATGCGTTGAAGGAAGAAATGGATAAGCTATAGGCAAACAAAATTATCTATGATACACTATACCCAGAGTGGGTATCGAACCCAGTGTTGGTCAAGAAGGAAAACATGAAGTGGTGGACATGTATTGACTATTCTAACTTGAATAAAGCATGCCTGAAGGACTGCTTCCCCTACTAAGGATTGACCAACTTGTAAATGGGATAGCCAGACATGATGCATATACCGGCTACAATCAGATAGCGATGCATATCTCAGATCAGGAGTATACAAGTTTTATTACAAATTTTGGGCCGTATTACTATAGAGTCATGTTGTTTGGTCTGTAGAATGGTGGAGCTACCGACCAGCGCTTATTGAATAGAATATTTAAAGATCAGATTGGATGAACAGTGGAAGTCTATGTGGATAATATGCTCGTGAAGTCTTGGCAATCGACGGATCATGTTGGCGACCTTTCAGAAATGTTCGATGTGCTTCAAAAGTATGGAATGAAGCTTAATCCACCGAAGTGTTCTTTCGAAGTCACATCGGGCAAGTTTTTGCGTTTCATTGTAAACTCAAGGGGTATTGAAGCTAACCTAGAACATATTAAACCTCTAGGAGAGGTTACTGCCCTAAAAACATAGAGGGAAATACACAGCTTGAATGGTAAAGTCATCGCACTAAGTCGATTCATCTCAAAGACGTTTGATAAATGTATATCAATCTTTGATGCCCTAGAGGAGGAGGAAGTTAAGTTCGTATGGATGAAGGAATGTAAAGATGCTTTCCAGAATCTGTTAGACCACATGGAGAGATCATTGGTACCATCGAAGCCTTTAGAGGGAAAAGATCTGTTTATTTACTTGGCAGTGTTTATTCTCGCACTGAGTGCGGCATTAGTACATTCAGAGATCAAGATCCAAAAGTCCAATTTACAGCATCAACAAATGGTTTACTAAAGAGGAAAATAATTATCCAAAACTAGAGAAGTTGGCATACTATTTGCCGATCGCATCGATCGAGAAGGTTGAGACCATATTTCCAGGCTCATCCGATCAAGGAGTTGACTGATCAACCACTATGACAAGGGCTACATTGTCCCAACACTTCGAAAAGATTGATAAAGTGTAACATCAAGTTGAGATAATTTGGTATGTCTTACTGTTCTGACATTGGTAGATTTCATTACTGAATTCGCTATTCAGGATGGTGAAGTGGAAGAAGATTTGGTCCAATTATACAAGTGAAAGTTGTATGCAGATGGAGCCTCCAATGAACATGATTTCAGGGCAGGAGTGGTTCTCGTACCCTAGAAGGACGGAGTTCACCTTGAGGCTAGAGTTCTGAGTGACAAACAATGAAGTTAGATATAAAGCATTGATTATAGGACTCAAGATAGTAAAGGAACTATGAGTCAAGAAATTGCATATATATAGCGACTCTCGGTTGGTGGTTTTCTATAAAGATGGAATTTCATGCCAAGGGAGAGATTTTCTCCTTACCCATTGAAGGTGTTGGAGCTATTGGTTGATATCAAGCATTACACGATAATGTACATCCCTAGAGGGGAGAATATGAATGCTGACTCATTGCTCAAACTAGCTAGTTATAGGGATGCATGGTTTTTGGGAATTGTGGCAGCAAATTTTTTTAAAGACACCAAGCATTGACGAGATGCATGTAGATTGGATTTTTGAGGTAGGGGAAGATAAGGAGTCGTGGATGACTCCAATCAAAGAGTATTTGCTAAAGGGAACTCTCTCAGATGAAAGGAATGAACAGCGAAAACTCCTGCATAAAGTGCCTCGGTTCATTATGTAAGACGGAGTACTATATAAAAGAGGACTCATAATGCCCCTGATGAGGTGTGTCACTAAAGACAGAGCTAAAAAGATCCTTGCAGATATGCATGAAGGAAGTTGTGATAATCACATAGGGGGATAGATATTTGCAAAGAAAATTCTTCGGTATGGATATTTCTGGCCAATAGTCAATCGGGAAGCAGTTGAATACTGTAGGAGATGTTACAAGTGCTAGAGATTTGCAAAGATACTAAGGGCCTTGTCTGTTGAGCTTATGCAAATGGTTAGATCGTGGCCGTTTGTGGACGGGTGATAGATATCATTGATGTGCTAATGATGTTGAAAGAAGGAGTGAAATATGTGATAATGGTTATGGATTTACTTCATCAAACGGGCTAAAGCAGAACCGCTTACAACTATTACTTCGAAGAAAGTGATTAATTTTGTAGTGAAGAAAATTTTGTGCAGTTTCAAAGTTCAATATATGTTAATCACTAATAATGGAACTCAGTTCAAAAGTGCAAAGTTCAGAGAGTTCTATGACAAACACCACATCGAGAAGAGCTTTGCAGCAATAAGACACATACATGCAAATGAACAAGTGGAGTTAATGACAAGATCATAAAATCCATTGTTAAGAAGAGGCTGAAGAGAGCTAAAGGCAGCTGAGTGCACGAGTTACCCCTAACATTATGGGCTTATCAAACAACTCACAAATCCACGACTGGTCATACCCCATTTGCTTTGGCTTACGGAACCGAGGCCATGATAACAAGAGAATCTAAAGTCCCTTCTCATTGAAGATTGCATTATGATCCCAAGAGGAATGAGGAACTCTTGCCCGAGGTCCTCGATTTGGTTGAAGGAAAGTGAGAAGAGGCTAATCTGAGGGTAGCTTCTCATCGGATAAGAGTAGCAAAGAAACTCAATGCCAAACTTAGAAATTGCACCTTTGAGATAGGAAACCTTATTTTGAAATGAGTCTTTCTGGGTACAGAGGTAGTTGGCCTGAATTGGTAAGGTACCTATGTGATTGCATAGAAGCCCGAAGACAAAATATTTAATCCGTCAACTATAGATGGGATCTCAATTCCATGGGCATGAAATAGCGAGCATTTATGGCGCTATTTCACTTGATTTCCTTTCCTGCAAATAAGAAATTCCATTCATCAAGATTCGATGTAATTGGGCAATGATTTCCATTAATTTGTTCATGAATAAAGTCGATCGTTCGAATCAATGGAATCGTATTCTTGAAGTACAAATTTGTATTGCATGATCAGCATGATCAGACATTCCATGTTTTGAAAACCGGATGTCTAGGTACCTGGAGATAGGTACCAATGAACTCCTTCGATCCATGATTGGATTGTTGAAGCATAATCGGGCTAGGGGTTGATCAGACGATCTGCCCCTATGCATTCCATCTTAAAACAACACCCAAAGATAGGCGAGGTAAGGGAAGGGTGCCCAGAAATAGGCATCCAAGACACCAATTTTTGATGACAGGAACTAATGTAGAATTGAATTTACATCTCATCTTCGATCGGTGCTCGAAGATAGGTGAGGTCACAGACAGATGCCTAGAGATAGGCATTTGGAACACTAATTTTCGAAGATAGGATTTAGTATAGAATTGAGTCTTTTACAGGTACAAATTTATTTATGGTCGAACTAGATATGTTCAATAGACAATAAGAAAAGTTGATCGATGAAGTACAGTTTTTTTTAATTTAAAAAGAAATATTTGACCGATAATAAATAGAGTCGAGTAATAGGAAAACACTAAGAAATTGCATAAATTTGTTCTTATATAGAGTTATATTAAGTAATAATATTACACAGATCATAGACACATGCAGATATAATATATAAGTAATTGAATTACAACTGAGTATATTTTTATGTGCAGGAACCTACATAGACAAAGAGAGTAAAGGTGGAGTAATGTAAAATAGAAGAAGGTTGAATAGAGAACAACATTTTATCTACACATCTTTTAAGTACAAAATTACAGCGGCTGCTCCTACACAACAACGACCTTTGTACACAAAAAACCAAAAAGATCAAAATGTGAAAAGTCAAAACAACCTCTAGTATGTAGTGACGTTAATTTTTCGGCATCTTTGGTTTCTTGTTGCCTTCTTTGTGACTTGGTTTGCATTTCCCTCCTTTGAGAGATAGACAACGTCTTGTCCTCGTCCTTTTCCCAATCGTAGCTAGATGTGGAGGTGGGAGTCTTCTGAGGACTAAAGGCAACTCCGGGAGCAGGTGCAAAGGGGATCTTGGTCGGACCGACATGAGGATTGATATGGATGCTTAAGCTTGGGTTAGAGGATAATAATAGTAGAGGCATCATTTCCATGCCTAATACAAGCTTGACTTTGCCAAGCTTGGAAGCATCGACTGTATTTTTCCCTACAATCAGAAACGTTTCGGCTCCCTTCTCTAAAATCACCGTCACGTTGTCGTCGAGGGAAGCTTCAACGTCCTCCATGCATTCCAAGGCCCCTATTTTCTTAGAGTCGGGATCGGGGCTCGAGCTGGTTGGCGGTAGAGGTGGATCAAGCATTATGGTGATGATGATCTGTGACAACCCGCTTTTTTATAGTTCAAGTTGACAATAATCCACACATTGATAGAGTTAGGGTATGCCCTAGGGGCAATTATGTAATTTTTTACATATATCTAACTCGTTGAACAATCTTGTTCACAATAAAGGTGTTTCTTTCTATTATATACTTGATATAATGTGGTTATATTAATTAATTAGTTTAATTAAAAGTATATTTAATAGAAAACCCTTAAAGGGTATATTTTGTGATTATAGTTACAAAGTGTTGTAATCGTGAGTAATTTATCACAACAAAACAAATATACCATTTTAAATATTCCTAGTCAAGATGCATCGAGACCGGATATCGGTGTATCCGTTGAGACTAGAGCATGTAACGCTCTCCAAATGTTGGGCAGTGTATTACTCATGGCTGCTGGGAGTACCTAGGGGTTACATACTGTTAGTTATCGGATAACTACGGAACGACTCACTCGGTAGTTTTCTGTTGGTTAATATAACTAAGGTCAAATAGAAAATATCGATGTGATTGATTTACACAGTTCTCTCGAGAATACCGTGGATCATGAATATGAAAGCCCCGATTTGATATAGTCAAATCATGGCATGGCGTTCCGTCGAGTGATTATAGTTAGGTCGAGTTGAAGTATTGGAAGTGAAGCACTATTCAAGAGAGGATTCGTCTCCTCAGTTATATAGGGTTAGTATCATGGTCAACTCAAGTCAACTCAAAATCAAATCTTTGGCCAGAGAATTTTGGCTTGTAATAATTGTTATTATTGAACCAAGGACTTTGTATTTTGACTATAAAGTTGAATGTGGATGACATTGGAATTTTGACCATTACTATATTCCATAAATCCAAAGTGATATAGTTTTGACGAAGAGAATTGGTGTAAATAATTGTCACTATTAGGTACCGCTTATAATAAGTAAAATTGGATTTTACCTAAAAGATGTGTAAGTGATAAATTCGGCCAAAATATCACACCAGCTGCTAAGTGATGTGTGAACGTTAATATTCGAATAGTTCGATATTAATCGCTGACTGAATTTACACCTTTGAGTCACATAACCGCAATGATGAATGCTTCAAAAACAACATGAATTAATTAATTGACAACCATTATAAATTAATTAATATTTATGAAATATTAATTATTAAATTTTTTATTTATTTATTTGATTTGTTTGAATCTATTAGTATTTAATAAAGTATGTACATAAAAGTTATGTATGTACGTATCGATACATGATATTGATAAAATATAAATTAGATTTAAATAAATTAATTACTAAATGGGTTTCGGAATATTTTAAGGCCCATATAACCTTATTCATAGAAGGCATAAGAAAAAGTGGCTTAAAATCCTACGGTTGGATCTAGAAAATGAAGGGAGGAGGTTAAGGAAGGATCCCTCTATAAATATGTTATCTTCCATTCACTGGCCTCTCTTAATCACTCTCTTTCTAAACCCTAGTATCCATCTTCATTTTTCTACCTTCTTGGTCGAAATTTCATGGCTTCTAAGCCACAAAAATTCCCAAAAAAAACCAAAAAAAATCAAATAAAATAAATTCAAAAGTGGTGCTTCAGATTGTTGCAATTTATGGAGGTGATTCAATTGGATCAAGAAGCATTTATCATTCAAGGTACGAATCATAGGCAACATCAAACAAGGTAAATTCTATTAGTTATTTATTTATTCTATGATTTATACATCTAGTAGTTAATTCATTTGAAAATTTTATATATGCATTTGTCGTACCTTATAAGCATACAATTATAGATCTTAAAGTAGTATAACTTGTTATCATTAGAATTGGTTTTCCTTTGAAATTGATAACTTCTATTTATGATTTTCTATGTTAATTTCTATTGATTTTGATCTAAATATAAATCTGGCAATTAACTTGTTATTCTAATTAACTTTATTTTATTTAATTGTTAACAATAGTTTACATTGACTCGAATTTTGTTTTCTACTTTAAGATTCATACATATACATAAATGCGTATGTGTGTGTGTGTGTATATATGTATGTGTATGTTAAAATAATTTTGAAATATTTTAAAAGGTTTTAAGAATTTTTTCTTATTAACATATACATATAAATTATATTTAGATTTGTTGATTAAGATCTGTTATCAGACTGTTTTACTAAATTAGATTACTACATCTTTGGTAATAAATCTTAAATTAATTATAATTGATTTGGTTGAGTTGATTTATTAGTTTTAAAGGATTCATTAACAGTACATATATAAATATTTTAAATATATATATATATATATTTATTTATACATGCACACACATACATATATGTATACTGTATTTATGTATAAATAAACATGAATCAACATAATGTTATTATTGTACAAAATATACTTTAGACAATTTTTTACTATAGTAAATATCTATGTTTGATTCTACATTAAATTTTTAACATATACATATCGGTTACATTTGGATTTATTGATTAAGACCTATTTTCAAATTGATTTACTAAATCGGATCACTACATGTTTGGTAATAAATCTTAAATGGATAATAGTTGATTTGGATGTATTAATTTATTATATTTGGAGGATTCATTAAAAAATACATATATAAACATATTTAAACATATATATACAAACACAATTAGTTAATAATACATACGTACTTTTGTTATTGACTGTTTATATTCTTATACCATGATGCCAATTGATTATCATTTATATGCTGCATTAATTAAGTCTACCAAATGGGAAATTAAATCAATCATCTTTGTTACTCGTTATCCGTTTCCAATATTTCCTTTATGTGTTTAACTATCCATTTATTTCTAGTTATATGTCTAACATTGTTATCAATTAATAGCACCTATTATATGTTACTCTTATAGAATTTACACTATAATATATATATATATATATATATATATATATTTGTTTATACTCACATTCATGCCATATATATATATATTGCTAATTAACGACGTTCATATAATTAATCAATTTAATTAAAGAGAGATAAATGAAAGGTTTTGTAACGACCCTAGATTTTTATGTTAATTTAAATTAATAATTTATTGAATTTCTGAATTAAAATTGTAAAATTAATTTTTAATTTCAAGCGAGTTTCCCCGATCGTAATAAATTTGATATAAATCATTTTAATTTAAATATATTGTAAATATTGTATATATATATATGTATTTGAGCATATATGAAGAAAATTTGAGATTTATGAATAATAAAAATAATTAGTATTAAATTCAGAAATAAATATAAAAATAATATAAAACAATATATAGCATATGTAAGTAAACAAATATAACTTTATATCTATATGCATAAAGCATAAACAAACTGTACAAGCAAATATAAAACAAAACATTTATGTACATATACATAACATAACTAAAACTACTTTATATCTATATCTATATTCATGGAAGTATTTTAAAAAAAAAGAACAAAGTAATACTTTCGAGTGCATGCAAGTTGAAAATCTGGGAAACAAAGCACAAAACCAGGCAAGCAAAGGAAATCAAATTAAATATCTATATAAGTACACAAAAGAAATGATGCATGTAAACAAAGAAGTAAACATTTGTACCTACTGCTATCCTCTCAGCCGAAATGAAGATAAGTAAATAAACAAAATAATTAGACAAAGCAAAGATATGTTCAAGTATTTGAAACTAAGTACATATGTACCAACTAGCATCTTCTCAGCCGAAACAATATCACCCGCACAATATTAAGTAAAGGAATATATATAGATGTAGACTTGCAAAAGAAGAAATAAAATAAGGTGATGTTGTACAAGGCAATAAATAACAACATCACTTCAGCCACTACAACAAATCTGCATAGCCCCCAAACGAAAATATCACTGCTAAAAACTTGTACAACAAACATTATAACACCCTGTACAAAATGAATACCCAGTGAACTCATTTTCTTTATCAAGCCTTCCTCCTTTCAATTCGTTCATCTTCAAAGTTAAGAAAATCTGAAGTGATCTCATCTTCTAAAATTTAAACAAAACTCAAACAACTTCAACTCTGAAATTCCTGAAGCATTCCCAAGGCAAGGTTTTCAATGACCAAATTCAGCTTCAAATTTGCAAATCATCAGACTTCAAGTAATTCAAAGTTTAAGAGTAAAGTCTACAGCCTGGAAAGAATTTAAAATTTAAAAGCTCTCAACCTAAATCAAGCATGCAAATTCAAACTGTTTTCAACATCAAAGTGCTCTGTTCTTATTCCTGGAAAAACAACGGTGAGCAACTTTAATCTTTAAAAACCATCTGTTTGTCTTGATTCTTGGAGTTGATTTTAAAGGTATGAGATGACAATGCTTTGTTTATATGCCTGCATGTATATATCTACATGTAAATGATGTGTGTACACATCTGATTTGAACTATGTTTGTTGATATACCTCTGTTCCAGGTTTCAGTGTTCACTGTCAATCAAAGAAAAAAATTCATATCTTTTTATTGAATCAATGTTAGCACTTGAAATCAAAACAAAACTTATTTGTTTTAGTATAATCTAGGCATTAAAAATACAATCTTATATGAAAGTGATAAATTATGCTTGCGGTTTGAAAGTGACAGTAGCAACCCTCTCTAACGTGTAAAATCAAATATGCTAGATTTCTGATTCAACTATATAACTCGAATCTATACACAAAGGTAGGATTTTTAACATAAGAATGATGATTTTTAGCTAAGTATACAAGGTGCGGTTTATAAAGGAGCCACAAATGCTTTTTTATGAATTTCTGTTGATTTAACAAATTATAGATGTTGAAATTTGAGGTGAAGTAAGCTTGTTGATTTACTAACACAGGAAAAATGCCTAATAAAAATTCGAATGCATAGATTTTGCGGTGGAGGTAAAAGTAGGGTTTAGTTCATACGTTTTTGGGATGCTCTGTGAATTTTGGTTTTCCCCACCATGGTTGGACCGAGTGGCTCGGGATTCTGGAAGATGGCTGTGGGGGATATGGTTGAGGTATGGGCGAAGTGGAGGCGCCGCTAGTGGTCGGCGTTGGAAGGTGGATTCGATTTGCTGTCGAGAGTTCAAATTTTAGTTCGAGTGTCAGGCTCATTTTCGTATTCGAACTTTTTAGGTTGATTTGGGTTTCAATATTGAACGAGAAGGTGATTTAGGACTTGCTGGAACGAGTGGCGATGGCCGGAGAGTCTCCGACCAAGTGTGCATGTGCACGCGAGACGATACGTATCTGCTGCGTTCGAATTTGGGGAAGACGAAGTTAACTGGGGGAGAAACTCGAAGGAAATTGCGAAATACTCGGGGAATTCATGTTTTTGCTCGAAGCAAAATAAGGTCGCATATGACTCGAAGCAGCTAAGGCTTTGTCTCGAAGTAAAATTCGAGTTGCTTGAGTATTGATGTTATTTCAGGTTTTAAATAATAACAGAAACCTGTTCTGTTGTTTTTTAAATTCAAAGTAAAGTTCAAATGCAAACTGGAAATTTAAACTAAGTTTAAAATCTGAAACTGAATATGAATTCAAAGTAGTTGAATCTAAGGTTTGAGATAATTTAAATTTTGAAATCTAAATTGGGCTTAAAACTTTTAAGTATAAAAGTATTTGAGTTTGAATTTAAACTGAAAGTTATAAATTTAAAAGTTGTAATTAAGTTTGAAAGATAAAGTATTTTTTTAGTGGGTTTAAATAGTAATTAATTTTGGTAAAATGATTAATTTAAGTTAATTAATTGATTAGTTTAATTAATCAATGATTAAGGATAGATAAATAAATAGTTAAGATTTTAAAATTTATTAATTAAAGGTTAATTACTTAATATAAGCAATTAAGGGAAAATCAATTAATGAAAGTAGTTAATGGATAATTACTCAATGAAATTAATTAAAGGATAATTAATTAAGGGATAATTAATTAATATAAGTAATTAAAGGTAATCAATTACTTGAAGATAACTACTTAATTAAAGGTAATTTAAGGATTAAAATTGATCAATGAAATGATTAAAGGACAATTAATCAAATGATTTGAAATTAATTAATTTTAGTTAACCCGGATTAGTAATTTATAAGTAATTAATTTGATCTGAATAAATCAGATAATTAATTGATCTTACTTAGGAATGGTTGAATTCTATTGAATGTGGATTGTTTGATATCCCTGATTGTGATGCTTTGTGATACATCTTGATTTATGTCGTGATCTGTGATTTCTGTTTCTGTGATATACTATTATGTGAATATGAAACCCTTTTGGCCCGTAAAACGGCACTTGAATTTCGATGCGACAGGGAGTCGGATTCCAGTTGGTTATCCGAAACCCACATCGAATTATAATTGTGAATCTTTATGACTGATAAATTTATTTTATCTATGAATCTGTGAATGAAGATAAGCGTTATCGATTATACCGCTTATCGATATATCTGTGATGATTGATGTTGCACTATTGTGTGTAAAACCTTTGACTACACCATACACACACAAATATGGATTTCACGTGGAAATCGGTTAAGTCACAGATAATTAAAATTTGATGTTTTGAAATTGGAATTTTAATTTCAATTGATTTTGAAATTAGAAATTTCAGCTTAAATGTGAAAAGCTTTTGAAATGGAGTTTCAAAGATAAGACTTTTTTTTGAATAATTTAATAAAGTTTTGAATTTAAATAATTTGATTTAAATTTGAAATAAAGTTTGAAATTGAATTATATGATTTAAAACTAGGGATTAAAGATATTATACCCGTTATAAAATATTGATTTTTGATTGCGAATATAATTCAAGGACTTTAACCCGTGCAAATAAAATTGGATTTTTCTTAAATGAAAACTGTTTGTTTTCAAATGATAAAAGCTTTCGTATATATAACAAATGAAATTCCAATTTAAAGGAATTTCAAGTATGAATTGAAAGATGGTTTTCCAAGTTATGAATGAATTCTTTTTGAAAGCTATGAATTGAATCTGTTTATTTTTAACAGATTTAAAATGATGTTTGTTTAAAACATTCGAAATGAAATTGTTTTGAAAGCTATAAGTTGAATCTTTATTTTAAAGATTTAACGAGTTAATCCAATTGAAACAGAAATTGTTTTGGAAAAAACTGTGAATGAATCTTTGTGAAAATCAAGTGAACTCTGTAAATAAATCTTTTTGTTTAAAAGATTTGAAATGGTAATTTGTTAAACCATTTGAAGAAAAGAAGTTGAATTATTAAGTTGTGACTTAATTGAAATCCCATATCCATATGTTTTAAAGATTGCGCTCGTTATTCGGGTTAGCCGGGAAAGGACCCTTGGGTCGTATAACCCATTTCGAATAATGATACATCGTATATGGATCGCATTTGAAGACCGGTGTTGAAGACCGGATATTTACGAAAACGAAAGGACAACTCGTCGAATGTCTCTGCACCGACTGGTCCCCGGTATAGAGATTTTATCACCCTTTGTGATGGGTAGTCCGGACGGGATTGTGAATACCCGGAATTGCAAGGGCTTCGTAAGAAGTGCCTTCGGTTCTGTTCGAACCCGGAACAGACTTGTATGGATACATGTCTGACATTACACTTTGAGATATAAAGCCGATTTCTTTCAAATACATTTCTGTTGGTGGCGGAGAATTTATTCTCTTAGCTTAACACCCTTCTCTGAGACGTACGAGCTCAGAGGTTATGTAGTTGAAGGTTATCAGCGATATATTCTCAATTTGGTAATGTGGCATGCTGAGTGTTGCTGTGTGATGATCAGTGTTTGATCATTTGCGATATGATCATTTATTTGATCTTATATCTTTGTGATCATTTCTTTGATCATTTGTTTGACCCGAAGCATGGCTTTGTGACAAAGCGTAGCTTTGTGGACGAGACTTCGTCGAGCCTCACACCCCGGAAATGGTCAAAACAGGAAAGATGCAGCAAGGTTCTAGGGAGTAGCGCCCCTTAGTGTATGTCATTTCTTTCTGGATAAAGGTGGTATCATGGTATGGAGCCCAGATACTTAACCTATGTGGTTACTGCATTATTATTATTATGTGGTTGTTGGAAATCGAGGATCCTCGGGAAGATCGGTGATGATCGGGGGATGACATACGCGTGTCAGTAGTTACCTATTTTTGCAGAGGTAACCCGGCCTTGTGTTGGCAGAGATCCGGTTAGGTTCTCGGGACATCATTCCAGAGGCGTTTCCATGTGGCAATGGGAAGTTCCTTGGCCTGACCATTTGTTGGAAATCCAAAGAAACAATACGAGCCCTTTACGATTGCAAATTGTAGAACCTGTCTCCTCAGGAGGCAGCTATAGCAGGCATAATATAATGGTACCTATGCTGGCTAAGATTTATATTCTACTTTCGAAATATTTTCCACTATGCACTAATAATAATATAAAAAAGGATTTGATTTTGCGTAGTAAGCATCCTTGACTAACATAAGAAGAAATCTCCTCCAAGTCTGCGTTTTCATTGTGTGTGTGGTGGGAGGTCTTATGGTAGTTTCATTTTCCAAAAGCATTGCGGATTTCAATGTTTAAAATTCCTTTGTTGTTTGTTAAAGATAAACTCTTTTTGTTGCTCACACCAGTCCCACGACTGACTCGGAGTTTATTGTTCATTTCCTAAACTCTGGGTGCTCATAATTTTCTACACGAGCAGTCTAGAGTTTGGTTTTTCAGATAGTCAGGTTCAGTAGATTTTCTGGAGCTAGTTCAGTCTTTGGATCGGACTGCACTTGCTTATTCTTGGTGTATCATTATTGGGAGTTCGAGCTACTGCTGGAGTTCTCTCTTGAAGACTATCTTAGAGTTATTTGTTCCGCTGCTGATGTTATCTATTTTTCTTTCCGCTGCTATTCGTTGTATCATATCTCTGATGTATATTGATATTCATTGTGTCACTCTGTTGTATCAGATGTTGTATCAGATATTGTATATCAATGTATTATTCTTTTATTCCGTGGTGTTATTTACTTAATGTTGTTATAAGCTCCGGCGACTCGGATTTGAACGATCGAATCTACGGCATTCGAATACGATGTAAAGTATAGATGTTGATTTTCGAGCGCGAAAAATCCGGATCGTTGCAGGTTTCTCTCTCCATATAAATAATTTGCCCTTCATTAGTTAAATAAGTTAAGAGAAGGAAATGAAAATTTTCCTTCTCTAAGTAAATTTATGTCGACTCATTAATTCAATAACTTAAGAGAATAGGAAATGAAAATTTTCCTTCTCTAAATAAATTAAATAAGTTACCTTACACACAAATATGTACATAAGAGTATATTTGATATAATTTAATTTACATACACATTAAATTAAATTTTAATCTTTACTTATAAAACTAAATAAAATAAAGATTTTATTTAATAGAAAACTTATAAAATTTCTAAGTATGTTTAGACTTCATAGGCCCATTAAAGATTCAAAACGGCTATTTTTTTTGAAATTCACCCATTTCTTCCACAGCGGGCTGGCCTAGTACCTTCAATGGTATCAGAGCCCAATAGCCTATGCGGTCTAAATTAGTCATGTTAGGGCTAACTAATTAAGCTTGTGCACATAATACAATGTCTAGAAAGGTGATGTCTTGGATTGGAATTGGGTAATCAAGTACCATGTCCTACCTGATTACCTGCCTGGCCTCAAAGGTGATGTGAGCCCAAAGGTTGCCTCTAATAGAAAAGGCCCAATTTGAATTGGGCATTGGGCTAATTTTCAAAATAGTTTTGAAAATTAAGACACGATTTTGAATTTAAAAATTAAATTTAAAATAAAAACATGTTTATTATAAAAGGTTATAATATAACATAAATTTTCAAAATGTTTGAAAATGTAATGAAAATTTTAAAATTTATTAATAAGATTAATAAAATAAATTAATTAAATGAGTTAATTAATTAATACTTATATGCATGTATTATATATGTTGATATATGTTATGTTATTTTAAAGTGTTAAGATAATATAAGTATACATGTATGTAAGATAAATTTTGAAACTGATATAATTTAATTAAAATCGTTTAATTAAAGGTTAATTAATTAAATAAAAAATACGTGTATATAAGATATATGTGTTATACTATAAAGGTTGTAGTATACACTACAAAGGTTATAATAGATATGTCCAATATAAAAGTTGTATTAAAATACTAATTTAAAATTAATTAAAGAGTTAGTTAATTAAAATTAACTATATAAGATTTAATTAATAAAATATCATACATAAGACTATCATATAAGTAATATGAAATATAAAAGTTATATAACAATAGAACTTATATGGTATGAATGGATAAACTAAAGATGGAACATTAACGAAACCCAAATAGACTTAAGGAATAAATACATACGTAAATGGACGTATACTGTGAATTTTGATGTGTCTGACACTTGAATCGTGAGGGTATTTCATAAGGAATACATTATTCCATAAGTCGATATCACTCAATACAATATTTCGAAGATTATGAATCTTCAATATAATGTTGCCCTCTATCATATATATATATATAAATAAATTACTTGCATATTCCTTAGTTGTTGAGCAAACTCAAGCTGGGGATGTTATGTGTAGTATTATTAATATATTGAACATATGAGGTAAGATAACCATATGTATTTGTTGAGCAAACTCAAGGTACATATACTATACTTAGGCCATCACGATATGGTAGGTATGAGCGAATAATCTCTTTCGATTTGTTGAGAAAACTCAAGGTCGAAATGAGATTAGGACAAGGAAAAATGGGTCAGGAGTTGTATGTGATACAACCGATAAGGATTTATCCATCGTTTGTGGGGCTATGATTTGTTGAGAAAACTCAAGGTCAGAATACCAAGACAGACGAGTCCTAACACCCACTAGTGAAATTGTAACGACCCCAAAATTTAAATTTAATTTAAATTAATAATTTATTGGATTTTTGGATTAAATTGAGTAATTAAATAAATTTTTGGATAAAATTTTGTAAAACCAATTGATTTAGTGGAGCGAGTTTCCCCATATTCAGATATGAGTGAATTTGAAAATAATAAATGTATAGTTATATATTTTGACTTGAGTTTAAATTGTAAATAAATGGGCCAAAGATAAATTGTAATAATAATTATTTAAATTGATGATTTATGTTAGAAATAAAATTTAATATAAAGCAATAAATATTAAAGTGAAATAAATAATTGAGTTTATAAAATAATACGAGGAAATAAATGTAAGTTAAACAAATAAATTAAAATAGAAATCTACTTATATTATTAAGCCATGAGAAAAGAAACAACACTTACAATATGAAACAAAGTTGTAAATAAATATGCAAAGTAAACAAAACAAAGTAAAGTAACAAACAAAATAAATCCAAGCATAAGTAAAGAAATACAAAATAATTGGTATTAAAGTAAAAACATTGTACAAAACTTAAAAATAATACCCCAGTACAAAGCAAACAAATAAAATATAAAGCATGAAGGAAACAAGCAAGAAGTAAACAAAACAGAGAAGTAAAAGGAGAAGAAAAAAATTCTTTGTACAGCATATAATAACCTGTAGGCAAGCATAAACAAAATGTACAAGTAAACAAAGCAAATATATACGTTAGCTTGTAAAAGAAAACAGTGCAAATATATTTATATCTATAAACAAGATAGATAATGATCAATGCTACTACCTCTAGCATACAATATCTCTCAGCCGAAAAAAAAAAATTAGATAGCATGGTCAACATGTACAAGCAAAAAGGAATAAAATGTATAAAATAACATACAAAGTCACTTCAGCCCATAACTTTAGTACAAGCTAATATCACCTTGTATAAAGAAATGTTATGTTTCCTTTCAGCCCTAAAGAGATAAAAATCTCTGAATTTTTCGTGTACTAGAACAGTAAACAAATGAGTATACTTGTTTAGTTACCAAACTATCTCATTCCATTTCGTATTACAAAAGCTTTACAAATCCAGTTTCTAAAAGTTTATACAAATGCAACCTAAGTAAAAGAAAGAATAGAGGAAATACAAATGAAACCTGGAAATCAACTAGGAAGCAAAACACTTCAGTTCAAACAATTCAGTGTTCAAGTTCAAAGCCATTTCAAATTTTCTGGAATCAACAACAACCATATATGCAAGTTCAAGTTTCCTGTTTTCAAACCAAAAAAAAAGAGCTCTCTGTTTATGATGATAAGGTGAGCAAATCTTGATTTACAAATTTGTCTCTAAAAATCTGTGCCTTGTCTGGATGTGCTTGTTTGTTGATGTTGATAAATGCCTGCATGTCTCAGTAATCATTGACTATATGTATACATACATATCTTGCCACTGTTCTAATCACAGACTCAAAATAATCAAATCCTTCTTCTCTGCTTTTAAATCAGTGAGCAAATTTTCCACCTTTAAATACTTTGTTGCCTGTGAACAATCATCACCTTTTTAAACCTAGATATGGTTATATTTTGATCAATGAATGAAGTAGTGTTATAAGGTGTTTGCATGAATGACTAAATATGCTTGTTTGTTCATGTATATGAATTTGTATATGTATCTATGTACAGGGAGGTATCTCTGTTTTTAAGTTACAGGTTAGCAAACCCATTTCCAAAAAAAATCAGAAGCTTCCTCTCAAATTCTTTTTAGGCCTTAGAATCTGAGCAAATATTGTTTGTAAGATCAAGCCTTAGCTCCTAAAAATATTGCTGAGAAGAGTTATTTTGAAATTATCTGGAAAATATAAATAAACAGTGAAAATCATGTATATGTCAAAAAAAAAAATCGATGATCTTAGATTTGTGTTTCGACTTCATAACCCGATTCGAAATTGAAATTCATGATTTTAGAAAATACTTTCAGGATTTTTAGTTTATTAAATTAGGAGAAAATGTGAGTTGAACGGAATTAGCATTTTCGCCAAATTCCGGCGATCAAAGTCGAACTGGGTGTCGCGGTCATTGGTGGAGGTGGCTAGAGTACTGGTGATTGCAGGAAAAATAGTGGATGGAGGAGTAGTTGATCGTGGTGGCAACGGTGGATGTTTCTAGTTTTTAACCCTAGTTTTAGTTAGGGTAGGTATTTCGATCGGCACGACTCCTAGGGATGACCGAGTTCAACGAAACTCTGGGGGGAGGAAGCTTTGGTATAATCGAAGACGTGGCCGAGATTTCAAGGGTGATGGTGGTCGGAATTTCGTGAACGAAGATGATTTCCAGGCGAACGTGGAACCGGATTGTGGCTTCCAGGCTTCGAGTTGCACTCGTTTTCGATTTCGTGGTTATCTGATGGAACTAGGTGGTTGCGTGGCGTGAGGGGATCATCGGCGACCTGCCTGAGATCGTGGTGATGATCGGAGCAGAGCGGAGGAAGTGTGCACGTGCACACGAATGTCTGGGTTCAGGCCTTGTTCTTCTTGAAGGATTTGATGAGTGGGCTCGGGTATTATTCGAGTTATTCGAGTGTGATACTCGAAGTAGGGGAAGAGATGACTCGGAGCAGTTGGTCGATTTGAGTATGTTGTATTCCAGGCTTTTGTAAAAATATAGCTTGGCAGTTTCTTGATTTCAAAATACAATATAAAATCTGAAACAAATTTAAACCCAGTTTAAATTAAGATTTTAAGTCTAAATTCAAATTTACATTTGAATCTTAAGTTTTGAAAATGGATTAAGTTTATAACTTTAAATAGCGTAAGTAAGTTTAAAAGTAAAATATACTTTAATGATGCGAAATTTAAAAAGGAATTTAGTTAAAAATCCTTAAGTTTGAATTTAATGATTTGAATTCATTAAATTAATAAGTTAATTAAAATGGATTGATAAAATTGATAACTGGATTTATTAAGTAATTATGAGTTTTAAACTCATAAATTAAGTTTAAGTAAATTAATTAGAAATAATTAATTTGGAGTTAAGAATCATTAATTTGATAAGGTTGGATTTTGAATTAATGGTTGAATGTTAATTAATAAATAATTAAAGGGTAATTAAGTTACATTTAAAAACTTGAATAAATTAAATAATTAATGGGTCATTAAGGAATTATAAATAAATGAAAGTGATTAAGGAAAGATAATAAATTAAGGGCTAATTAATCAATGTGATTAATTAAGGATATTTTATTAATTATTAATGGTTAGTTAATAAATGATTTAAAGGATAATTAATTATATTGGTTTGTAATTAATTAATGATTAATTAACCCGGATTAGAAATTCATAAGTAATTAATCTAATTTGAATAAATCAGATAATTAACTGACCTTACTTATGAATATTTGGATTTGATTGGATGATTGAATTGTTTGATATTTCCAGATCTGTGATGCTTTGTGATATATTCTGATTTGTGTGTAATCTTTACTGCAGTTTATTTATCTGAAATTTATATATATCTGTGATCTGTGCATGAATGATAAGCGATATAGTTTATATCGTTTATCAACTATATTTCTGTATTTGATCTGTGATGATTCATCATGTTGCACTATTGTGTTAAACCCCTGGACTACACTATTACACACACAAATATGGATTCACGAGGAAATTGGTTAAGTCACGGATAATTTAAAATTGATGTTTTTGAAATTGAAAATTTAATTTCAATTGATTTTGAAATTTGAAATTTGAGTTTAAAATGAAAACCTTTTGAAATGGAATTTCAAAGATAAGAGTTATTTTGAATAACTTAATCGAGTTTTGAAAATAATTAGATTTAAGTTTGAATTCAAGTTTGAAATTAAATCTATGATTTGGAAACTAGGGATAAAAGATGATATAAATATGTTTGTATGAATTAAACCATTTTAAAAGTATAAGTTGGGAATTTGAATTTAACCCAAGGATTTCAACTCGTATGAATGAATCAGATTTTCCGAAATGAAAACTGTTTGTTTTCAAATGAAAAAAGCTTTCATATATATAAGGAATGAAATTCCAGTTTAATTAAAGGAATTTCAAGATCGAATTGAAAAAATTGTTTTTCCAAGTTATGAATGAATTGTTTTTGAAAGCTATGAATTAAATCTGTTATCTTAACAGATTTAAAATGATGATTTATTTAACCCATTTGAAATGGAATTGTTTTAAAAGCTATTAGTTAAATCTTTGATTTAAAGATTTAATGAATTAATTAAATTGAAATGGAAATCGATTTGGAAAATCTGTGAATGAATCTTTGTGAAATTAAGTGAACTTTGTGAATTAAATCTTTTTGTTTAAAAAGATTAAAATGGAAATTTGTTTAACCATTTGAAAGAGAAAGTTTGGGTTTAAATTGTGACTTAATTGAAATCCCATTATCCATTTGTTTTTGAATATTGCGCTCACTATTCGGGTTAGCCGGGAAAAGACATCTGTGTCATATAACCCATTCCGAATAGTGATACGTCGTATATGGATCGCATTTGAAGATCGGTGTTGAAGACCGGATATTTTCGAAAATGAAAGGACAACCTGTCGAATGTCTCTGCACTGGGTAGCTCCCGGTATAGAGATTTATATCACTCTTTTTGTGATGGGAAGTCCGGACGTGATTTGAAAATTATCCGGATTTGCAAGGGCTTCGTGAGAAGTGCCTTCGGTTCTGTTCGATCCCGGAACAGACTTGTATGGATTGTATGTCTGACATTACACTTTGAGATATAAAGCCGATTTCTTTCAAATACATATCTGTTGGTGGCGGAGAATTTATTCTCTTAGCTTAACACCCTTCTCTGAGACGTACGAGCTCAGAGGTTATGTAGTTGAAATTTATCAGCGATATATCCCAATTTGGTAATGTGGCATGCTGAGTGTTGCTGTGTGATGATCAATGTCTGATCATTTGTGATATGATCTTTTGTTTGATCATTTATCCTTGTGATCATAGGTTGATCATCTGTTGACCCAAAGCGTGGCTTTTTGAAAAAGCGTAGCTTTGTGGACGAGACTTCGTCGAGCCTCACAACCCGGTAATGGTCGAAACAGGAATTGTGCGGCAAGGTTTTCAGGGGTAGCTCCCCTAGGGTATGACCATTCCTTCTGGAAAAGGGTAGTATCATGGTATGGAGCCCAGATACTTACTCATGTGGACACACTTTATTTATGACGTGTGATGTTGGATTAGAGGTACCTCGGTTAAAGGTCCCAAAGGACCGGGGGTGGCATATCTGAGGTTTCTTTTATCCCTTGGGAAAAGGGGTTGCCGGCCTTGTTTGGCAGAGAACGGTGTGGTTCTCGGAGCGTCCCGCCAGAGGCGTTTCTTTCGTGGAATAGGAAGTTCCTTAGCCTGACCATTTGTTGGAAATCCAAACAAAACAATACGAGCCCTGTACGGTTTTAGTTGTATTACCTGCCATGGAATGTGGTGGTAACCTGCTATTGAACATGGTAGCTATAGTAGGCATAAGTGCGAAATGTCTATGCTGGCTAAGATTTATATTCTACTTTCGAAAATTTTTTCTACACTATGCACTAATAATAATATCAAAAATGATTTGATTTTGCGTAGTAAGCATCTTTGACTATCATAAGAAGAAATCTCCTCCAATTCTGCGTTTGCATTGTGTGTGTGGTGGGAGGTCTTATGGTAGTTTCATTTTCCAAAAGCATTGCGAATTGACTTTAAAATTCTCTGCTATTTGTTTTTAAAGATAAACTGTTTTTGTTGCTCACACCAGTCCCATGACTGATCCGGAGTTTATTGTTTCTTTTCTAAACTCTGGATGCTCAAAATTTTCTACACGAGCAGTCTAGAGTTTGGTTTTTCAGATTTAGTAGATTATCTGGAGCTAGTTCAGTCTTTGGATCAGACTGCCCTTGCTTATCTTTGTGCCTCGTTATTGGGAGTTCGAGCTATTTATGGATTGGCGCTTTGAAGATGGAGATTATCCGCTGCTGATGTTATCGTTTTCTTTTCCGCTGCTATTTATTGTATCATATCTCTGATGTATATAGATATTCATTGTATCATCATTGTATCTGGATATTGTATCAGATGTTGTATATCTATATTCTTTTTTTATTCCGCTGTGATATTTACTTAACTGTGTTATAAGCTCCGGCGACTCGGATTTGAACGCTTGAATCTACGACATTCGAGTACGATGTAAAGTATGGATGTCGATTTTCTCCGCGAAAATCTGGGACGTTACAGAAATCGAAAGACTTCTATGTTTCATCTTAGAGTTTGGAGAAACATAAAGGACTAGTAGGAGCCTTATTAGAAAAATGAAATGTTAACATTTAACATTTCTCATATTGTAAGGACATATGCTAAATAATGTTATAATTATCTACAATGATAAATTTGTGCATTTAATATGATTGGTAAAATGTTTATCAATTAACATATACAAACGAATTGAATTGAAAATTGACAAATGGAAATATAATGTCCAGTATTAAATTCCTATTGCATGTTAACGTTTCAACACCAATGCAAGTGCTTGATTTTACAACTACTGAATTCATTTGTAGTTTGGTCACTTATGCATTTATTTGGTCAAGACCATGTATTGCGTTCTATGAGTTTTGAACTCTACAAGCAATACAAGACTATGGGTATTGATCCATATACAATTGCATATAAATGTTATATGGTGAATGGACAAAGTTTGTAAGGTACAATATTTCGATGAAATTAGTTCATCCGAAAAACCAATAAACCTTAGTGCGAGATCGAGTATTCAATCTGATTGATTACAAAAGGGATCATATTGTGTTAATGTAACACAAGGCCAAAAACTACAAGATAAATATAAGAACTCGATCGCTGAAATGTCATTTTGATCGGTTTACGTAAAGTGCAACATATTTGATGTCCTTAAATGTTAAGGATAATCAAATGCGCTTTTGTAAAGAGTTTGTTACGATATTGTAGTACGGTTTTCTTTTGAATAGTTTGACCATTTGAAAGGAAAACGAATGTATAAGAATAGATGTAATTTAAGGTACAGTTGGGATGAAGAGAATGAATAGTCACTTCTGCTTCATAGAGAAACATTGGAAACGAGAATTGTAATAATAATAATGATACTTAATATTGGAATAAGAAATATGATTTTTATTCCAAAATGTATTTTCATATAGAAAATTGTTTTCTATGAGATTTATTTCTTTGAGCTCAAGCTATTTGATCAACGAACTCTCCACTGTAAATAGTTGCAGTGCATGAAATAAACAAATTGTATTAAGTGAATGATGGACCTCTGAATTTAGTACGCTATTATAGTAATGGTGGAAATAGTGGGAGCATTCTATATAGCACTTATTAATTGCATCAAAGTATGAAAATTGTTTCCATAAAACTTACCATACATTTTATGAAATAATGATTATTTTTCGGTATCGAATGAAAAAAAATAGACATAGCTATATTTCAATATGAATATTATGAATATTCTTTATGAAATAAAATATAATGTGATAATTTTTTTTATAACAAAAGTGATGCGTTGGAAAATACTAAAGTATCTAATATTATTTACGGTTTTTTTGGAATTATAGACCAAGCTGTAGTTTTGAGAAATAATTTTATTGTATGATTTTGAATCATATGATACTTGATAATTATATCTCAAACAATAAAGTGCTATGCACCCATTTAGTGGGAGTATCATAAGAGTTAATGAACTATTCGGATTGATACATATAGATATATGTAATCGTAATTCTATAAATATCAAAATAGTTCATTGTACTTCGTCATATTCACCGATGAGTTATCGTCGACATGACATGTGTATTTGATACGCATGTAGTATGTCTATGGTAAACTTATAGAATATAAAATAGAAGTAAATAAAATAACATGCGATAGAAATGATTCGATCGAATGATTGAGTATATTGGAAAATGTTATGAACGTACCTAAAATGAATAAAGATTCAATTTCAAAATTACTCCTCCATGTGATACATAATGATGCATTGATATTGAGTAATCGAACTTTGTTGGACAATGTACAATTAATTGTGAGTGGAGTTGAGTTAGTTTCTTTCTATAAGGTAATGTACTTAAGGGTAGTACACAAGGTTAATTTTATTTCATCTGAATAATAGTTTATAAAATTTTACAAGATAAGGGTTTATAAGAAACTCCAACATATCCTAGGTTAAGGAATTGGCAGGTTGTGCGAGTCGAAAGATTGCACACAATAATTGTTTATGAGGGATCTTGTATGAATCTCCCAAAAATAATTTTGAAAAGACTGTTATTGGATGACATATTTATGTTTCGAACATAATTTTTGTAAACTAAAACCAAATCAGTTTTATAAATAAAGAAATTCATAAAATGTTTATGAATACCTATTCTATTGCACTGAGAAACAATTGTTGTTTCAAGATATACCAACTTCATTGTGAAGAAATTTCTTTAAGGAATTATTGGTAGTAAAATGTAATTGGATACGATCCATGGATATAACTGATTATATGAGATGAAATGAAATTAACTAACCTAAACGAACACATAGCATTAGAATGTCTAATAAGTATTCTCGCACGTCGATGAGAAACTATGATTTTCTTATTAATGTCGAAAATATATAATCCTAGATTGTTTAATTAAACCATTGAGAGTGTTGACTCTATATGGTATGATGCGCAAATCCGAAATAATTCTCACTACGCTATCAAAATATAGATTTTGGTGAACATAACTGAAGGGATACGATCCATCGACCTCGACTTTGTCTTTATGAGTAAGACTAATGTAGTTGGAATTAAATGAGCAATGTTGATAAGAATAATATCGCAAATTTCAATTGTTGAAATTAACGCAACAGATTCGATATTCAACATGTTCAAGTCAATTCGGATTTACTTACAAAATTATCACTTGATAAGTCCTAGTGTTTTGGTACATATGTAGTGAAATAGAAAATTCTAAATAACGATTTAGAGCAAGCTATTTACACATATTAACCAAATATGTCTCAAAGTCAGTGGGAGCGATATTGAGTTTGTGAGTCTTTGGATATGATCCAAGAAATGATACGAAAGTATCATTTTATAAGCATCAAGATTGAATAAGTATTTTGATAGAAATATCAAATAGTTTGATTTTCAATCAAAGTGCAGAGGAAGCATGTGTTCATAAGAACAAACGTTAAAAGGTACATTGATATTTCTAAACTATAAGTAAACAAAACGTTGTTGATTTTAACGATGTACTTGTTTTAAAATAAGCCTTAGTTGTTTTAATACTCAACGTTGGATTAATAAATGATGACTTTTATAGTAAGTATAAAAGGTATTGGGAATATCCCAAATCAATATGCAAAGACACCTTATTAAAATTGTTTAATACAGAATATGTGAGATTAGTTCCTTATGCATTGGCAATAGCAATTATCATACATGTTATATTTTCTACGATAAAGTGATTTGTTTATGTATTTAGTACATGAAGCAAATATCAAATCCAAACTAATATCACTAAATGAGTGTTTGAAATGTTCTCCTGTCACTACACCAAAACAGTCATTTGGCAACACTTTTTTTTCCATTTGGCGACACTTATATGGGTTGCAATTTAGTCTCGCTAATAAGTGTCGCTATCCAATATAAGTGTTATTGAAAATAAAAATTTACACTTTTAAATACGGCGACACTTATTTTCGTTGTAAGCCTTGGTTTAATTGGAGTTAATTGAAATATACTAGGGCAAAATTGTAATTGAATAACATATCACCTTACCCCTGGCCACACTTATGTTATAACCTGAAAAAACTCCTTCCGTATATTAATTGAAATATCCCTGCCACTCCATCCCAAAATCCCGAAATCCCCAAATCGCTCTCTCCATCCCACAAATAAATCACTACTGCTGCTGCGCCTCTCCCTTCGACTCCATCAAACCACTACCGCCCCATCCCTATCCGACTTGATCAAACCGCTAATGCCCCATCCTCCTCCGACTCCATCAATTAGCTGCAGTCAGCTCCTCCATTATCACTTGACCTTGCAAGACCCAGGACACGAAGGACACCGCAAGTGGAAGATGACAAGCCCTTCTGGTAATTTTGTAATGCCACTGATTTGGTTTTTGAAAGCTATTTTTAGGGTTTGTTTGTAAGCAAAGCAATCGCGATTCTTCTAAGAAGGTCTCACATGAAAATTAATAACTTGAATATGTTTGGTGTTATAAATAACCCATGTACGTTGTATGTTCAATTATGTTATTAGTAGGGTCTAATTTAGTTTACTGAGATCACTAATTAAATTGCAAGTCATATTCAAAGGGTACAGCAATATAATTAAATGTGATAAAATTAAGGTCTAACTTGTATTATTGTTATTTAGTGCAAACTACTGATATCGTTATATGAAATATAGTTATACTTAACACAATTATAAAGTTATTAGATTGAAGCAGACAATGATATTTAAAGTGCCTACTGTTTTTCATCAGAAATTGAGCATTTAAATTTACTACGCTGTTTTAAAAAATATAATGAGCTACTAGTTCGGATTGAAGTGTTACTGCTTACAACTCAAACTCACGGTTAAGATTTGTCAAGTAGTACAGTATGTAACAACATCAATAACTTTTGCATTAAAAACTATTTTTGTAGTAAATCCTTAAGATTAAATAGGGGAAATGGATTTGTGATTTTTTTTAATGCAAACTTTGATCATTGTTTGCAAATGTGTGCATTGTATAATGAAGAAGGTGATCTTCTATTCATCTTTAAAGCTTGTTTATTTCATTTACTTTAATATATGTTAGCAAGTTCTAATAAGCTTGTTTATATATACCAAGTAGAAACTGAAACTGAAACTAGTACAAGAACTCATCTTATTTTTGCTACTACTTATCTTATTTTGGAAACAATAGAAGCTGTAATGAAACGTGAACTGGTCTGGCAAAAAGAACTCATCTAATTAACTAAAAGTTGCAACTTGAAACCAATTAATTTGAAACTGAAAGTTGGAAATTAAACTTATTAACTTATTTGCTGAAACTTATATTTGTCTGCTTCATGAAACTTATATCTATTTGTTTGCTTATACCTATATTTGTTTGCTGAAACCTATATTTGTTTGCTTCATGAAACTTATACCTATATTTGTTTGCTTCATGAAACTCATTAACTTATTTGCTGAAACTTATATTTGTTTGCTGAAACCAATAAAATTAACTTATTTATGCATGTTGGAGACCATTAGGTGTTATGTATTCAAGTTAAAGACTACTTTATGTTATGCTAACTACTTTGTTTTTCTGTGTTAATGGGTAAAAAGTGCCATTAATTTTCATATGGATTTTTTTTTCTTTTTTTCTTGTAGTGTATACTATATTGTCATTCTTCCATTGTAGTATATTTGTGAAAGTGTAAACCGGTATGTAGGATACCAGTATTGTAATATCTATAAATTAAAAAAAAAATCACGGTTCCGACGGTTCGACCGGTTGAACCATCAAAACCTTAGACCTTCAATCATCATGGTTTGAGTCACGGTACGGTTATGAAAACTATGGGTTACACACACACGTCAAAAAATTCATGTAAATCCTTAGAGATGATGTCTTTTGTTTAACAGGTTTATACTGTTATTTTGTTTTTAGTTACTGCAGCTTTGTCATTTCTGTTATATTTAGTGATGATGTCTTGGTATGATATTTCCAACAAGAAGAATATCGGTTCCAATTTGTCCGACACGTCCTTAAATTCAGGGCAGCAAGTTCACAGATTTTTTCACTTGAAGAGCTCTTCACAGGTATGAGAATATTTGCACAATTTTAAAATTTCCAAGAATATAACTTGTTTGTTTTGTTACAGTCACGGTGTATAATTTGTGAAAAACAATTCATATAATAGTTTGATTCTAGGCCTTTTGTTCCTTTTCTTTCTTTTAGCCGAAATGTGTTCTCATGTTTCCTTGTACATTGTTATAAATTAAGGAATTTATTGCTTGCACGTTAGCAATATCAATTGAGTTGAAATGCATATGATCAAAATGAAGACCAAGACGAGGATGTGGAAAGTGAGGTACGATCGTCCTATTATTTCTTGCCCTATATTAAACTAGTAACTTTGTTGTAAACATTTCTTTTCTTCGAGAAATGAATTACATTTAGCTAAGGTATTTTTGGTACCACACTTGGAAGTTTATAAAAGGATGTCATAGGAAAGTTGCACGAAATGTTTTTAAAGCGTGGGTAATTATTTATATACCTGGCGTGCTTTACTGCCACTACTACTATTTTGGGGATTTCGTATAGTTTTTTTGCCTTCCATTATATAACCGAATTGACCTATATTTGTGTGAACACCGTTCTTAATTATTACATACGCAGGATAAAAACGATGACAATAATGAGGGTGAAGGAAGTGAAGCATGAGTGTTCTTTTATTTCTTATTGTCTTTTAAACAAGGAACCTGTGTTGCTAACTTGGTTTTCACCAATAAGTTTTTGTTGTAAGCATATTTCTTTTCTTCTAGAAACGAATTCAATTAACTAAGGTATTTGTGGTGTGCTACACTTGAAAGTTTGTGAGAATGCCATAGTAAAATTAAGCGAAAATGTTTTAAGAATGTGGGCAACTATTTGTGGCATTCAGCCTTTTTTCTTTGGATTTCTTGTTGTTTTTCGTCTCCCTTTATATAACCATATTAACCTATATTTGTATGAAGACAATTCTCAATTATTGTGTACGCAAAAGCAAAACGAAGACTGTCATGAGGACGAAGGAAATGAGGTATGATTGTTCTTTTATTCCTTGTCGTCATAAACTAGGAACTTGTGCTGCTAGCTTGTTTTAACTTATAAGTTCATGTTGTATGCATTTCTTTTCTTCTAGAAATGAATTCATTAAGCTAAGGTGTTTTTGGAACTACAGTTAAAAGTTTATAAAAGAATGTCATAGTATAATTGAGCGAAAATGTTTTTTGAGAGTGGATAATTATTTATATGGCTCTTAGTGTTTTTTCCCCCTTGCTTTATTCAACCAAAATTAACCTATATTTGTGCGAACACCGTTCTCAATTATTACATACACAGGGGGAAAACGAAGACAATAACGAGGACGAAGGAAGCGAGGTACGATGGTTCTTTTATTTATTTCTTATGGTCTTTTAAACTAGGAACTTGTGTTGCTAACTTGGTTTTCACTATTAAGATTTATTGTGTGGGTATTTTCACTATTAATTCTATATATGCTTCTGATATGAGAGTTTATGGTACTATACTTGGGTTATAGTTAGAAAGCTTAAGATATTATGTTTATGCCATGCAGGTCTTGCATAGCCAAGAATCAGAAGCCGATAGACAAATTAGGAATGGCATAGATGCATCATTGAGAAGATTAACAGGTTTGGCAGTAGGTGCAAGTCGTGATTTTACTCATGTGTACCAGTTTTATCAAAAGTTGCAGATAGAGATGCGGATGGTAAACCATGTTAACTTGCTTATAAAAGACGAAAAGGTGATATGCATATGCCCTACTAACTCAAACGTAGTCAATGTTTGCTTTTCAAATCTACACATCCACTGTTAATTCTGCTAATAATTGATTTTGTAGATGCTTGCCTTCATCTGTAAAGAGAAATTCAATCTATATATGAGAGCTTCTAAACAGGGAACAACGAGTATGATCAGTTTTGCTAAGAACAAAGAAGAGGTATCATCGCTGTTAGCATTGATATTGAGTTTATTTCTATTTTGTGTTTTGGCTGCCATTTTATATTCAAGTCTTTTAGAGGCGAACAACGTGTAGTAGCAAGAGAACAAAATGCCATGCAAACAACAAAAAATAGTTTTATCTTTTCCATATCTGCTGCATTCCATTGAATAGATGATTGGTTTTTCCTCACCAATATTATCATATAAATAAATTTCAATTACTGGGTTTTAGTTTTCACTACCTAACAAAGTTAAATTTTAATTTTTCTTCGCTTTTCTCGAGTTAGGTCAATGGTTAACAAACAGTTCAGTTGGTTGATTTTAGATCAAAAACATTAAAATATGCTTTAGGTCTCCATAGTATATATGTTGATAAACATCCAGTTATAAATACATTACTAGTGCATGTATATGTTTACTGTTATTGAAGGAAATTAATCTGTTAAGATATCATTATTATGTTCAATTAGTCTGGAAATTAATCCCGATTGCCCGAAATTGAGAAAAATTTACTCTCATTCCTTTCCTTTACACGAAATATGCAGGTTGATGAGACTAAACGGCAGATGTAATTAAACTCCAAATATGTTAATGGAAGCCGATGATATGATTTATTGAGTTAGTTGCAAGTCTATGTGATTTCACTTATATATTCTCGGTGTTCATGCTATTTTGATCCATGACTTTGAAAAGAAAACAAAAGACTTTTCTACATGTTTTCATGCTATTTGTGATTAATAACACAAGAGGTTTGAAGTTTCAGTTCGAAAGTCAATGTAACTCAAAAGAAACTTGGAAACTGTTCTATTCGAGCCTAGACTTGAATGGATGCATCATAATTGGAACTTTGGATGGTGCTAATGTTGAGATCAGAGAAGAAATAGGGGAAGACAATTTCTTTCTTCTTGATGCTGAAGCACACGAGGTTCCAAGGCTTCGGAAAGAAAGAGAAGCTGGACTTGTTATGAAGTCAAGTAGCTAATCAAGTTATGAAGTAGTTGATTATGACAACCTAAAGATAGAAAGGCAAGTAGCTAATCAAGTTAATAATGCCATCAATTCCAATTTGACATTGTTATGAAGTAGTTGATTATGTATTGAATTAACCAACTTAATTATGTATTGTACTTGTTATGAAGTAGTTGACATTGTTATGAAGTAGTTGACTATGAAATTTATGTTGTTATTTGATCATGAATATTGTAAATTTTGGGTTCCTATTGAATGTAGTATAATAATGTATATCATGTTAGTTATTAATGTTAAAATAATTGACTATATTGAGAATGAAAATATTTCAGCGTTATAAGCGTTGGCAATTAAAATTTACCAACGCTTATAAGCGTCAGCATAGAAAATTAAACGATGTTGGATGGTTAATTTGCCAACGTTTATAAGCGTTGCTAAATAATATACACCAACGTTTATAAGCGTTGGCGAATACAACCTTCCAACGCTTATTAGCGTTGGGAAACTAAACTCCCCAACGCTTATAAGCGTTGGCAATAAATTGCGACGCCCATACAGCGACGCTAATAAGCATTGCAGAAACTGTTTGCGACAGTTATACTCGTTGGGAATCACCTGTTTTGGTGTAGTGCGTATTTATGAAATACTAGAGAATTGTTTACAAAAATAAAAACTCCTTATTAGGGAGTGTTTGGAATCAAACTTCATAAGTGATATTGAGTATAGCATGTCCATAATAAATTCAAGTTAAGAATCTTTAAGTTGGAAATGTTCCAAATGAAAGACTGTGGCTGATTGAATGAAAAGGCTAAGTACATCGCCTTGAATATTGCCGCAATAAAAATAATGTATACAAAAATATAAGTGCGCAAATTTATAACTGAGCTGATTCCAAATGTTGAGAAACTCATAACATTATTAGATGATAACAATGTCGTAATATGGTTCGTAATAGAACTAGAGCTCACTAGAGTTCGAGAGACATACTTCGAATTATTCCACGTGATAAAGCAGTATATCACCGTTGGAGAGAGTTGACTGACAGAGTAGATAATTGAAACATAATAGCATACCCGTTCACAAAGGGACTGACCCAACTGGTTTTGAGAAATTGACTGGAGAATTTGGAATAAGATTCCATAATTGACCCCAAGTGCAAGTAGGAGATTGATAGAGTTAGAGGTATGCCCTAGGGGCAATTATGTAATTTGTTACATATATCTAACTCGTTGAACAATCTTGTTCACAATAAAGGTGTTTCTTTCTACTATTACTTGATATAATGTTGTTATATTAATTAATTAATTTAATTAAAAGTATATTTAATAGAAAATCCATAAATGGTATATTTTGTGATAGTAGTTACAAAATGTTGCAACCGTGAGTAATTTATCTCAATAAAACAAATATACCATTTTAAATATTCCTAGTCAAGATGCATCGAGACCGGATATCGGTGTATCCGTTGAGACTAGAGCATGTAACGTTCTCCAAATGTTGGGCATTGTATTACTCATGGCTGCTGGGGGTACCTAGGGGTTACGTACTGTTAGTTATTGGATAAATACGGAACAGCTCACTCAGTAGTTTTCTGTTGGTTAATATAACTAAGGTCAAACAGAAAATATCGATGTGACTTATTAACACAGTTCTCTCGACTTGAGAATACTGTGGATCTTCAATATGAAAGCTCCGCTTTGATTATAGTCAAATCATGGCATTACGTTCCGTCGAGTGATTATACTTGGGTCGAGTGGAAGTATTGGAAGCGAAGCACTATTCAAGAGAGGATTCGTCTCCTCGGTTATATGGGGTTAATATCATGGTCAACTCAAGTCAACTCAAAATCAAAGTCTCTGGCCAGAGCATTTTGGTTAATAATAATTGTTATTATTGAACCAAGGACTTTGTGTTTGGACTATAAAGTTGAATGTGGATGACATTGGAATTTTGACCATTACCAAATTCCATAAATCCAGAGTGATATAGCTTTGACGAAGAGAATTGGTGTAAATAATTTTCACTATTAGGTACCGCTTATAATAAGTAAAATTGGATTTTACCTAAAAGATGTGTAAGCGATAAATTTGGCCAAAATGTCACACCACCTGCTAAGTGACATGTGAACATTAATATTCGAATAGTTCGATATTAATCGCTGACTGAATTTACACCTTTGAGTCGCACAACCATAATGATGAATGCTTTGAAAAACACATGATTTAATTAATTGATAACCGTTATAAATTAATTAAATTAATTAATATTTATGAAATATTAATTATTAAATTTTTGTTTATTTATTTATTTTATTTGTTTGAATCCACTAGTATTTAATAAAGTGCGTACATAAAAGTTATGTATATACGTATCAATACATGATATTGATAAAATGTTTAAATTAGATTTAAATAAAATAATTACTAAATAGGTTTGGGAATATTTTGAGGCCCATATAACCTTATTCATAGAATGCATAAGAAAAAGAGGCTTAAAATCCAATGGTTGGATCTAGAAAATGAAGGGGGGAGGTTAAGGAAGGATCCCTCTATAAATATGTTATCTTCCATTCACTGGCCTCTCTTAATCACTCTCTTTCTAAACCATAGCCTCCATCTTCATTTTTCTACCTTCTTAGCCAAAATTTCATGGCTTCTAAGCCACAAAAATTCCCAAAACAAAATAAAATAAATTCAAATGTGGTGCTTCAGATTATTGCAATTTCTGGAGGTGATTCAATCAGATCTAGAACCATTTATCATTCAAGGTACGAATCATAGGCAACATCAAACAAGGTAAATTCTATTAGTTATTTATTTGTTCCCTGATATTATAGATCTAGTAGTTAATTCATTTTGAAAATTTTATATATGCATTTGTTGTCCCTTATAAGCATACAATTATAGATCTTAAAGTAGTATAACTTGTTGTCATTAGAATTGGTTTTCATTTGTAATTGATAACTTCTATTTATGATTTTCTATGTTAATTTCTATTGATTTTGATCTAAATATAGATCTGGCAATTAACTTGTTATTCTAATTAACTTTATTTATTTAATTGTTAACTATAGTTTACATTGATTCCAATTTTGTTTTCTACTTTAAGATTCATACATATACATAAATACATATGTGTATATATATGTATGTGCATGTTAAAATAATTTTGAAATATTTTAAAAGGTTTTAAGAATTTTTTATATTAACATATACATATAAATTATATTTAGATTTGTTGATTAAGATCTGTTATCGGACTGTTTTACTAAATTAGATTACTACATGTTTGGTAATGAATCTTAAATTAATTATAATTGATTTGGTTCAGTTGATTTGTTAATTTTAAAGGATTCATTAACAATACATATATAAATATTTTTAAATATATATATATATATGTATATGTATATATATATGTATACATGCACACACATACATATATGTACATTGTATTTATGTATAAATAAACATGAATCAACATAATATTATTATTATATAAAATATACGTTGGACAAATTTTTTTAATAATAAATATCTATATTTGATTCTACATTAAATTATTAACATATACATATTGGTTACATTTGAATTTATCGATTAAGATCTATTTTCCAATTGATTTACTAAATCGGATCACTACATGTTTGGTAATAAATCTTGAATGGATAATAGTTGACTTGGCTGTATTAATTTATTATATTTGGAGGATTCATTAAACAATATATATATATATATATATATAAACATATTTAAACATATATATATATATATGCACATAATTAGTTAATAATACATATGTACTTTTGTTGTTGACTGTTTATATCCTAATATAATGATGCCAATTGATTATCATTTATATGCTACATTAATTAAGTTTACCAAATGGGAAATTAAATCAATCATCTTTGTTACTCGTTATCTATTTCCCATATTTCCTTTATGTGTTTAACTATCCATTTATTTCTAGATATATGTCTAACATTGTCATCAATTAATAGCACATATCATATGTTGCTCTTACAGAATTTACACTATAATATATATATATATATATTTGTTTATACTCACATTCATGCCATATATATATATAGATATATATTGCTAATTAGTGACATTCATATAATTAATCAATTTAATTAAAGAGAGATAAATGAAAGGTTTCTCTCTCCATATAAATAATTTGCCCTTCATTAATTAAAAAAGTTAAGAGAAGAAACTGAAATGTTTCCTTCTCTAAACAAATTTATGCCGCCTCATTAATTCAATAACTTAAGAGAATAGGAAATGAAAGTTTCATTCTCTAAACCGAATAGAAGGGTGGATAGTTAAGGGTGAAAAAGAAAAAAAAAGATAGAACAGAACATAGAATCTCACATGAATGGAATAATTTATAATATCAATAATCTTTACAGCGGAAATTTTTGAAATCAGAGTCTAACCTAGATTTAGTCTGGACAGCTATAAATCTTTGTCCTTACAAACGCTGACAAACAAAAAACAAATGTAGTAGATGGAGCGGATAATAGAATATGTCCATATGTAGATGAAGGTCTCCAGCTCAACTAACTCCAAGCGTCATCAACTAAACCCAAAACTACTCGGATCTGACCGGAGTATTGAAAATACCCAGATCATGCTTGATAAACCAGCATGAGATACTCGAAATTTTAAATGTATAAATCATGATGATGTCAATCAAAATCTTTGAAAAGAAGTATCTCATAAGATCACGCCCACACATAAGTATGGATGGGTTTTTATTTTATGATAACCAAAATAATTTATACGGAATAAACTTTGATATTATCTTTAATGACATTCTTTTTGAAAACTTTTCAAGTAATATAAAAGTATCAATACCCAGACTAAGTCTATGGTAATATATCTAGACTAGGTCAAAAAGAATATACCTGGGTGGAATATATGATACAAAAGGGGTAGCTGAAATGTTTGTAAAGCATTATAGCTATTTTGGGACTACAATCAAAACCATAAAACTCGTATTGGGATTGGATTTCCAACATGATAAGTAACTAGTGGCCTGATGAAGTGTTTTGGTTGCAACAAACATATATCCAATGGCTACACATCTAAGGACTCAAACGCCACTATAATGCTATCAATAACCGATGGGAATCAATATATATGGCTACTCATCCAAGGACTCAAACGCCACTTATTCTACCCATGGAAGGCTGTAGCATTTTCCGCATTTCATCCGATAGCCTGTAATTGTGCCTTGCAGACCACATGGTGTCCCATATCATTACTGAGTTGTGAGGCTAGAGAGGCTGCACTCTTCTTTTCATAAAGCCATACTCTGTTTTTCACAAAACCACGTTTTATTATTCCACAAAGCACATTCCACTTAGAATACCAAATTGTCATTTATGTTTATCACTAATTGACTTCCACAAAAATACAACCTCCGAGCTCGTATATCTCAAAGAAGGGTGTTAAGCTAATAGTTGTTGCCTCCTACGCCACCAACAGATGTACGTTTATAAAAATCAATGTTCGTGATTTATAAATGCAATGTCAGACACTCATCCATACATGTTTGTTATGGGACTAAACGAAATCGAAAGCACTCCTCCTACCACATCCTTTGGGAATCACCCCTAGGATCAATAGCGAGTAGTCCTTGCAATACGAAGATTTCAAAACACGACAGGACTACTATTATAATAAATATCTCTATATTGGAATCGACCCAGAGAATGTCAACAAGCAGGCCTTCGGCAATGAAGATCTTTGGTGTTCAATGATCATCATCTTCAACATGTCTTAATCATCAAGATGTCTTCATTTCCGAACGTATACATTGGTTCGAAGTGTTTTTCGGATAGGAGTTATCCAAATCCGACCTTGGTTCCTCCGCACCAATCATCGATTAAAAAGATGTTAAGTTCATATGTGATTATCAATCATCAATCAGTTAAATTCATTTTTCATTCATAAATATCTCAGAGAGACATATTATTTTAAATTATTCCATTTATCTTCTTAACTGTATATTGAATTATTAAGCCTTATTTATCAAATACTTTGGTTAATTAAAAACTCTTTTTAAATCTTGAAATAATTCTAGATCATTTCACTTTTTACTTAGAAAAAACATTTCCAAATTATTTATTTAAATCTCATATTGAAAAACATTAATTTAGAGCATCCGAGCTTTCCCTTCAACATGTTCCGTCCCTCGCACAAGTCTTCTTGGATCTCACAAACGAAACACGTGTACTAGTCATTTCCGCATACTCCTTTCATTTTTAGAAATGATTTATAAAACTTCCAAATCATTATTTAAAACACTTAATTATTCTTTTTAAATACCATTTATAAAAGATATGAAAAAGAATGGTTAAGTTTTAAATTATATTTCATAAGTTATAAAACTGCTGCAAACAGTGTATTAAAGTTTCTTTGACCAAAACAACAGTTTTACTTCACATATGTTCATTTTTCCAACTTAAACCACTTTAAAAACATTTCAAAGGATTTATAAAATTTATTTCATATTTTTTAACATTTAAAAATATTCATTTTAAATCAATTTCAAATTCCGCTTTTAAACTGCAAAACCGCGATTTTTCTGAAAATTTGTTTTGGAATTAATTAAAAATCTACAAGATGAAATCTTGATTTTATTTATTTACTTAAAAACTATGGATATAATAGTCTGAAAAATTCTTATCTCAAACAATTCCTTACTATATTCCTTTTCGTATACTCATTTGAAATGTTCGACGCGAAATTGCGAATTACCGTTATGCGACGCGCCTAGTTTTGACTTGTTTTTCAATTTTTTTCAAACTTCATGGAAACACTTTTAAATGTTTATAAAACATTTCTAAACCATTTTAAACTCATTTTAAACAATATTTTCATATTTCAAACTCATTTTCCATTTCATTCATATTATAATATTATGTTATTATAATATTCATTTTAAACTTTTTTAGATATTTAAAATCATTAAGAGGCTAAACAACTTCATACACTTTTTATTTGAATTTATTAACTAATTATGGTTAGTTTACTAACCATTACCTAACTTGAATATTATTTTCACATTAATTGGTTATAGAATTTCAAAACCAAGTTATCAATCATCTTAACATCCATATAATCATCAAATTCTCAATCAATTCTCAACCAAGCATATAAATTCACTAACTGATCATACTTAACAATATTTTAAGGAGTTGAATAATTAAAGATAACTCGAGTATTCACCTTTATCTCTAACTAATTCTTTCTACCAACATTCTTATTCAACAACACTTCACTATCATTACTAAACCTAACCAAACTCCACCAAATTAATTCCATCTTCACTTAAACATCACCTAGAACCATACTTCTCTCTTCTAAACCACACAACCATCTTCCATCACCATCTTTTAGTTCACAACCATCCTCCCTCCTCCACTTTGCTCATGTCCAAGGCCCTCCACATCCACCATTGCTATCGGCCTTGAGCCTTCATGGGCATGGATGCCCCAAACCTTCCACCATATATTGCTATATTGCTATTTAGTTTTCTAATGATGTTCTAAGGTATTTGACAAAGTTTGGAGGAGACTAGAGTTTGTTTGATATGATTTCTAGAAAGTTAGAGAGGAGGAAGAAGAAGATGCAGACACTAAAGAGAAGAAGAAGAGAGCTTAAGAAAGAAGAAGAATGGAAAATGTGTGAAATTTGTGAAGAATGTGATAGGTATTTATAGGAATAAAAAGTTTACAAAATATCTTTAGGTAAAAAGACCAAAATTCCCCTTTCTTAACCATTAAGCTAAGGTCACTTCCATCTTTAATCCACCTCACCTCCATCATATTGTCCTTTGTCTTTTGCCTTAGCACTTGTAACGTTTTGACTTTTTGACGCTCGAAAGTCGACATTAATACGTCCACTGTATCAAATGTCGCGCAATCGAATGCCGGAAAACCGAACCATTAGGTTTAAAAAAGTAGAGGTAGAAGAAGACAGAAGAAAAGAAAGAACAGAAACAAAAACAACAACAGAATCTCACATTTGCAGTGGAACAATATATAATAGCTGAATGAATAATCTTTAAAACAAAAGACTATATCAGTTTATACATTACATCATATCATCAGAGTTTACAACAATACACATCACTGGACAGTTATATAAACCTGTCCACATACAGAATACATAGCGGAATAAATAATCAAGTACGGGAGTACGTCTCGCCATCCAGCTCATCTCCAATGCTCCAGAATATCCTGATAACATAACTCTAGGCTGCCCGTGCGAAAAATTATGGGCACCCAGAGTTTAGAAAGGGAACAATAAACTCCGAGTCAGTCATGGTGACTGGTGTGAGATCGTAAAACAGTTATTTTCACAAAGAAAATAAAACAAATTCGTAATGCTTTTGGAAAATGAAACTACCATAAGGCCTCCCGCCACACACACAATGCAAACGCAGAATTGGAGGAGATTTCTCCTTATGATAGTCAAATATGCTTACTATGTAAAATCATTGGATATTATTATTAATGTCTAGTGTGGAAAACATTTCGAAAGTATAATATCAATCTTAGCCAACATACAACCATTATTGTATGCCTACTATAGCTACTGCGTTCGATAGCAGGTTACCGCCACATTCCATAGCAGGTTATACAACTAAAACCGTACAGGGCGCGTATTGTTTCTTTGGATTTCCAACAAATGGTCAGGCAAAGGAACTTCCTTACACCGAAATGGAAACGCCTCTGGAAAGACGCCCCGAGAACCTAACCGGATCTCTGCAAACACAAGGTCGACGCTACCTCACGCTTTAACCAAGCTGTAACTAGGTAACTACCACACGAGCTATGCCATCCCCCGGTCGTTACCGACCTTTATCCAAGGATCCTCAATCATAAAGCAACAACCACAAAGTATAATAAATTTGCAGCATCAAAATAGGTAAAATATCTGGGCTCCATACCATGATATCACCTTTTAACCAGAAGGAAATGGTATACCCTAGGGGCGCGACCCCTAAAAACCTTGCCGCAACATTCCTATTTCGACCATTACCGGGTTGTGAGGCTCGACGAAGTCTCGTCCACAAAGCTACGCTTTTTCACAAAGCCACGCTTTGATCAACAAATGATCAACAGCACTTCGTATGCCACATTACCAAATTGGGAATGTATCACTAGTAACCATCAACTACATAACCTCTGAGCTCGTACGTCTCAGAGAAGGGTGTTAAGCTAAGAGAATAAAATTCTCCGCCACCAACAGAAATGTATTTGATAGAAACCAGCTTTACATCTCAAAGTGTAACGTCAGACACACATCCATACAAGTCCGTTCCGGGATCGAACGGAACCGAAGGCACTTCCAAAGAAGCCGTTGCAATCCGGGTATTCACTAATCACGTCCGGACTTCCCATCACAAGAAGAGTGATATAAATCTCTATACCGGAGCAACTCGGTGCAGAGACATTCGACAGGTTGTCCTTTCATTTTCGAAAATACCCGGTCTTCACATCGGTCTTCAAATAATGTCCATTCACGACGTATCACTATTCGGAATGGGTTATATGACACAAAGTCCTCTCCCGGCTTAACCGAATAATGAGCGTTTGTTTTAAAAACAAATCAAGGGCCATTACAAAGGCAAATATTGATAGTCGGTTATTTAACTATCAACAACATTCACAACAATCATCAGATTTAAATAATTTTTCGCAAATTATTTATTTTCAAAATATCTTCACAAGATATGTATTTTCCACACTTTAACATTTTGAAAACCAATTTCAAATCACTTTTCACACTTCATCACTTTGAAAACAAATTTCAAATCACATTTTCACACTTCATCACAAAATGGTCCATTTAAACCAATTAAATAAATCCTTATCGATTTATTTCAAATTTACATCCAAAATCTGTAAATTTATTTCCACACTTTAAAATTAAATCAATGTTTATTTTTAAAACAAATTTCCCTTTCCTTTATAAATTCTATTCTGAATTTACATTCCCAAATATTCACTTTTTATACGATTTTCAAATCGATTTCTCAAATATTCACTTTCAAACACCAAATCAATTACAAATTGATTTCTAAATTTATTTCAACCCCAAATCAATTACAAATTGATTTCTAAATTTACTTCAACACCGAATCAAATTTCAAATTGATTCAAATTTTAATCCCAAATACCAAATCATTTTACAAATCGATTTCCAAATTTATTCTCAACACAAATATCAATTTTCATTCAAACACCAAATAAATTTTCATATCGATTTGCCAAAGATTTATTTTCCAATACCAAATCAATTATCAATTGGATTTCTAGAAATTTATCACCTTTTAAATAAATCCTTTTATTCCTTCCAAATGGTTTAAAATTCCACTTTCAATAAATTCTTCAACTCTTACACAATATTTTCAAAACCCACTTGTTAATATCTTTTCCAATATTTTGAAAAGAATTCGATAAGATTTCAAAATCAACTTTATACTTTTAAAATTCCTTCTTTTAAATTTACTCAATTCTTTCAAAAAGAATTTACTAAAAATTTCCAACTTTAATTTCAAAAATCCAATTTCATTTATTTCTGGTATCCAACGATACCAAAATACATTCGGCTAAATTTTAGCCTTCACACATTCAATCACAAATATAATCATTCACAGATTATAAATAAATCATCACACAACATATGAAACAAATTCATACAACATATGAAACAAATTCATATAAGTTGAGGAATCCAGTTGGATCCCTCCAACCTGTTTCCCTGCATCCATAGATGTTAGCACAATACCAATTCAACTTCGAGGTGGAATATCGCGGTATATGGGATTTATAAAATATCACCCGCTATTATGCGGCAAAATAGGGTCTCATCCGCTATATAGTGCGGTAAAATCAATCACCAATATATACATATTCCAATATATATATATTGCTATATATTACTATATATACTATCACAATCCAAATAGCAATCAATAACTGAAAATCCAACTTTCATTTGAGTGAGAAGATCTCACCTTTGCTTTTATTTTGCAATCCATTTCCATTTCAGCTTGGTTTCTTTGCAATTTTAACCTTGTATAAACAATTTATACGATTTTATTAATATTTGGAATAAATCGGATTTTCCTTTTAAATAGATTTAATTAATTAACACATCTAATTTGAACCAATCTATTGATCAATTTTCTATTAGATAAATTATCTTTAGTAACAAAAATAATTAAACAAGTTAATTAACCAAATTAATTACCGTAATACATTATTTTAAATAACTAACAGATTTAAAATGTGTATTTATTTTATTTTTGAAAACACATATGTTTAGCAAAATAAATTTATATTCCCAGTTAAAAAAAACTTCAGTTAATCCAACTAATTCAAATGCTCAGCTAAAACCAAGATTATACCTCGTCTAGCCGCCATCAGGCACTCCGATCGAGAGCCGCTACCACTCCTGGACTGTCGAGCCTCCTTCAGGTTCGAAACCCTAGCTCATCGAAGTGAACACATCGCCTTTCCCAGTCAACTCCTAGCCCTTGCTCCTATCGCGACTTCGTCGCTTCCAGAAACGACTCGGTCGAACGCAATCGCCCCCGCCATCACACACCTACGCCATCACCTTCGCTCGCCAAATTGATTCGAACGCCTCGCCACACCCGCCCACGGTCGTTGCTCCATCCCCCTCCGATGTCGTCCCACGCGAGCGCGAGAATGTCCCCATTTTTATAATTCGCGAAAAAAAATCTTTTTTTTTTCTGTAGTCGACTTCACGAATTGATTTAGAGGGAAAGGGACGCAAATTCGATTTGGGGGGAAACAGAGAACATGCCCGCGATTTTTGATTTGAATTGGAGGAGCTCGGCAATTCCTTTTGAACGAGATTTTAAACGAGGCTCAACTTTTTTTGAAATGAAAAGGGATCTAATATTCTTTTAATTTTCGGCCATTGTTTTGATCTGAAATGAAAAAAAAGAAGTGCGACCATTTTTTTTCTTTCTTTTTTTTGTTTGAATGAGAAGGAACTGCTTGCGTGATAGAAGAAACAAAAGGGGAGACAAGAGAAGACGTTAGCCTGCTCGAGTTAACAGGCTACAGTGTTTGAATTGAAAGGAAAAAGTTGATGTGAGATAATATCAACTGCAGTTGACTAATATAAATATCCCATTCAAATTCAAATTCAAATCGACTCGAAAACGAAGCCAAAAATTTCGATTTCCTATCAAGGCGTGCCACTAGGCGTTTATAATGTTATACACCTATTCCGAACACAATGGAAAAGGTTTCGACTCCAAATTCGATCGTATGGAGAAGATAGCTTTTCGAACCAGTTATAATATTAAATTTTCGATTTAATTTCAGCGCGTTTGCTTATCGTACGGCCAAATGATCACTCCAAACATTACGAAAATTGAAATCCGACAATAATACACTGTTACGGATCCAATGGAACTAGTTTCGTCGAATTCCGAGACTGTGCCCTGGAATGCTATTTTCAAATATCAATTTAAACGATAAAATTCAAAACTGAACAAAACAGTTTCAAATTCAATTCCGAAACTTTTATTATCTTCAGTGTAATCAATATGAATTTTCTAAGCCTTGAAAATATTTTTAACAGGCTTAAAATCGAAGATTCAAATTTTTACCCAATTGCAATAAATTGAATTCAATAATTTTAATTGCCAAATTCATTCTGATATTTGAATTTCAAATCAAACTGACTTCCAGATATTTAAAATCAATTAAATATCCTAATTTCCAATATCAAAAATTCAGGGTCGTTACAACCTTCCCCCCTTAAAAGAATTTCGTCCCGAAATTACAAGTTAAGAAGAATGCTCCAATCCCCGTTAACTATTTTACCAAAACCAAATAGTTTTATCAACTTATCAATCCAAATCTTTTTATTAAAGATCATCATTACTTTAACTAATTTTCCAAAATCAACCATAAGTTCCAAATAATATGGGTTTCTTAGCAATTCAAATTTAAATTCAAATTCAAATTCAAATTTTGAATTCAAAATTTTCTCAAAAATTTTCTAACTCTCTAAATTTTCAAAAAAATTCGCCAGCGTCTCCTTTGCGCGGCTAACACGGTACGACTACAAAATGTCCCCACGGTCTCTCAAATCCCAAAAGAAAACCAAATGGCAAGTGGCAAAATCAGAAACTCATCAAATTTCATACTGAAATTTTAAATACATACCTTTTGTTGAGAAATTCAAATTCATCTTCGAAATCAAAATCCAATTCCATTTTCCTATAGCTTTTATAATCCCTGTATACTTTACTTAACAACAATGTCCAAATTCACTTATTGGATTCCCAATACCCATTTACTTAAGAATTTCATTCTTAATTTCTTAAGTTCACTACAAGTATTTACATACTTCTTATATTCATTTTCACTTCACTAACAAAGTTATATATTCATTTCCATTCAACTTTGCATTTTCAATTCCATTTGAATTCAATTTATCTTCAATTCAATCTGAATTTATTTCAAATCTCAATACTTTTATTTCCAATTTTTTCATTCAGATTTTCATTTCGAATTTTTACTTGAATTCGATTCATCTTCTACTTCGAAGATTGAATCTTACTTTCCTTTTTTCAAATTCAATTTTGAAATCATTTGTCGTTAGTGAAAAATTTTCAAAAATTTCAAAAATTTTCGAACTCCCAAAATTTTCGAAATTTTTTGGCGGAGTCTCCTTTGTACGGAGGAGCTTTTGCAATTTGACAAAAGATATAAATATATATATATCGACCCACTCGATCGGAAAAGCGGAAAAACAGATCATATTTCCTATTTTTATTGCGTAGGTATATCTTTTTAGCATTTTTAAGCAAAGCGGTTATTTTTATGCATTTGCGCAACCCTAAATGCAGCCAAACGGCTTCCAAAAACCTGTACTTACTCAGTTTAAACACGTAAGTGACAAATATAGAAAATCTATTTACATTTCACTTATTTCAATAGCAAACAAATAGTTTTCATAAGCAATACATCCAAAACAATTTCCATTAGCAATTTATAAAATTTCAATACAAATTAAATTACTTTCATCTAATTTACATTCAATTCAATTTGCATTTCATATTCACATTCGGTTCATTTAAAACCATTTCACAATTTTTTTCTTAAGTCATTTCAACTCAAAGCTCAAGTTACATTTTCCTTGTAAACAATTTTCCAATTTAAATTCTTGATTTGATTTTTTCATTTAATCAAATCCATTCCATCGACTAATTTAATTCAATTAGTATACTCACTTATCCATTTTAAATTTCACATTTCCATATTCAATTCATCTCGAATTTATTTTATCAATAACAGGGAAATTTCAATTTATTTCTACTACTTACTTGAATTTATATACAAATTCAAATTTATCTTCAAATTCAGCTCACAACTAAACTTTAATTTAACCAATTCAACTTCCAATTCATTATTCCATGAATTAATAATTTATCAAGTTAGTTTACTTGAACTCAATCCATTTTATTTTATTTTCCAAGTTTGGATTTTTATTCAACTTGATCCAAATCAAATCTCATTTCATTATTCAATTTCCAATTCATTTATTCACAAATGTAACCCCATTTGTTCATTCACAAATTTATTCCTTTTCAATTTGAATCTTATTCCAATCAAATTCAAATATTTTTATAAGTTATCAACTTATTTACATTCCATTAATGAATTTTATTCCAAATATTTTCCTAGAATTCTATTTCAAATTATAAATCGCATTTACAATTTACATTTACAAATCTCATTCGTAAATGAATTTTATTTCCTTATCTTCAATTCATATTTATAAATTTCATTTATTAATGAATTTATCTCCAAATCTTTGGTTATACCATTATTCCTTATTCAATTTCCATATAACAATGATAATATTCAATGTTATCACTTCCTAACAACCAAGCAACCATATACTATAATAATTCATAGAAAAATCATTTCTTTTCTACAAAAATAGTTTTAGGCAAAATTATTTCATTTACCCTATTTAAAACAATACTGTGTCAATTTATCTTGTTCAAGAGTTTAGAAACCCCTATCGATTACAGTTGGCCAGACTGCACCGACCAGAATCTATAAACAATCAACCGATAAGTCAACACAATACAAAACAAATTTTGTATTCACTAACAAATACGCGCTCATATCTATTATTACACTCACACTCATTCTAGAGTACTACTGACTCTATCTCTAATGAGTAACACCCAACAGAGCCAGGGTTATCGCTTAACCAACTGCTCTGATACCACTTGTAACGTTTCGACTTTTCGACGCTCGAAAGTCGACATTAATACGTCCACTGTATCAAATGCCGCGCAATCGAATGCCGGAAAACCGAACCATTAGGTTTAAAAAAGAAGAGGTAGAAGAAGTCAGAAGAAAAGACAGAACAGAAACAACAACAAAATCTCACATTCGCAGTGGAACAATATATAATAGCGGAATGAATAATCTTTAAAACAAAAGACTATATCAGTTTATACATTACATCATATCATCAGAGTTTACAACAATACACATCACTGGACAGTTATATAAACCTGTCCACATACAGAATACACAGCGGAATAAATAAACAAGTACGGGAGTACGTCTCGCCATCCAGCTCATCTCCAATGCTCCAGAATATCCTGATAACATAACTCTAGGCTGCCTGTGTGGAAAATTATGGGCACCCAGAGTTTAGAAAGGGAACAATAAACTCCAAGTCAGTCATGGTGACAGGTGTGAGATCATAAAACAGTTATTTTCACAAAGAAAATAAAACAAATTCGCAATGCTTTTGGAAAATGAAACTACCATAAGGCCTCCCGCCACACACACAATGCAAACGCAGAATTGGAGGAGATTTCTCCTTATGATAGTCAAATATGCTTACTACGTAAAATCATTGGATATTATTATTAATGTCTAGTGTGGAAAACATTTCGAAAGTATAATATCAATCTTAGCCAACATACAACCATTATTGTATGCCTACTATAGCTACTACATTCAATAGTAGGTTACCGCCACATTCCATAGCAGGTTATACAACTAAAACCGTACAGGGTGCGTATTGTTTCTTTGGATTTCCAACAAATGGTCAGGCAAAGGAACTTCCTTACACCGAAATGGAAACGCCTCTGGAAAGACGCCCCGAGAACCTAACCGAATCTCTGCAAACACAAGGCCGACCTACCTCACGCTTTAACCAAGCTGTAACTAGGTAACTACCACACGAGCTATGCCATCCCCCGGTCATTACCGACCTTTATCCGAGGATCCTCAATCACAAAGCAACAACCACAAAGTATAATAAATTTGCAGCATCAACATAGGTAAAATATCTGGGCTCCATACCATGATATCACCTTTTAACCAGAAGGAAATGGCATACCCTAGGGGCGCGACCCCTAAAAACCTTGCCGCAACATTCCTGTTTTGACTATTACCGGGTTGTGAGGCTCGACGAAGTCTCGTCCACAAAGCTACGCTTTTTCACAAAGCCACGCTTTGATCAACAAATGATCAACAGCACTTCGTATGCTACATTACCAAATTGGGAATGTATCACTAGTAACCATCAACTACATAACCTCTGAGCTTGTACGTCTCAGAGAAGGGTGTTAAGCTAAGAGAATAAAATTCTCCGCCACCAACAGAAATGTATTTGATAGAAACCAGCTTTACATCTCAAAGTGTAACGTCAGACACACATCCATACAAGTCCGTTCCAGGATCGAACAGAACCGAAGGCACTTCCAAAGAAGCCCTTGCAATCCGGGTATTCACTAATCACGTCCGGACTTTCCATCACAAGAAGAGTGATATAAATCTCTATACCGGAGCAACTCGGTGCAGAGACATTCGACAGGTTGTCCTTTCATTTTCGAAAATACCCGGTCTTCACACCGGTCTTCAAATAATGTCCATTCACGACGTATCACTATTCGGAACGGGTTATATGACACAAAGTCCTCTCCCGGCTTAACCGAATAATGAGCATTTGTTTTAAAAACAAATCAAGTGCCATTACAAAGGCAAATATTGATAGTCGGTTATTTAACTATCAACAACATTCACAACAATCATCAGATTTAAATAATTTTTCCCAAATTATTTATTTTCAAAATATCTTCACAAGATATGTATTTTCCACACTTTAACATTTTGAAAACCAATTTCAAATCACTTTTCACACTTCATCACTTTGAAAACAAATTTCAAATCACATTTTCACACTTCATCACAAAATGGTCCATTTAAACCAATTAAATAAATCCTTATCGATTTATTTCAAATTTACATCCAAAATCTGTAAATTTATTTCCACACTTTAAAAATAAATCAATGTTTATTTTTAAAACAAATTTTCCTTTCCTTTATAAATTCTATTCTGAATTTGCATTCCCAAATATTCACTTTTTATACGAGTTTCAAACCGATTTCTCAAATATTCACTTTCAAACACCAAATCAATTACAAATTGATTTCTATATTTATTTCAACCCCAAATCAATTACAAATTGATTTCTAAATTTACTTCAACACCGAATCAAATTTCAAATTGATTCAAATTTTAATCCCAAATACCAAATCATTTTACAAATCGATTTCCAAATTTATTCTCAACACAAAAATCAATTTTCATTCAAACACCAAATAAATTTTCATATAGATTTCCCAAAGATTTATTTTCCAATACCAAATCAATTATCAATTGGATTTCTAGAAATTTACCACCTTTTAAATAAATCCTTTTATTCCTTCCAAATGGTTTAAAATTCCACTTTCAATAAATTCTTCAACTCTTACACAATATTTTCAAAACCCACTTGTTAATATCTTTTCCAATATTTTGAAAATAATTCGATAAGATTTCAAAATCAACTTTATACTTTTAAAATTCCTTCTTTTAAATTTACTCAATTCTTTCAAAAAGAATTTACTAAAAATTTCCAACTTTAATTTCAAAAATCCAATTTCATTTATTTCTGGTATCCAACGATACCAAAAATACATTCGGCTAAATTTTAGCCTTCACACATTCAATCACAAATATAATCATTCACAGATTATAAATAAATCATCACACAACATATGAAACAAATTCATACAACATATGAAACAAATTCATATAATTTGAGGAATCCAGTTGGATCCCTCCAACCTGTTTCTCTGCATCCACAGATGTTAGCACAATACCAATTCCACTTCGAGGTGGAATATCGCGGTATATGGGATTTATAAAATATCACCCGCTATTATGCGGCGCAATAGGGTCTCATCCGCTATATAGTGCGGGAAAATCAATCACCAATATATACATATTCCAATATATATATATATATATATTGCTATATATTACTATATATACTATCACAATCCAAACAGCAATCAATAATTGGAAATCCAACTTTCATTTGAGTGAGAAGATCTCACCTTTGCTTTTATTTTGCAATCCATTTCCATTTCAGCTTGGTTTCTTTGCAATTTTAACCTTGTATAAACAATTTATATGATTTTATTAATATTTGGAATAAATCGAATTTTCCTTTTAAATAGATTTAATTAATTAACACTTCTAATTTGAACTAATCTATTGATCAATTTTCTATTAGATAAATTATCTTTAGTAACAAAAATAATTAAACAAGTTAATTAACAAAATTAATCACCGTAATACATTATTTTAAATAACTAACAGATTTAAAATGTGTATTTATTTTATTTTTGAAAACACATATGTTTAGCAAAATAAATTTATATTCCCAGTTAAAAAAAACTTCAGTTAATCCAACTAATTCAAATGCTCAGCTAAAACCAAGATTATACCTCGTCTAGCCGCCATCAGGCACTGCGATCGAGAGCCGCTACCACTCCGGGACTGCCGAGCCTCCTTCAGGTTCGAAACCCTAGCTCATCGAAGTGAACGCATCGCCTTTCCCAGTCAACTCCGAGCCCTAGCTCCTATCGTGACTTTGTCGCTTCCAGAAACGACTCGGTCGAACGCAATCACACCCGCCATCACACGCCTATGCCATCACCTTCGCTCGCCAAATTGATTCGAACGCCTCGCCTCACTCGCCCACGGTCGTTGCTCCATCCCCCTCCGATGTCGTCCCACGCGAGCGCGAGAATGTCCCCATTTTTATAATTCGCGAAAAAAAATCTTTTTTTTTCTGTAGTCGACTTCGCGAATTGATTTAGAGGGAAAGGGACGCAAATTCGATTTGGGGGGAAACAGAGAACATGCCCGCGATTTTTGATTTGAATTGGAGGAGCTCGGCAATTCCTTTTGAATGAGATTTTAAACGAGGCTCGACTTTGTTTGAAATGAAAAGGGATCTAATCTTCGTTTTATTTTCGGCCATTGTTTTGATCTGAAATGAAAAAAAGAAGTGCGGTCATTTTTTTTCTTTCTTTCTTTTTTTCGTTTGAACGAGAAGGAACTGCTTGCGTGATAGAAGAAACAGAAGGGGAGACAAGAGAAGACGTTAGCCTGCTCGAGTTAACAGTCTAGGGTGTTTGAATTGAAAGGAAAAAGTTGATGTGAGATAATATCAACTGCAGTTGACTAATATAAATATCCCATTCAAATTCAAATTCAAATCGACTCGAAAACGAAGCCAAAAATTTCGATTTCCTATCAAGGCGTGCCGCTAGGCGTTTATAATGTTATACGCCTATTCCGAACACAATGGAAAAGGTTTCGACTCCAAATTCGATCGTATGGAGAAGATAGCTTTTCAAACCAGTTATAATATTAAATTTTCGATTTAATTTCAGTGCGTTTGCTTATCGTACGGCCAAACGATCACTCCAAATATTGCGAAAATTGAAATCCGATAATAATACACAATTACGGATCCAATGGAACTGGTTTCGTTGAATTTCGAGACTGTGCCCTGGAACGCTATTTTCAAATATCAATTTAAACGATAAAATTCAAAACTGAACAAAACAGTTTCAAATTCAATTCCGAAACTTTTATTATCTTCAGTATAATCAATATGAATTTTCTAAGCCTTGAAAATATTTTTAACAGGCTTAAAATCGAAGATTCAAATTTTTACCCAATATCAATAAATTGAATTCAATAATTTTAATTGCCAAATTCATTCTGATATTTGAATTTCAAATCAAACTGACTTCCAGATATTTAAAATCAATTAAATATCATGATTTCCAATATCAAAAATTCAGGGTCGTTACAACTTAAGGAAATTAATGTGCATGCATTTGTGGCTAAAGGGAAGATTTGGTTTGGATTTGATGTGATTTGACTAGATTTTGTTTTGATTTGTCAACTTTACTTAAGTAATTACTCGCTTAGTTTAATTAATCTTTGTTAGTTCTAAATACATGTTTATGTGTTAGTATGTTCATATAAATAACTATTCAAGTTGCAAAACATTTACACATCTTATATTTAACAAAACGTTGATTTTCGACAAAACGTTTTACGGTCTCATTTTCTGTTTTTAATAAAAATATATATATATTTGTAAACAAAACTTGAAAAAAAGTTTCCTATCATCTTTAATTAATTAAAACAAGATCATTTGAGTTATAAAACCATATTAAATAATATTAAAGTTTAATTTATAAAAATACGATGTCGATTTGTCAAAGTGCGACAAAGTTTGTACACTTTTATAAAACAAGTATATATGTTTGTAAAATCAATATAAGCCTTTTTTATTTTATAATAAATAAAAATAGATTATTTATCATTCAAAAACATTTATTTGATCATATATTCAATTTTATTGAAAACCGTCTTTTGTCACTTTTACGATGAAAATCCGAACTCTCTATTTTGTAAATAAGTTCATTATTCTTATTTATTGTACAAAACATGATTATTGTTTTGAAATAAACCTATATTTGAATATTTTAAAATTAAAAATTTCTATTTTTAAAGTGATAAAATTACGGATCGTTACACGATCGATGTTGTAATGGAAGTGCTGGGGCCTGAAGTGTAAATGACTGGTGGTCGGGGTGGTAATGGTGGTAATCGACCTATAAGACGAAAAACATAATGGTAAAGATTAGTGATCTCCGTAGGAGAAATCCAGAACTTCTCAAAGACTAAAGATGTTAAAGATATACCTTCCATAGGTGAAGTTTCTTCGAAAGTAGTCTCGACGATTCCCCTCACTTTGAAAACTTTTGGAAGTGGAGGCAATGTGGGGGAAGTCACATGCCGAATAGAATTTGGATCCTTCGAGTTGTAGCTTTCGGTAATGGAAGTTGTAGTGGGAGCAGTAGTGGCATTAAGAGCGATGGATGTAGGTTTTTCAACAACAGTGGCTTCCGGAGTGGTCGTCGTGGATGTGGCAATTTCCACCTGATACTCTTTCTAAGTAAGAGCGAAGTCATCCACACAACCCAAAAAGCTAGGATTTGCTGGAGTCTAGATGAGCACTTGATCAGAAGATGTGATCTCAGCTGCCCTCATTCTTTTCGCTTCCCCTTGGGTTATCGAATCATTTTTATCGAGCAGCTTACTCTTCAGTTTTTCCTCATCGACTTCCAGGACCGACTCTCTAGCCCTTCTTGAGATTTCTCCCAGGCCTCAGCAATTTGAGGGGAGAACCGTCTCCCAACCACTTAAGATGTTTCATCTCGATGAAATTTGCAAAGAACTGTAGAAGAGTGGCTTGGTATCTTCCTCATGTTTCGGTCAAAGTGGCCTTAAGTTCGAATATCTTATTCTCTGAGTTGGGCAGTTTGATTCTCGAGTCGATGGATTCATCTACTAAAGACTGGACCATTTTGTGAGCTTCCACTGTTAACTTGAGTTTATCTATCTCAGGTTGAAGGGAAGCCTTCTGGGCCACTCGTACTATGATCTCTTCCTCGTGGCTGCTACTATGGATATGTGTAGTTTTCAATTGTTCATTGAGAACTAAACGTTGGCACTTGTCGGCGGCTGCCTCCTCGACCAATTTCTTCTTAGCCTCTTTGATGGCCTGTAACGACCTGTAAATTTTAGTGGTTTATTTATATATTTAATTGAAATTTTGTGAAACTTTAAACAATAAAATTTGGAAATAAAAATTTAATATTTGGAATACGTCTAATTAAACATAACAACTGGTAAATTTTCATCAGATAATTTGGAAGTTTATTTTCTAGTGTAATTTTATTTCAAATTTATATCAGTTAAAATTGATGATAATAAAAGTGTTCCGAAACCTAAATATGTCAACATGAGAAAATTTATTTAGAACAATCTGAATAAGACTGCGTAATCCGTTTCACAAATTTCGGATGTTTCTAGCTTCGTTTGGATTTTTCCGTACGGAATAGCAACGTATATCATTGTCCGTATCGACTTTTGATCGGATGATCGTACCACTGATATCTGTATACCGTTTTGACCGTCTCGTCGTTCTGATCTCCGCAGTATATTCGTTTCTATATTTTGAAGTCCGGTCCGTTGCGAGATCGATGAAACTATTTGCAGTATCGGTACGGGTTCGAACATTTCAAATTTCTTTTGACCATTCAGTTTCCATCATATCAACCCAACAACCATCAGCTACTTGCAATAAACATTTCCTGAATTATCGTGCATGCTTTTCTCTATTCCCAATAGTCATTACTTTCCTGTAGCTTCATTGTTTGGTCTTCCAAAATAATTATATCACTTAGTTGTACTATGCACTAAAACCTACTCTGTCACTTTATACTTTCTATTTTCCCTTCCACCATTTTTCCTCTCTCCTCATACCTCCCTTTCACGCAAACATTCATTTTCCTCCTCCACTAGAAAACAAACCCGAGCAACCCTCGGCTTCAACCGACCGGACATCGTGCACCCATCTCCTCCCCACTCAACAGCCGAACGCTGTCACAATTCGTTGCCTCTCAACACTTTGTCGGCCTTCGCCACCAACTCCGCTGACCCCAGCCAAGCCTAGCTTCCTACCTTGAACAATCCTCTGCCATAAACTCCCCAGCCGAGCATCGAGCTCCGCACATCCCCGCCGCGTCAACTCCTCCGGCTCATAAACTCCGCCTCTGACCACCCTAGCAGCCGCGAGCTCCAGTTCGTCCACCTCCAGTTAGGGTCGACTGACCCTTTTTGTTGTCAAGTTCCCTTCTCTTCTTAACATAGGCTGTTCTATTTCATGAAAGGTGAATTTCCTTTTGCCGTTTCTTTAGAAATAGTATATATATATTTTACTTAATGATGTGTAGTAATAGCTAGTTTTAATTTTTGTGTGATAACGTGTTTATGGGACTTAATAGATTATAGATATGGATATTTTATATTATATACTAATATACTTTGTTTAGTTCTTAGCTGTATTATATACTTTGTTTACAATGTTATACTATATATTGTTTTGTATATATAAAATCTATATTTTTCATATTTGGAATAACATGAATTATATATATATACGGTATTGTATATATTAGCCTGTAGGTTTGTGTTCTGTTAGGTTCTTTTGTGGGCTGTTGATTCCAAAGCACACATATAAAGTGTTTTCAGTACTTATAGTGGTAACAGTAAGTTATATTTGTATAAGTTGCATTTACTCTTAAGTGGTTTACAGTATACTTATATGGCAGTTTTGATTTTATCTTGTATATATAGTTTATACATGTTCTATATAGATTTCGTATGTTGCTTAAAGTATATATATCAGTTTTCGAATTTTATTTTTATATAATGTAAATATAAAAATTATATTGAATTACAGTAGTACCTACTTGGTAGTTATATATTTATATATTAAGTTGTTGTTGGTCCTATGGTAGAGTTTAAACTATATATACTGTTTTAAGCTATATAATACTGTTAGTTATATATATATAATATTGTTTTAAGTATACTGTAATTGCAGCTTTCGTATACAAGATATGTTGTTTATATGAGTATGTTGAATTGTTACTTAAACTATGATGTTTGGAAACAGTCTTTAATAATAATATATCATATATGATTTCGCAACATATTTTTATATATATGGTCTGTTATACATAAGAGTTTATAAAGTTATAAAGTTTGTAAAAGGTTGTTTATAAAGTTTCTGTTTGGTTGTATTCATATGAATCTATACTAGGCTGCGCATATATACTATACGGTATATAATATTATATTTTGAAGTTCGAGTCTGTGTTTGAATTTAAAATATAATTTTCTTTTTATATATGATGTCATATATTTAAGTTTACTTATATCAATTATCTTCATCAATCCAGTCTGATTTATTTCGTCGATTTCGTTTATCAGCTTTGATCGTCGAATTCATGCCAATCTCGCTTTGCTTCAGAATTCATGCTTGGGTTTGCAACTCAATTCTGTGTCATATTCTGTATTCTCTAGCCTCGAAAGGTGAGCATTCACTCACGATTAACATTCTTATATTTATTAAATTTGATTTCAATTGAAACGTCAATTAAAAATATGCTGCTTCTAGTTATTTACATTGCTATATATATGCTATTATCGGTAACTGTTCACCTGTGACATCTGACACCATTATCTGTTATCTATATTGATGATATATGCCTGTGATGTTATTATCATATCTGTTATCGCTCTGCAAGTTCCCTGTTAGTATAGAATTCACTATGGGTTGAAATGATACATACCCAAATGATCTTGTAGAATAGGAGAAAATCGTTATGGGTTGAAATGATAAACCCAAGCAATTTTCATTAAATTGAATTTGGGATTGCAGGTTGAAAAGATATATACCCGTATATATTTAATTTGCGGATTGAAATGACAAATATCTGTATCACTTGGCCATATGGAAGAAAATTATATACAGACATAGTTGGTCTATATATAAATATTTTGAAAATGATTTCTGTGGTTTTGAAAAGAAATATATGGTTTTAATAAATATTGATTTTAAAGATTTATTAAAGTTGATTTAATAAAGTTGATTTGAATCAATATAAAATATGTTTAAGTATTTATGTAAAATTTATATTTTCAAATATAGAGTTTATAATGTTCCAGGTTGAAAGATAAATTTGAAATTGATTTGAAATTATATTTATTTAAGAATTATACTTAAATAAGTTTGATTTGAAATTTATTAAAATTGAAATTTTAAAGATATGATTTTAACTTGGATTTGGTTAAAGTGACTTAGATGAATATTGCAAACTTAAATAAATTTAAATGAGATATTTTGTTTATTTAAATTTGTAAATTGAAGTTTATTTAACTGATATTGAAATGATTAAGTAAATATTTCAAGCTTAATAATAGTAAACTGAATTTGATATATATATATATATATATATATATATGAAATTATCGAATTTAGTTTGAAAATGTTGAATATTTAAAGCTTTGAAATATAGTGAAATTGGAATGGTTTATTTGTGGTTCAAATCTATATTTGAAATCGATATAATAATTTATTGAGAACTGAATTGAATTGAAATTGATGATTTGAGATTTGACTAAATTTGAAATTTTGGGATTGGTGTTGATTTGGAATTGATTTGTGAAATTTGAAGAAGCTATTTTATTATATAAAGTATTTTTAAATTATATTTAAAACTATTTATATATGTTACTTTATAAATTTATTTCATATAAACTATTTTAATATAAATTATTATTATTTATATAAACTATTTTAAATTATAACTATTTTTATATAAACTATTTTAAATTATAAACTATTTTATTATATATACTATTATTTATATTTAAACGGTTAAGTGGGAAGTGTTATGATTCCAAGCATTATGATTTCTAAGAGAAGCTTAGAAAAGGAAGAAGAAGAATGGAAAGCATGTGTCATTTGTGAAAGAAGTGGTAGGTATTTATAGAAAAAAGTTTCGAATAAAATATTATTTTGTAAAAAGACCAAAATACCCTTTGCTTATACTTTAAGCAAACAAATTTTTTCAACACTTAACATCACATTTCAAATCATTACTTTATGTCATTTTCACTTAAGTTTTAAGTAAAGAATATAATAATTATGTTTGTTTGATTTAATGTTTACTTTTTGACTTTTATAACACTTTTTGTCTTTTTATGCTTACTTTCTATTAATTACATTCTAGAATTTTCTAAGTATGTTTAGTAAAAGTAAACTTGATTAGTGAATTAATTAATACTTATATTATTTGAATATATTTTCATATATGAGAAAATAAAGATGCAATAACGTTGCGACAACTTTAAATCGACAAAACGTTGATTTTCGACAAAATGTTTTACGGTCACATTTTGACGTTTTAGTTAAACTATTTATTTATGTAAACCAAATTTAAAAATAAATTTGTATAATGTTATTTAAAATATAAACACTCATAAATTAATTAAAATAATTTATTTAACCATTGAAACTTACTTTTCTAAAATCAGAATTTTGTCACTTTTGTCGATATAAGCAATTATTCCTATTTTTGTGTATATTTCTCTTTGCAAATCCTATCTAATATTATTTAAATCATAAAATGTTATATAGTTTATAGTTAAAATCACTTTAAATAGTATATTTTAAAGTGGTCAAATTCTGGGTCGTTACATTGGTTTTTAAAAATCACGTATATTATAAGGAACTCTCGTGTGAGTTGTAACATGTATCTATTGAATCACTTTGGCTTCATGCATGTTATCCAATGTTAATTAATATGGTAGGGGCCCATTCAACTCTATTTGCTTTGTAAAAATTATAACTTTTACAAATTATTTTATTAAATTATTTTCAATCAAAATTGAGAGTTACGGTTGTGTGACTTCCAGTTGTGAACTCAGCTCTCAGTAATATTCAAACAATTTAAATACTAAAGCTTGTACGGACTTTGATGAAGCATGGTAATGGACATAAATTCAGTTTCTTACAGATGATCTAGGTGAAATTCAATTTCTTATCGTTTAAAGTGACCCCCTTAAGCAACAATATGTTGCACACATTTTCTCTTCATCATCATTACACAGATGTTTAGAGCTCGATCAATGATCAAAACTCCAATAATATCTGTTGTTAACCGCGAAGTCCAACATTAAAGCCCATGGTTCAATGCATAATAATTATCGATCAACCGATTAGCTTTGACCAAAAACTTTGACTTTACATTGACTACTAATTACTGTGATACTAACCTTCTATTGAAAGGAGATGAACCCTCTCCTGAATAGTGTTTCACTTCAGGTGGTTCAACTTATACCCAACCATGTCCGTAACATGATCAACATTGTTGTGTGATAGACCATAATCAAGTATAGTTTAAAAACAAAGATTTACAATATTCTCAAGACAAAAGACTAATGTGCATCGTCACGTAAGATCTTCTATCTGAATTTTAACATAGATGGCTCTTGATGAGTCATTTTTTTATTATTCCAAACAACTACGCATAGGTAACCCCTTAGTGCACTAACCAGTCTTGAGTAATTCGCCTTCCATGATATGGAGAGCTTTACATACATTACTCTTAATGGATATATTAATGTCATGTTCTTGATACATCTTGACTAAGAACATTTAAGGACAAGCATTTATTTTATATGATCCAACACTCATGGTTACAAACACATTCATAACTGCAATTGATTAAATACTTCACCTAAGGATTTTACACATATATGTATGTTTGTATGTATGTATGTATACATATTTAATGTATTCAAAACATTAAGTATCTCCCAATATCCCAATGCATACAATAGAAGATAAAAATAAAAAATTAATTTATTTCAAGTAAGACTCACTATAAGAGTGAAGTTACATAATCATATTACATAATTGCCCCCAGGGCACACCTTTAAATCTATCATTAACTATCACCCACTAGGCTAGTGGGCCTTGCATATACCGATATGGCCATGTCTCGCTAAGTATTGTCATTAATCTAACACCAATATTACGATACTTTAACGCATCATCCACCACCTATAATCGCATTGAACATAAATCGATATACACATGGCTAACCACTACTATTAGTTCAACAAGAGGACTTAGGTTAGTAACTCGGGGCCAATAACCCTTGCTTTAGTATAGCCCGTGGTCTATTTCATATGTTACAAAGATACAACATGACCTATCTCCGAATCAGTGTCGCCTTAATATGCACAATTAAGACAACCCCACCCCATGCAACAAATGATCTATAAATATCAAATCCCAAGGCTATAACCAAGGGATATGGATACTTCGTATGTGCAACATCATATGGAATTGTATATCATAATCCTTTATTCATATCATCTTGAAGCCATTAGAAAACTCTATAAAATCACCATACAAAATGAATCACACCTTGAACCATTATCGTAGTCTCGATATTGCTTATTATCCATTGCATATTTTCTAAGACCTGGCGTATCGTTCCTAACTTCATCATATTGCTCCTCCGTCACTTCGGGCCTTTTGAGAACTATACGGGTCCATAAAACAAAGGCAAAATCCAAAATTCCCAAAATCTCAAAACCTAAATTAATGTTTTAATTGCACAATGATCTAAACATCTAAAAAGGGAATTTAGATGTTTAACCTTGATTTTAAACGTCTGGTTAAGAATCCAAACCTCTAAATCACCCTAGTTTACACTGAAATAGTGCATGATTCAATGTCCTAAAATTCAAACATTTAAAATTTACATTCAGTCATCTGAATGCCTGTTATGGTTAGGGCTAAACCTTAATGGAAGAATTTCCTTAGTGGAAATCATTCTACCACATTCACGTTCATTTTCTTCTTCTTTTCTTCGAAGTTTTGCTTCATGCCACCGAGACACTTCACACTAACATCCCTCCATTTTGGTTCGCGCCCTTGTTATAAGTCATTTGACATTCAAGTGGGTGTTATTTTATACTCGACAAAAGACTTTGAGGCAGTGAACCATTTCAACCAATTGTTCGAGTTTAACTACTTGAATTTCATTCCAACTATATCATTCGCTAAATGTCTTTACTCATCATCTACTCGTTTTATCATTTCCAAACAAAACAACAATCCAAATAAATCAAAAATCAACATGAAAGTATACCATATTCAAGAATGTCATTCCTGAAGTGTTTACTACATTCATTTTATGATTAAATATAGATAAATACTCATTAAATCAAGATCTAAAGTCCCAACTTAAGTTAATTCATTGAGCCCTATCCCAACATATGGTATTTAACACTAGTACATAATAGAAATGGTGATCAAATAATGTAGGGAACAAATCCCACTCACCGATCTAAAGAAATCAAAGCTCCAAATCAATCCAATCTAGTAGCTCTCTTGATATCAAAAATTCAGACTCCAATATTCACTAAAATGTAAATTTGAATAGCTAGATTTGTAAGGAATCTTCTAACTTAAATTTAGATATTTATTTGGAATTTTTTATTAAGAAATGAAGAAATTATGTTGACTTAACTTAGATAAAATTGATTTCTCTTTTAGAGGAAGGAGAGGAAGAAGAGGAAATTAATGAGAAAAGTGTTTTATTTTGAAAAAGAACAATGGATCATTTTTGGCTTAATTACCATTTTCGCCCGACTTCTCTTTTCGTCTCTTTTTATCATTTTACCCGATTTTAACAAACCTTATTTCTTTTTCATATGTAAATGACATTACGAAGGAATGAAATAGATCTCGAGCCCTAATTCATTCATCTTTAAAACCCCACTTTTAAGTCATTTTTTTGATTAAGTCATTTGATTCAATTAACTAATTTATTATCTTAATTAGTAAGCATTAAAAACATGGGTTGTCACATTCTCCCCTCTCAAAAGGATTTCACCCTAGAAATCATTAAGAGGTAGAACAATGTATCATATCCACCCCATCTGCACAACATTGCTAACACAGCATCAATCATAACAAAACAAAGAAATTTATATACTAGCATGCAAGTTTGGTCGACTATATTAAAGAAAATTACTTAGAGTAGATGAAATCATACTGGTAAAAAGCTCCGGATTGGACGCACGCATCTTCTCTTCTGGCTCCTATATGCTATTTCTAGAACCCATGCCCTATTAGACCAAAATAAGCTTAACAACCTTGATTCGAAGTCTCTTGACCCTACTCTCAATAATACGAATAAATCCTCTAGTCATTAATGCTTCTGGTTCAACATCCACGTCCTCTAATTGAAATGGCTTTACTACTGTACTTAAGGCACGTATACACAGGTATGAAACACGAAGCACATTATGTATTATAGTCATTGTTTTGGGTAGATCAATTCTATATCACTAGATTTATAATTCGTTCCTAGATAGTAAATGGTCCAATGGACCTTGGTGCAAGTTTCACCGATTGCTAAATCTAATACCTCCCTTCAACAGTGACATTTTCAAAAATACCATGTCACTTACTTCAAACTCTAACTCAATACATCTTTTATCTGCTAGGATTTTTCCTGATCTTAAGACACTTTCATTCTTTTCCATACTAACTTGACTTATCTGAAGTCCCATGGATCATATTTGGTCCTACTATTACCTTACTCATCGTTTCCCTCCAACGTGTAGGTGATTTATAAGCTTATTCGGTGCCTTGCCTATGCTACCTTGATAGCTATTTCTTTAAGAAAAATCAACAACAGGAAAGTGATCTTCTCTAGATCCTCCAAAATCAAGTATACAACCACTCAACAAATCCTCAAGCACACGATTCATGCATTTCGTTTGACCATCCATTTAGGGATAAGAGGCAAGCTCAAGTTCACTCTGTTCTAAAAGAATGTTGCAAGCTCATCCAAAACTCACTCGTGAAAAATAAGTCTCGACCACTCACTGTACTAAAGGGTACATGCAACCACACTACGTCCTTTACATACAACGTAGCTAAAGATGGTACGGTTTTAGAAATATTCACCGAAATGAAATGAGCATTTTTTGTCAAGCGGTCTATAATAACCCAAATGCTATCATTTCCTCTTTGAATCCATGGAATACCATCTATAAAACCCATGGAGATATGTTCTCACTTCCATTATGGAACCTCCAAAAGTAAAAATAGACCACCAAGCTTCTTTCATTCGACTTTGACAGGTCATGCACTGCTGTATGAACTTCGAAATATGTTATTTCATATGCTTCCAATAATAGGTGCATTTAACATCGTTGTATATCTTGTTGCCACAGGGATGAATAGTCATGCTAGAATGATGTAACGCTAGTAGTATTTCATCAACAAAATCTTCTACCTTGGGAACACACAGCCTCCCATTTATATGAAGGTAACCCTTCGCATCAATAGAATACCGATCAATTTCCCTTCCCAAATTGATCTATGATCCCTACCAAATTTGCATCAATTCTTTGGCAAGATCCAATCTAAAAGTGTGGGTCTAAGCTCTAATGTAACCAACAAACCTAGCAGCACGTCATAAGAAGGTCGAAAATCAAACTCCGCTATATACTCCAAACCCTTCCACTCAACAAATATAGGCCCAACATCACATGCCATTCCCAATGCATCGCTACAAAATTCCCCTTTTCTAGAGTATAGGAAATACCAAAGTCATACGATGCTAGGAATTTCATTTATATTTGTTGGCTAAAGTTGAGATTCTTTTTAGGAAAATAAATATTTCAAAGATTTGTGGCTGGTAAATAATTCAAGTCCTTACCCAATAAATAATGTGTTCATGTCTTAAAAGCAAAGACAATGATGGTCAACTCCAAATCACAAGTTAGATATTTCCTTTCATGGGTCTTAAGTTTCCTAATCACATATGCAACCACTTTACCTTCCTGCATAAGAATCGCACCGAGTCCCATACCACAAGCATCTGCGCATATGGTAAACAGTTTAGCTCCTTCAAGAACCAAAGCGTTAATTCACAATTGCTTCATTTTAATAAAATAGTATTAACTGCATGCATCCAAAAAGAAAACTTGGTTCCTCTTAGTTAGTCATGTCAAAAATGTAGCAACCTTTACAAAGTCCTAAATGAATTTCCAGTAATATCCCACCAATCTAAGAAAACTACGAACATCTATCACACTTCTTGATACCTTCCAATCTTGCACCATGGAAACCTCAATTTGATCAACATAAATTCCCTACTTGGATACGACATAACCTAAGAATCACACTTCTCTATCCAAAAGTGGCATTTGCAAAACTTCATTTTTAAGTGATTTTTCCTCAACACTTCCAACACTTCTTTCAAGTGCAATTTATGTTCTTCTTTACTTTTAGAAAATCTTAATATATCATCTACAAATACCACCACATATTTATTGAGTTGGTACTAAAAGACTTGACTCATAAGGTTAACAAAATACATTGGGTGGATTCTGAAGACCAAATGGCATGACTAGTCATTCATAAGATTCATCAGGAATTATAAATTGGTTTTTGGAAACTATCACTAGCCATGCTTGGTTGAGGAAAAACCATTACATATATTATTGGGAGAAAATATTTTCTACTCCTAGTTGGTCAAATAAATCATTAGTGCGAGGTAGAGGATATTTGTTCTCCTCATTCAACTTATTCAGTTCTTTATAGTCAATGCATAATTTGGGGACCCATCTGCTTTTGTAGTGAACACAACAAGTGCTCCCCATTCTAATGTTCTTCTCTGAATGAGATACTTATTAGAAATCTAGGTAATTTGTGTTTCTAACTCCCTTTTATCTCATAGAGCCATACGCTTAATAGGTTCGACAACTAGCTTTGCATCTCTCCCAAAACCGATTTAGAATTCAATCTCCTACCAAGGAGGTAAACCCAAAAACTCTTCAAATACATCCATAAAATTCCATTCAATAGGAACTTACGCCAACCCATCATATGAGAGGTCCAAAGAGTATAAATAACTCAACTAATGGAACTCTTTGGCTCATTACAAACATTGAGCCCGTTACCACTACTATCCTTCATGTGAATTACATGGCCATTATAATAAATAACAATCCCATGCCTCATCCTTCAATTCGTACTTAGAGCAATTCCATCCCTAGAGCAATTCCATCCCTGGAGTAATTCCATAACCTAAAGAACCAAGTACATAAGAATCACAAGAAAACCCAGACCCGTCGCTAGATAAATTAATATCTTTACATGTCATAAAAAGATGCACCGACCCTCCAATGAAATTTGACACTATGAGAGAATCATCAATAACAATGGGCAGTAGGTGTAATCTATCAACAAGATAACTAACAACAAAATAGTGCGAAGCTCCCATATCAAATAAAACATGTAGTGGAAAGTTATAAATTGAAAGCGCAACTTCTAAGATAATGTTCTTCCCCTTATCGAGCTTGGGCAGAAAGCTTGAACTTGGAGTTGCTTGGTAGCATAATCTTTCACCACCTGTATACTTTTTGGAAGAGATGGAAAATCCTTCTCAAAATGGTTTTGTTGGTTTCAATTGCATTCTTGCTTTGAGGTTGACCTTTCAATCTATAACAAAATGTCCTTTCAAATGACACCTATTGTAACTTAACCCTCACTTCTTAGCTTGGGCTTGGTAATTCTTGATCATTTTCCTTTTCTCTTGCCTTAGAGGTTAGAATTTAATTCAACTTTGGCATCTTCCTTTTCCAAAACCTCTCTAGTTGTAGTATTCAACTATTCCATTCTACCAAGACTCTCAGAAGTAGCTCCCATGGAGCTGCCATGACTAAGAGCAAGATCCCCAAGAGGTGCAATGAATCCCATTGCAAGCTTCTTAGCTTTAGAATAAACTAAGTTTTGAATTTTATTCAAAACTCTTCCCAAGTCATTATATGCTCATCCCCTTCCCGTTCACTACATCCCACAAATGCAAAACTTCCGCTTGTAGTTGCCGTGAGGCTTGTTGCCTCCTCACCAAACTTTCAAGCACCATCTCATCAAATTTCCACTCATAAGTGTGGAACCACACATGGGTTTCTACAAACGAATTTTCTCCATATACGACTTTCCACCCATACTGAGGTAATCATTACATACTCCTAGGAAGTTAAGAATGGGCAGTGTGGGTGGTGAAGGAATAGCTTCACTCCAACTGCTGCTAGTACAGGCGGGACTCCCGTTGGAAGTGGAGTCCCCAGTGCTATAACTTGTAAGTACCTTTGGAAGAATGCTGCATAAATAGATCTGGAGCCTCGACATTGTCTCTAGTGGTCGTTGCTCAATTGGCATGATTCATAGCAACTATCTATATATGGGAATTATTAGCAGCTTTCCCAAAAGATAGTTAAATGTACTAGAAACAAAAGTGTGGGTGCCTAAATGTTATATGCATAAGTATAACAAAATACAAGTACTCTCTCTCAATTTCATCCCAAATTATAGTGATCGAGTAACCTTGCTCTGATACCAAATGTAATGAACCACCATTTGTAACACCCATAATCCATGTATTAATACATTCAGGATTCCTTTAGCATCACAGATGATTGTTCGTGGTGTAGTATTTCGAAACTAATAAAGCATATCTATCGCAATATGTACATTAATCATCTCTCACCAAAAGAAATAAATATAATACCAGCACAAACATGTAACAAACTAAAAACATATCGTATAAACGAGACATACGGTTCAACATCATAGTACACCATGGATCAAATCCATATACACTTGTCTAATGATACAAATACTCTAACATGTTAAAAACCTAAAATGGTAGATAGATAAGATAATAGCAATAATGGGTATAACACAAAAACTTGCAACAAATGGTTTGTAAATATCAAATCCCAAGGTCATAACCAATGGATGTATGACTTGCTTCATATGCGCAACATTGCATGGAATCGCATATCACAACACTCTATTCATATTATCTCGAAGCCACTAGAGACTTAATAAAACCACCATATGAATCAAATTGCACCTTGAACTATTGTTGTAGTCTCTATATCGCTTAGCATTCATCACACATTTTTTGAGACTTGGCGTACCATTCCCAACCTCATCGCATTGCTCCTTAATCATACCTAACCATTTAAGCATCATCCAAGTCCACAAAACAAATCTGAACTCCAAAATTGCCTCTTAAACCAAAACTAATAGTTTAACGCAGCGGTTTAAACGTCTGAAAAGGGAATTTAGATGTCTGACCTTTATTTCAAATTTTTGGTAAAAAAAGTCCAAATATATGAATGACCGCCATATTACACTAAAATAGTGTGGGATTCAATTTTCTAAAATTTTGATGTCTAAAATTTACATTTAGATGTCTGAACTCTGTTATGGTCAGGGCTGAACCTTAATCAAAGAATTTCCTTAGCAGAAATTTATTTCACCTCTTTTTCATTCATTTTTTCCTCTTATCTTCGACATTTTTCTTCGTGCCACCAAGACAAATCGCACTAACGTCCCTCCACATGAGTTCATGCCTAGAAAATAAGTCGTTTGACATTCAGGCGTGTCTGATTCATAGGAGACGAATGACTTTGTGGCGATGAACCATTTCAACCAATCATTTGTGTTTAACTACTCGACTATCATTCCAACTATGTCATTCACCAAATTTCTTAACTCATTCTCTAGTCATTTTATCATTTTCAGACCAAACAATAATCCAAACAAATCAATAATCAACATAACAATATACTATATTCAACAATGTCATTTCTAAAGTGTTTACAACATCATGTTGTGGTAAAATACAGCTAAATACTCATTAAGTCAAGATTCTTGTCCCTAAAATCCCAATTCAAGTTCACTCATCAAATCCTAACCCAACATTTGGTGTTCAAGACCAATATATAGCATAAATAATGATCATATAGTTTAGAGAACAAAGCTATCTCACCAAATCTAAAGAAATAAAAGCTTCAAATAACCCAATATTGAAGCTCTTTTGATTACAAAAATCCTACTCCAAACTTCACCAAAATGTAAACGTGAATAACTTAATTTGTAGAGAATCTTCTTGTTTAAATTTGTAGATTTTATTTGGAATATTTCGTTAAGATATTTAGAAGATTATGTTGATTTTAATTTATAGAAAATTAATTTCTCTTTGAGAGCAAGGAGAAGAAGAGGTGGAAATTAATGAGAAAAGTGTTCCATTTTAGGAATGTAATGGATTAACTATGGTTTAATTCTATTTACCCTTAACTTCTCTTTTCATCTCGTTTTATCATTTTATCAGATTTGAACAAACTTTAAATGGTTTTATATATAACCAATAGTACGAACACAACGGAATAAGTTTCCAGTCCTAATTCACTCATCTTTAAAATCCACTTTGTATGTCATTTGTTTGATTAAGTCATTTAATTCAATCAAAATGATTTAGTATATTAACTACCAAGCGTTAAAAAATATAAGTTGTTACACGGGCATAAGGCATCATATTTGCTAGTTGAATCGAAGGACTCTGTTTTGACAACTTTGACCATGAAGGATCTGGACACAATTGCTTAAACAAATTTCTTGCCTTGAGATGACATATTGGTCCTTATAGTCATTTAATGAGCTAATGATCCACTAGTAGGATATATGGTCTATAGTCGATACCATTATTTTGTTGGAGCTCCACCTCCGATGCACACATGAGTTGTGGGTATATTGGTGCATCTGAAGATTAATACTTTCTAGTTACACCCGAGTCCAGATTCCATCTCGGTCTACATGTATGTTATCTTCATGAGGGTGTTCCAAGTGCCCTTGAATCAAAGGCAATTCATATTTTTTTATTTTGAGGCTCTTAACAAATTCTAGTTCAAGGAGGACCTATATTCCTTGTATAACATGTTCAAGCATGAGTACTTTTGAGCTTGAAGCTCGAGCATGTAGTAGCATGGATAAACTTTGAGACTGGGAGAAAATGACCGCGTTGATCTAGGGATATATTGCAACACTCCCGATGTAGTAGTTGAGAGTGTTGAAACATCATCCTATAACCAAACCTTCAATAACTCCAATGAAGCAAGAGAAATGACCTAACTACTCCCTCATAGTCCACTTTTAGATTATCCAAGAGGTATTGATGTATCCATTAGCCTAGATAAACACTTGGACTCTCCTTTTGACTTTGTAGGTTCAAAAGGGCTTATAGTACTCGACAAGGGTAATGTACTTGATGTAGAACCCAATGGTCCGTTGCATTCAACCTACATGCATCTCATATTGCATTACATACATGCCTACATAACATGCACCTTATCCATTCCTTAAGTAAATGCTCTAATGTTGGTCAGTATATCATTGTGAATCCTATTGCTAGCCATAGTCATTTTTCTCAACTATAGGAGAAAGCTCGTGCCAAGGTTGGAGAGAAACATAGCTTTAAAGAGATGTCTTCCCTTGAAGCTAGAACTAATGTGGTTCATCCTCCAGTAATGCTAAAGGATGGTTTATTTGTTAAGTATCGCCGAAGGGACGAGATTTCTCTACCCACTGGTAAGCTTCCTCTTCGTCATTCTTGATGCTCGCCTTATAGATGCTCTTGCTCTAAATCATCTGATTGCTCCCATGTGACGTTCGTGCCTTCCCCCAATTCTTTCTAATTTTGATAGACATGAAGCAAAAGTTTCTTATTTATAGTCGTTGACCTCCCTAATTTGACATTTAAGGCTTTAAGCCCAGGTTCCTAAGGTATTAGAACCTCAAATTTTGATGCTTTGATTATGACAACTATATAAGTAAATATTATATGAACTAACCAAGATTGCAGGAGAAGATACTCAAAGACATATGAAGACCATATTCAGACTCCAAAATGTTGCTACAACATTTATGTTAGGTATAGAGTCCGAGTCTAGATGTAGATAGCTATTAAAATCTCTCTGAAGTGGTATATACACGTACTCAAAATAAAAACATTGACAAATCAAAGGAGCTACATGAAAACACTGCATTCAGCCGGTTGAATGACCCTTGTCAGCCGATTGAATGTTGTGCACATTCAAAATATAATAAGAACATTCAGCCGACTGACTTGGAACATTCAGACGGCTGAACTATACCATTTTTGCACTATTTCTTTATTGTTTTGATTTTCAATCGATTCAACTGGCTGAAACGTTTAGTTTAGACGGCTGAATCTTCATAACGGCTAGTTTTTCAAGAGACACTTCATTTTAATGAACAGAAACAACTCTTGATTCAAGAGTTGCTTCTATATCTTTTCATGGCTATCTTTCATGAACAAATACAACTCTTAATCTTTATAAATAGCCATGAGTTCCATTATTTTAATAATCAATTCTTATTCTTATTTCTAATCTATCTTACTATTTGAACTCTAAGCATTCAATACTTAAAAACTTCATTCTGATCACTTATTCATTCAAGAATACTTCATTGGTGATCTAATAAACTTCCTATCTTCACGAATTACACGATATACCACAAAAAAGAAGGTTATAGGAAGGGTGTACTCTAAAGACTTATATGTGCTATTAAAAGAGCACATTCAGTCAGATAATTTTCTGTATTATTGAAGTCCTATTCGGTTGCTCAGGCGGTTGAAGTCCAATTCTGTTGCTTAGGCGGTTGAAGTGATGTTCGGTTGCTTAGGTGCTATAATACCTATTCCTTTGGGTTAAGTGAGGGTTGATAGTTAAATTCCAGAAGGAGTCTGGGACTGGACATAGAACAGGAAGTTCGAACCAGTATAAAAATCTCTGGTGTCATTTACTTTATTACTTTACTTTTACATTTACATTCTGCATAAGTAAATAGTTTATTTAATATTCTATATTGCACGATCCTTTGTCACTTCCAATTAGTATCAGCGCAAGGTCATCATATAACCATAAAATAGTTATTTGATGTTCAAATAATATGGAAAATAACACTAGCAAAAGTTTCATTGAAGGTCAATCCACTGCACGACCACCACTATTTAACGGTTTGAATTATAATTATTGGTCTACTTGCATGAGAATTTTTATGCAGGCAAACAGATATGACACTTGGAATATAACTCAGGACGAATATATTATACCAACCACACTATATGCACAATAGTCAAACACACAAAAGTTAGATGCTACCTCAAATGCAAAAGCCATGAATATGCTATTTGTGCTTTAGATAAAAATGAATTTAATAGAGTTAGCATGTGTACAACAGCTTATGAAATTTGGCGAATTCTTAAAGTACACATGAAGGAACAAACAAAGTTAAACAAAGCAATATTTCTATGCTTTAAAATCAATTTCAAAATTTCAGAATGAAATAGGATAGGACAATAAATGAAATGTATTCTAGATTTCAAGACATATATCACTCACTATTGGCACTAGGAGAAAAATACACTGATTTTGATATTGTCTCGAAAATCCTAAACTCTTTAATGGATAAATGGGAACGGAAAATCTTAGCTATAGAAGAAGCTAACGATATTTCTATCATAGAACCTGAAGAGTTAATAGGAAATATCGTTTCGTATGAAGTAAACTTATAGGCAAAAAGGGATCAAGCCCAAGACAGAAAGACCATAACATTCCAAGCTGAACAAGAAGATTCAGAAGAAGATGAAGGTGACATGGCTTTTATTGCTAAGAACTTTAAGAAATTTTTAAAATTTGAAAGAATAAGAAATTCGGAAACAACATGAGAGACAACAATAACAAACAGTCATCTTCAATTCTAGAGTGCTTTGAATGTCACAAATGGGGCATATAAAGAAAGATTGTCCGGATCGCAAAAAGGAAATAAAAAAATACAAAAGCAAAAATGAAAGATTTAGAAAGAAACAAGTTTTTGCTGTTACTTAGGATGATTCTGATTCTTCCTCCTCATCAGACAGTGACACTGGCAGTGACTTCGAACAAGCCAATGTGTGCTTTATGGCTTCAACTGACGAAGTAAGTGATCTAACCTTTGATGATTTAGTTGATATAAACTCGGAGTTATTGGGTAAACTAAAAGATGTTAAAAGAAAATATAAAGATGCTTTAGAAAAACTAAACAGGAGTGAAATAGAAATTGATTTGCTCAGAGATGAAAAAAAAATCTTAGAAAAAGAACTTATTAAAACACAAGAATTTTTGTCTAATGTATCTTCTCAACTTACTGTGTTATCAAATGAGATTGAAGTTCAAAAAGAAAAGAATATGACATTAGCTGCAGAAAATCACGATTTAAAATCTAATGTCAAAATTCTTGAATTAGATAATACTAGTCTCAAAACCAAGTTAGAAAATATTACCAACAATATCTCTAATTCTAATAAAGGAAGAGAAAATCTTTCTAGAATTATAGAAAATTCACAAGCTACTTCAATAAAAGGGATTAGGATATAATAAAACAACAAAAATTCCTAAAAATAATAGTTCTTTATGTACAAACTTTAAGAAGAAAGATAATACTTTTGTAAAAACTATTTTAAAAGAATTTAATCATTCAAAATCTATTAAGATTTGGGTTCAAAAGACAAACAATTGTTTAATTAGAAATAAGTAAATTAAGACTTTTATAGATACAGTTTACAAAAATGAAAATTTTACTTATAAAGGGAATTCTAAGTCCTCATGGGTTTGGTTTCCTAAGACCTAACTCTTAGGACCCTAACAAAAAGTGGGTACCAACGTCATCTCTATATTTTTTGCAGGTACCAACTAAGAAAAGAGGAAAGTGGATACTTGATAGTGGTTGCTCAAAACACATGACAGGAAAAAAATACATGCTGACTAACATTATCTACTCAGATGGAGGATCTGTCACATTTGGAGATAATTCCAAAGGATGTATCATCGGCAAAGGCGATGTGAGTAATGACGGTACATCTAACTTACCTCTTATTACAAATCGTTTACTAGTTAAAACTTTAAAACATAATTTGCTTAGTATAAGCCAATTATGCGATAAACGTTTTAATATACTTTTTCAGAAAATAAATGTAATATATTTGATCAAAATAAGAATCTTATCTTTGAAGGAACTAGAGAACGTAATATATACATTTTAGATATGAAGGTTAATCATAACACAAATATGTGTCTAATAGTCAAAGAAAATGATCCTTGGTTGTGGCACAAAAGATTTTGTCTTATAAACTTCAAAGCAATAAGCAAATTATCTAAAAATAATTTAGTAAAAGGTTTACCAAAAATGAATTTTAAGATAAACAGCATTTTTGATGCTTGTCAGTTAGGAAAATTAACTATATCATCTTTTAAATCAAAGAAAATAATTTCTACATTACAACCTCTTGAGTTATTACACTTAGATCTTTTTGGACCAACTCAAGTTCAATCTATAAACCATAATAAATATGTTTTTGTAATTGTATATGATTTTTTGAGATATACTTGGACAATTTTTATGAAAAATAAAAGTGATACTTTTGAAAATTTTAAAAACTTTTCTAAGAGAATTCAAAATATTAAAAACTTAAAAATTAAAAACATTAGAAGCGATCATGGTGGTCAATTCGATAATGATATTTTTGAAAAATATTGTAATATGAAAGGAACTTTTCACAAATTTTCATTTCCTAGAACTCCACAACAAAACGGAGTTGTAGAAATAAAAAATAGAACAGTTCAAGAATGTGCTAGAACCTTATTAAATGGAAGCACTCTACCTAAACATTTTTTAGCAGAAGCTGTAACAACTACTTATTATATTTTAAACCAAGTCTCCATTAAACATTAACAAAACAAACTCCATGTGAACTGTTTAATGGAAGAAAACCTAACATATCATATTTTAAAAAAATTAGTTCAAAATATTTTTTATCAAATACAAAAGACCAACTTGGTAAATTCGATCCAAAATCCGATGAAGGAATATTCATTGGATACTCGAAACGAAGCAAGGCATATAGAATTTATAATAAAAGAACTAAAATAATCAAAGTAACACTTCATGTGTCATTCGATGAAAATTTCAAACTTAATAATAAAAATGAAAAGATGAAGATATAATTTCACAATCAAATGTCACAGAAGATGATATTGAAAATAATATTGAAATTGAAAACAACAATTTACCTAATGAAATGAGATTTGATCTCCACCGAGACTACTAAACAATCACCCAATTGAAAATGTTATTGGAGAAATAAATTCTAACGTAAGAACATAAAATCAATTAAACCAAATGGGTCATGTAACTTTCATATCGAACATTGAACCTAAAAATACTAAAGAAGCCTCAACCGATGATTACTGTATTATAGCTATTCAAGAAGAGTTAAATCAATTTGAACGAAACGAAGTGCGGGACTTAGTTCCTAGACCTAGTAATCAAATAGTCATTGGTACTAAGTGGGTTTACAAAACTAAAGCCGATGAGCAAGTGAATATTATTCGAAACAAAGCTAGATTAGTCGCTCAAGGCTACAATCAAGAGGAAGGAATAGACTACGAAGAAACATTTGCTTCTGTAGCATGTCTAGAAGCAGTACTATTTTATTAGCTTTTACATGTTTTCATAACTTTAAATTATATCAAATGGATGTAAAAAGTGCTTTTCTAAATGGATTTATAAAAGAAAATGTGTATCTAGAACAACCACCTTTATTTACACATGAAAAATTCCCAAACCATGTCTATAAATTAAAGAATGCTTTATACGGTTTAAAACAAGCACCTCGTGCTTGGTATGATCGACTTAAAAGATATCTTATAAATTCTGGTTTTAAAATTGGAAAAGTAGGTCAAACTCTGTTTATAAAACATGATAAAAAAGATATTTTAATAATACAAGTTTATGTAGATGACATCATTTTTGGTTCCACGAACGAAAAATTATGTCAAGAATTTTCAAATATCATGACAAGAGAACTTGAAATGTCTAATATGGGAGAACTTTCATATTTTCTTGGATTACAAATCAAACAATTAAATAATGGAATTTTTATCAATCAAGAATAATATTGTAATAATCTAATAAATCATTTTGGTATGGAAAATACTTCCGCTAAGTCAACACCTATGAGTACTACGGTACATCTTGATCGAGATGAAAATGGAAAAAGTATTGACCAAAAACTATATCGAGGTATAATTGGATCTTTACTCTACTTAACTGCTAGTCATCGTGATATAATGATGAGTGTATGCTTATGTGCACGGTTTCAAGCAAATCCTAAAGAATCACATTTGCGAGTAGTGAAACGAATTTTGCGCTACTTAAGATAAACTAAAGACTACAGCCACTTTTACCTGATAGAATGTCCATTTGAATTAGTATCATATAGTAATGCTGACTTTGGAGGATGTCGAACGGATCGAAAGAGTACAAGTGGTACATGTCATTTTATTGGACAATCTTTAGTATCGTGGTTTAGTAAGAAACAAAATTGTGTTTCACTTTCGATGTGTAAAGCAGAGTATATTTTTGCTGTTTTAGCGTGTGCTAAAGTAATATATATGCAACAAACACTTCAAGATTTTGATATAAATTTATCTAAATCAACAATTTATTGTGATAATACAAGTGCTATAAATTTATCAAAAAGTCCAGTAAACCACTTAAGACTAAACATATTGATATCCGACTTCATTTTCTTCGTGACAATATAGAAAAAGGTAATATCTCTCTTGATTTTGTATCATCATAAAATCAAGTTGCAGACGTATTTACTAAACCTTTAAATGAAAATATATTTCTTAAATTAAGACGTGAACTAGGAATTATGTCATTACATGATTTATAATTTGATAGCAAAGTGTAAATAAAAAAAATAAAAAAAAATATAATTGGACAAAAATTGGAGATGATGGCACTCGAACTCTGCTCTCATGGGAGATAGACGTATGACTTTCCAATGTTCCATTTTATTAATTGCATTAAGACCTTTCCATCTTTCTTTTTTATATACGGTAATAATCTTTTATACCTTTTTACCTTACAAACTTATAACTATTTATAACATATAGATAAAATAAAAGGATTGGCTGAAGTTTAAAGACTAATGTTCACTAGAAAATTTTAACTTCAGAAATAGAAAATTAAATCAATATGCATATATATATGTATGTATATGTATGTATATATATACATGAAGAGAATATTTTAAAATTCATATAAAACTAACATCCATCCACTTATAAAATGTCGTCTCAAGAAAATTCCAACCTCTCATCAATTGTTTTCAGCACTTCAACTTCGGATATGTCAAATAAATCTACTCCAGTGTATGTTCCAGTAAAGATTACTCCATCTCCTAATCACCATATTGGATATACATCAAACGGCAAAAGAGCTAGAAGAAACTTAGAATTTGGATCACCTTCTACCAAGGAGAAAATTGATGATATTCATCACTACCAGTAGAAATTTTAAGTATACAACGCGAGATGTATTATAAGCAAAAACACCATGGTAGACATTTAAATTTTCTTGAACAATTTGCTCTTAAATTTTGTGGAACGACGCCTAAACAAGGTGTGCACAATCCATCTCCTCAACGACCTCACGTATCTCCAAATTTTTGGGATCAAGGTGCTCCTATTCAATGTAATACTTGGTCTCCTATTAATCCATTACAAGATGACACAAAAGTTGTACCAAGCTCGTTCGAAATTTCCTCTTCAGACGTATCCAAGACTTCTGAAAAATAAAGTCTACGTTTTCATAAATTTATGTTCATAAAATTGATATTGTAATTTTGATATATAATATGTTTGTTGAAATAAATTTATATATTTTTTAAAATGAGAACAAAGCTCCAAAACAAATATATATATATATATATGGCATTCTTTGTTTACCAAAATAGAAATAACTTAAAATAGGCTAACTACGAAAATTCAACAGATTCGGCCGACTTAACCTATGGATTCAGTCGATTGAATATTCAAGCATATTAAAAAAAATTGAATTCAACCGACTAAACCCATCCATTAAGTCGGCTGAATCATGCCAATTTTGAATTGTTTTCTTGCGGGTTGAAATTGCTGCAACTCAACCGGTTGACCAAGCCTATTCAGTCGGCTGACCTAAAGGGTTTCAATTTTTTATAATAGTCTAGCACGTTCCCCAACACACCAATTCAAATTCAAATCTCTCTCATTAATAAAACTTACCCATTCACTCCTCTTTTACCTACCTTCTACTCAGAAATACAAAAAAGGAAACCCTACCTTCTTCCAAAAATTCAATCTTTCTTTATTTTTCAAAAAAAAACATGCCTCCAAGGTCTAAAAGAGCGAGAGAATCGACAACTGGACCATCTAAAAGTCAAATTTGAGCCTGGCTAAATAATGATACAGTAGTGAATCGCTTCAATAGAATGAAAAATTCCAAGCTTTTCGAGGGAGCCTTTTTGAAATTTCCTGAATTCAATGGCTATGCGATAGAGAATGAGCCAAAGCTCATGGTTTTGATTCTCTAATTGGGTATGATTCTAATAACATTAAAATCTACCCTCTTTTGATTAAACTCTTTTATGCCAACATGAATCTTGATCATCAAAATCCACATAATAGAAATGATTATATATGGATGTTAGTTTGTAGAGTAAAAATTTAATTACCCTTTCAAAGGTTAGGGCGCATTCTAAGATGTCCATCCGAGGGGTTGGATATTGATGATATTAATGTCAATATGGACCATTGCGATGAAGTATCACATCGATTCTTGTCGGACGATTTTACCATTTTAAAATCTAATGCCTTACGTCCAAAGGCAAGAATTATCCACCGTGCTCTTATTCGATCTCTTCAGCCCCGGACCAGAAGTTATGAGAAAGTTTACAAGAAAGATTTTCAAGCTTTGTACGCTATTTACTCCTCTCAACAAGTGAATTGGGATAAAATAATTTTGGATGAATTTTTGGGTGTAAATAATAAAAGACATTATCGAACCATTCATTATGGAGTGTATATCACGAGGATCTTGCAGAATTTTGGTGTTGCTTTACTGGATTCCGAGTTCACAAAAATAAGTGAACTCAACTCTAAGACACTTAGTCTCATAGGACTTCCTCGACGAACCATGACTCAACAAATAATAAGTTATCAAGAGTGGGTTGCAAATCGAAACCAAGGTATTCCGCAACCGCATGACACTAACATAGCTTCATCCTCTCAACAATCTCAAGCATAAAAAGAAGAAGGTAAGGATGAGATTAGTGTATTACATGTCGATGTTGGCCCTAAGCAAGCTCTTGTAACACTCTTGTTAGTCCCTGAGGAGTTGGTTTTGATGACAACAACCTTACTTAGAATTAGATTATAAAATATATAATACTTACATTATTTTATAGATATATATATATATGTTTGCAGGTACTAAAGAATGAAGAACTGTACAGTATAAAGATTCAAGATCAAAAGATTGAAGATATCAAGATTCAAGACTCATGAGTATCAAGAATTTCAAGACTTCAAGTTTGCAAGATAAGTTATATAGTTAGGAATATTGTTAAAACTCATAGAAAGGCACTGACATCTTAAAATCTATTTTATTCGTGGAATGGAATCCACTTCGTGCTCGTTAAAGGGATGGAACCCTAAGTAGGATGGAACCTACGAAAAATCTAGTGGAACATCTTTTTGTATCCACTTACTTTTATTTCAAAATGATTTTCAAAATATATATAGCTTGTTTTTCAAAATGATTTTAAATATTCTTGTTTAAAAACCAAAATCATCTGTCCTGGTTTTTCAATATATTTTAGCCTCAAAAATATCCTTAGTTTTAAATATCCTTAATTTTAAATATCTTTGATTTTAAATTATTATCCTAAGTTTTTAAACTATAATTCTGATATTAATATATTTAGCTGTTTTATATATTTATAGTTAAGATTTAAATATAAAAGTATAGAAAATTATTATATATATTTTAATATTGTTCTCTATATCTATTTATGTATTATAACTATATATAAGTATATTTATAAAGTTTAAATATAAGTATAATATAATATAGAAATTATTTTCAAAGAAAAACAAATCACAAAAAATTACAAGGGCATGTCGACATGGTCACATGTACCCCTGTCGACATGGTGACAGTTAAATTGTTTTTTTAAAAAAGAAGTGTCTATTCGCCACATCCCTTCACCAATGGACATGGCTATTGATCTACTATAAATAAAGGGTGTTTTCAATGAATTTTAATCACTTTTTTCTCTGATTTAACTTCTCTTCTTCTTCTCCACTTTCTTATTTACAAATTACACCATTACTCTGCCGAAATCAATATCGATGCTAACTAGATAACATCTGGTTTTGATTCACTCCACTATCTCTACAAGATCCAAGTGCTAATCTGAGTTATAGACTTTTTGTAATCAATTGAGCGAGAGAAGGTGTGATTGTAGCCCTGGAAATCAATTGGGTGAACTTGTTGCCCCGGAAATCAAGTATCTCTACCCAGAGGATTGTGATTCTGGAGGGTGTACCTCGTAGTCTTGAAACCGAGGGTTGTAATTGTTGAATTGCTTTTGAAAGGAAATCCGTACTTAGTTGTGCGGGACTGGATGTAGGGTAACTCCGAACCAGTATAAAATCCGGTGTGTTCTTTCCTTTACTGCTTTTACTTTATATTTGCATCTGTGTTTGATTCTGTGTTCATATCTGTGTCTGATTAGTGTATACATTGTTAACAAATTAAGATAAACTCAAAACGATTAACAAATTTCCTAAAACACTATTCACCCCCCCTCTAGTGTTAATTCTAGCCTTAAGATCCGTAATCTGCATTCCTCACATTTGGTATCAGAGCTTTGTTTTCAAAAGTTTCATAATCTGAATTTTGAAAAGTTTTAAAATGGCTATTTTTGAAAAATCTGTTAAAACTAGTTTAGAATTGTTTAAATCATCATTGTTCCATGAGTCTGCATATGAATGTTATTCAAATTCTAGTTGTCTACCCAAATTTTATAATGTGCAGGAAAGATGCTTTATGGGTATTAAGGAATCAATCCACAATGGACAATCTGTGCATATCAAAAGGAATAAGTGGATACTTGATAGTGGTTGCTCTAGACACATGACTGGTAATCCGGATATACTGAATAATATTATATACAAAGACGGAGGACTGGTTAACTTTGGAGACAACTCGAAAGGATACGTGATTGGCATCGGCAAAGTCGGTAACTCTGAAACTCCTATTATTACTATGTTTTGCTAGTTAAGAATCTGAAACACAATCTGCTAAGTATAAGTCAACTATGAGATAAAGGATATACAATTAAATTTGAAAAAGATAAATGTCATATTGAAGATAATAACTCAACCATAATATTTGAGGGAACTAGGAAAAAGAATATTTATATTCTTAGTATGGAAGTTTAAAATGATAACCTATGTCTTTTTGCAAATACAAGTGACCCTTGGATTTGGCATAAGAGATTTGAACATTTGAATTTCAAACTCTTATCTAGACTGTCAAAACATGATCTAGTAAGAGGTCCCCCTAAAATGAATTTTAAAGTAGATAGTTTATGTGATGCATGTCAATTAGGAAAGCTTAGAAAAAGTTCCTTTAAATTAAAAGATATGATTTCAACTTCAAAACCCCTTGAGTTACTTCATTTTGATTTATTTGGTCCATCTCAAGTTCAGTCAATAAATCATAGTAAATATGTTTTTGTAATTGTAGATGATTATTCTAGATTTACATGGACAATATTTTTGAAACATAAAAGTGATACTTTTGAATGTTTTAAGAACTTTACAAAAAGGATTCAAAATCAATTATCTTTAAAAATTATAACTATTCGTAGTGATCATGGTGGTGAATTTGAAAATAAAAAGTTTAAGGAATTCTGCAATAAGAAGGGAATAACTCACAATTTCTCATTTTCAAGAACTCCACAACAAAACGGAGTAGTTGAACATAAAAATAGAACGATACAAGAGTGTGCAAGAACTATGCTTTCAGATAGTAATTTACCAAAACACTTTTGGGCAGAAGCTGTTGCTACCGCCTGTTATATTTTGAATAGAATTTTAGTTAGACCTTTAACTGATACGACACCTTATGAACTTCTTCATGGAAAGAAACCTAAGGTATCATACTTCAGAATTTTTGGAAGTAAATGCTTTATTTTAAATACAAAAGATTATTTGGATAAATTTGATCCTAAATCCGACAAAGGAATCTTATCGAATATTCTAATAGAAGTAAAGCTTATAGAGTTTTTAATTTAAGATCTAACACCATCGAAGAAACAATGCATATTTAGTTTGATGAAAATTTAAAAGAGTTTGAAATTACAAATGATGAAGAAGATTTAATTACTCAAAATCAGGAATCAACCGAAATTAATAATGAAATTAATCATCCTAATAAAAGGATTAAACTTTTAAAAGATCATCCTATTGAAAATATAATAGGAGATATGCAATCTATTGTTACAACTAGAAATCAACTAAGTAAAATGAGTAATGTAGCATTTATATCTATTGAACCCAAAAATCCTAAAGAAGCATCAACTGATGATTCATGGATTTTGGCTATGCAAGAAGAATTAAATCAATTCACTAGAAATGAAGTTTGGTAACTTGTTCCTAGACCTGAAGATAAAACTATAATTGGAACTAAATGGGTCTATAAAAATAAAATGAATGAAAAAGGTGAGGTCATTAGAAATAAAGCACGATTAGTCGCCTAAGGTTATTGTCAAGAAGAAGGTATAGATTGTGACGAAACCTTTGCTCCTGTAGCAAGATTAGAAGCCATTAGGATTCTACTTACTTTCGCAAATCATAATAATTTCAAATTATTTCAAATGGATGTTAAAAGTGCATTTTTAAATGGATTTGTAAAAGAAGAAGTATATGTTGAACAACCACCACTTTTTGAAGATGAAAATTTACCAAACCATGTGTACAAACTTAAGAAAGCTTTATATGGTCTAAAACAAGCTCCTAGAGCCTGGTATGATAGACTAAGGTCTTATTTATTACAATAAAATTTTGAAATTGGTAAAATAGATAATACTCTTTTTATTAAAAGAAATAAAAATGATATCCAACTAGTTCAAGTATACGTAGATGATATCATTTTTGGTTCAACTAACTTCGAAATGAATAAAGAATTTTCTGAAATAATGACAAAAGAGTTTGAGATGAGTCATATGGGTGAATTAAACTTCTTTCTAGGATTGCAAATAAAACAGTTAGATAATGGTATTTTTATTAGTCAAGAAAAATATGCTAAAGAACTAGTTAATAAATTTGGTCTTACTACTGCAAGTGGAAAACCTACTCCCATGGCAACCAATGAATATCTAAGTAAAGAAGATCTCTCGAAAGATGTAGATCAAAAGTTGTATAGAGGAATGATCGGATCAATGCTCTATATCACTGCTAGTAGACCTGATATCATGCATAGTGTATGTCTCTGTGCAAGATATCAATCTCATCCTAAAGAAACTCACTTAAAAGCTGTAAAACGTATTATAAGATATATTAAACACACCTCTGATTATGGCTTATTTTATCCTAAAAATGATTCATTTGATTTAATATCATACTATGATGCTGACAATGCTGGATGTAAATCAGACCGAAAAAGTACAAGTGGAACTTGTCACTTTTTGGGACATTCTCTGGTTTCCTGGTTTAGTAAAAAGCAAAATACAGTTTCTCTATCAACAACTGAAGCAGAGTATATTTCTGCTGCTTTGGCTTGTTCTCATGTAATATATATGCAACAAACCTTAAGAGATTTTGGATTAAATATCTCAAAATCGCCAATTTATTGTGATAATACTAGTGCAATAAATTTATCTAAAAATCCTACTCTTCATGCTCGAACTAAACATATTGATATTCGACATCATTTTCTTAGAGATAATATAACTAAAGAAGTAATTACTCTCGAATATATAAACTCTGAGAATCAAACTGCTGATATCTTAACAAAACCATTAAATGAATCTATATTTACTAAATTAAGAAGAGAATTAGGTATTTGTTCAATAACTGAAATATAAAACATAAATATATAACAAGTATAATTAAATAAATTAAAAATAAATTAGAAGCCAAAATTAAAATACCCCTGTCGACAACCCTATATCCCACCATGTCGACATATAATAGTATTTTTTGAAAATTAAAATTCCCACCAAAATTCAAAAATTTAGTTATATATTCTTCTCTATTTCGAATTCTTATTCATTCTCTCTGTTTTCTCTTCATTTTCTATTCTGAAATATATAAAATAATGGCATCTTCCTCTAAATCAAACATAAAATCAACTTTCTCATTCCCCTCTCCTACTTTTGGTCCATTCCAATGCACTACTCTCGCACGTGTAACTAAATTGGAGGAGTCTATGAAGGATACTCTTCAGATGTTGACTGAAATTCAAGTGACTCAACTTCGTATGGCGAAAGAGCAAGAGAGGCAAGGCAAGATTCTTAGGAATTTACAAAAATTCCTAATGGATAACCAGGCCAACCCTATCTTGAGCGATGAAGACTCTTCACTCAATCAAGAACATGAGGTCAGCGACGAAGAAGAAGAAGAACCAATGGAAGAAGCACACGAGGAGGATGATGACCAAGTAGTATGCGTTGGAGAAGTGTTCTTATATGTGTTAGTATTATTGTGAATTGTTAGTTCGGATAGTTAATAGTTTAGGATTATATTTTAGTATTAGATTTAAGTGTTAATTATTTATGATAACACTATCATTATAATCACACGTCATAGAGTGATAAGTTTTAGGGGGAGTTATATAGTTTGGAGTTATCTAGTTTAGAGTAAGTTTTTGTTGGTGACAAAGGGGGAGAAGTATAAATAGGATAGTTAGGCATAGATTAAGGGGGAGTTATTAGAAGTATTAGGATAGAAGTGATATTTTATAAACAAAGGTTGTCATCATCAAAAAGGGGGAGATTGTTAGTCCCCGAGGAGTTGGTTTTGATGACAACAACCTTACTTAGAATTAGATTATAAAATATATAATACTAACATTATTGTGTAGATATATATAGATATGTTTGCAGGTACTAAAGAATGAAGAACTGTACAGTATAAAGATTCAAGATAAAAAGATTGAAGATATCAAGATTCAAGACTCATGAGTATCGAGAATTTCAAGAGTTCAAGTTTCCAAGATAAGTTATATAGTTAGAATATTGTTAAAACTCATAGAAAGGCACTGACATCTTAAAATCTATTTTATTCGTGGAATGGAATCCACTTCGTGCTCGTTAAAGGGATGGAACCCTAAGTAGGATGGAACCTACGAAAAATCTAGTGGAGCATCTTTTTGTATCCACTTACTTTTATTTCAAAATGATTTTCAAAATATATATAGCTTGTTTTTCAAAATGATTTTAAATATTCTTGTTTAAAAACCAAAATCATCTGTCCTAGTTTTTCAATATATTTTAGCCTAAAAAATATCCTTAGTTTTAAATATCTTTGATTTTAAATTATTATCCTAAGTTTTTAAACTATAATTCTGATATTAATATATTTAGCTGTTTTATATATTTATACTTAAGATTTAAATATAAAAGTTTATTATATATATTTTAATATTGTTCTCTATAGCTATTTATGTATTATAACTATATATAAGTATATTTATAAAGTTTAAATATAAGTATAATATAATATAGAAATTATTTTCAACGGAAAACAAATCACCAAAAATTACAAGGGCATGTCGACATGGTCACATGTACCCCTGTCGACATGGTGACAGTTAAATTGTTTTTTAAAAAGAAGTGTCTATTCGCCACATCCCTTCACCAATGGACATGGCTATTGATCTACTATAAATAAAGGGTGTTTTCAACGAATTTTAATCACTTTTTTCTCTGATTTAACTTCTCTTCTTCTTCTCCACTTTCTTATTTACAAATTACACCATTACTCTGCTGAAATCAATATCGAATCTAACTAGATAATTTCTGGTTTTGATTCCCTCCACTATCTCTACAAGATCCAAGTGCTAATCTAAGTTATAGACTTTTTGTAATCAATTGAACGAGAGAAGGTGTGATTGTAGCCCTGGAAATCAATTAGGTGAACTTGTTGCCCCGGAAATCAAGTATCTCTACCCAGAGGATTGTGATTCTGGAGGGTGTACCTCGTAGCCTTGAAATCGAGGGTTGTAATTGTTGAATTGCTTTTGAAAGAAAATCCGTACTTAGTTGTGCGGGACTGGATGTAGGGTAACTCCGAACCAGTATAAAATCCGGTGCGTTCTTTCCTTTACTGCTTTTACTTTATATTTGCATCTGTGTTTGATTCTGTGTTCATATCTGTGTCTGATTAGTGTATACATTGTTAACAAATTAAGATAAACTCAAAAAGATTAACAAATTTCTTAAAACACTATTCACCCCCCTCTAGTGTTAATTCTAGCCTTAAGATTCGTAATCCGCATTCCTCACAACTCTCTCAAAGTCAAAGCAAATTAAATCGTCGATTGGCTAGAGTAGAGAAAAATGTTACAAAGACGAACAAAAAGCTTAATTCGATCAAAGGCTTTTTGAATAAAATTTTGGAGAAAGTGTCATGTTCAACTTCCACCTCAAAGGCAATCATTGAGAATCCAGAGTCATTCACATGGACATCTTCCGATGAAGAAGATGATGATGAAGAAGAAGACAGGGAGGAGTAATTTGGTAAGTTATTGCTTTTTATAACTCTTTTATCGTGAACTAACAATTGTGTAATGTGTGTTTCTTGTGAGATTATCTTGTGACTTTTAAGTTTCCTTAGTTGTGTTTTGATGTGATAATTTAAAATACTTATCTATGTTGTTTTATAATGTGTTATCTAAGTTTGTGTTTACGTTCTTGTTTTAATTGTTTATGTGTGAATGTCTCATATGTAAATTAGTCAATTTAAGTTACTTACAATTAATATGTGATATGTGATGTATATGTTGTGCAATTCATGTGCTGTTCGATTATATATAAATTTGTTATTATGAATGTAAGTTACTAGGACTTATGCTTGTTTTTATTTACATTTCCATATTTGTTGTTTTTTCTTCAAAAAATCTTTAACAAACTAAGTACGATTTTTAAACCATATTATTATTATTTCTGAACATGTTTTGGGACTATACTAAATTATTACTATTTTTTGAACCATATTATTCTATACACATGAACATTATTTCAAACTATATTATGTTGTAAATTTCTACTTTTTAAACATGTTTCAAACACTGTTATTTTTCAATAATTTTTTCAAAGTTATCCATTTTCAGTTTTTTTAACATCGTGTATATTTTTAATATTTCTTCTATCTATTAAGTTTTCCTTTTTGTCAATGACAAAGGGGGAGAAAAAGGTACGTCATAATGATATGGTGACTATTAAGACAGGGAGTATAAATCTGTTTTTATTTATATAACTTACATAGTTGTCATCATTAAAAAGGGGGAGAATGTTATAACCTCGAATTTTGATATTTTGATTGTGACAACTATATAAGTAAATATTATATGAACTAACCAAGATTGTAGGAGAAGATACTCAAAGACATATGAAGACCAGATTCAGATTCCAGAATGTTGCTACAATATTTATATTAGGCATAGAGTCTGAGTCTAGATGTAGATAGCTGTTAAAATATCTCCGAATTGGTATATACGTGCACTCAAAATAAAAATATTGACAAATAAAAGGAGCTACATGAAAACACTACATTCAGCCAATTGAATGACCCTTATTAGCCGACTGAATGCTGTGCATGTTCAAAAATAATAATAACATTCAACCGGCTGACTTGGAACATTCAGACGGTTGAATTATATAATTTTTGCACTATTTCTTTGCTGTTTTGATTTTTAATCGGTTCAGCTATCTGAAACGTTTAGTTCAGACGGCTGAACCTTCATAACGGCTAGTTTTCCAAGAGACGCTTCATTTTAATGAACAGAAACAACTTTTGATTCAAGAGTTGCTTCCATTTCTTTTCATAGCTATCTTTCATGAACAAATACAACTCTTAATCTCTATAAATAGCCATGAATTCCATTGTTTTAATAATCAATTATTATTCTTATTTCTTATCTATCTTGTTATTTGAACTCTAAGCATTCAATACTTAAAAACTTCATTCTGATCACTTGTTCATTCAAGAATACTTCATTGGTGATCTAATAAACTTCCCGTCTTCACGAATTACACGATATACCACAAAGGAGAAGATTATAGGAAGGGTGTACTCTAAAGACTTATCTGTGCTATTAAGAGAGCACATTCAGTCAGATAATTTTCTGTATTATTGAAGTCCTGTTCGGTTGCTCAACGGTTGAAGTCATGTTCGGTTGCTCAAGCGGTTGAAGTCAGTCCTGTTTGGTTGCTCAGGCGGTGTAATACATGTTCCTCCAGGTTAAGTGAGGGTTGATAGTTAAATTCTAGAAGGAGTCAGGGATTGGACATAGAACGGGAAGTTCGAACCAGTATAAAAATCTCTAGTGTCATTTACTTTATTACTTTACTTTTACATTTACATTCTTCATAAGTAGATAGTTTATTTAATATTCCATATCGCACGATCCTTAGTCAGTTTCATAACGTACTTTAGCCTAAGCCATAAACACCATGACTCCTTTTGTGTCCTCTTCAATTCCTATTATTATGGAATAGTCGGATCCTAATTATAATGAGCTCGTGCTAATGTATACTCCTGGTAATCTTATTGCCTCCTTTGCATCTCTCTATTCTTAGGAACTACATCATATAGTTGTGGATTTAAAGGTGTTCTCTGTTTACTAATTCAAAGTGGTAAAAGCTTAAGAGGAGGTAGGAAAAGCTTTGGTGTATAAAAATCTATAGATTCATGATCTCCGCAGGTAGCTACGGGACGAAGAAGTAAAACTTTAAAGTCAGTCACTAGAGGTGCAAAAGTTGCAAAAGTCTTGCATTGAAGATATTGCGAAGTGACAAGATAACCATCATAGGAAATTTGTAAAAATATAAAAGGTGCACAAATTAGAATTGGAAAAGTCAAAAAATCCTCGATGGGGAACGCGATCAGGTCTTCAGTGAGCTTGCACAAGTCAAAGACTAACTTTCCACCCTTATATTGTAAAAGGAAATAATGGTAAAGGTCAAAGATGAGTTATCTCATGAGATAATCACCCTAAGGGATGATAGAATTTGACTAACTAAGTAGCTCTTCAAGCTTATATTAGTGAAAATCGTGTCATTTGCTAAGAATTCCCACCTAATCTTTGAAATGGTCATCATGGAATAAAAATAGTCAACTATGACCATCTAGCTAAGGAATGTGATAAACAGATTAATCAGTTAAATGTAGTAGGCGAGCTTCTCGATGATGCCTACTTTCAAATGTATACCAAGAAGAACCTTAAGTGGTTAAAGGATTATGGTGAAGTAATGGTGTCCATATATAAGTGTTTAGTCTCTGAAGTCATGGATGAAGCAGATAAGGCAAGTAAAGACCTTGTACTTGAGGAGTTTATGGCTGCTCACTTTGACAAAGTTTAGATTGAGGCTTTCCAACGAGGTTGAGTTATGTTGATAGGCTGGAAGAAGAAGAGAAGCAACTTCTTATGTTCCTTCGATCCAACATCCATCTCCACACCAGCCATTGGTACCGATGTACCCCCCTTAGATCAGCCCTGGTCAAAGTCGACCATTTACACTCCTCAACATACATCGCCTCCCACCAAATATTCTACTTCTTAGCTTACTAAGGAAGGTGATCCTACTATAAATGCTCCAGCGACTGAGCACATTGAACCATTAATTATTATGAGCCCTTTATAGGACATTACCCCAGTAAAAGATGGTAACCTATCAACGTTTAAGGCTATCATACATTCATCGTCTACAAAAAGTATGACATTATTTTCTTATTATTATTCTTATAAGTAGCATCATCTATACAGAGCATGGTAGCGTTGTGCATGCTTCCTCTCAAGTCCAACTCTCATTCCCCTAGTTCTAATACAATGTTATGACCAGAAAATGATAGCAGTTATTCCAAATGAAGAAAAAGCTAGAAAATCAAATTTCGGTCATAGTTCGTTAAAGAAGGTGCTAGAGATAATCTTAGGTGAACTCCGCTATGAGGTTGGAGACCAGGTTGCTTCTGCATCAAGTCTGGAGGTTGCTGATTGAATGGATTGAAGAATAACAACTGTGCATGTATGCACGTGCACAAGCACAGACAGCCTTGCACAAAGCCTGTTAACGCATAAGGTTTTGGTTTTTAGTTTATTTATGTAATTAGGTTTATGTAGTTGAATTAGTGAAGTTTTGTAGCCGTTGTAATAACCCTATAAATACTTGCTGATTAAGGGGTTGAACATGTACAAGTTTGATTTCATCATGAAACCCTAATTTCCTTTTCTATTTTGCCGTGCATGTTCTTGTGCATTTCTCTTCTTTCTTTTGTGTTAATATGTAAATCAACTCTTCTCAAACCCTCCATAATTTCTTAAACTAATTAATAATCTACTTCTACATCCTTACTTCCTTGTTTCTTATGTTCCTGTTGCCTGCATTCTAGAATAAACAACCAAACATTCCCAAACTTCACTCCCTTATACCTTCAACTTCCCTCATATTGATCACGACCATAACCCGAAACCAAAACAAGCAAAATGGGTCTACCAAATTGGTATCAGAGAAGGATACAAACCTAGCTTCTCCTGCAAATTCCAAACCTGCTCAAACTCCTAAAAACAACAGCCAACAACCTTACATTACCTGTCCTTGATGAAGAAGAAGATCTCTGTGATAGGCAAGAAAATATGAATGAGAGAACCAGTCACACTTTGGATCAACTCACAAAGGCTTAGCAAGAACTTCACCAAAAATTCCAAGAAAATTCTCAAGAAGTGAATGGTAAGGTACATCTCCTTTCTGCAACTATGGAGTCCTTCATGCAAAAAATGAGAAAAAATAAGAATTCTCCTATTACTGCCCCTCCACCACATTCTTTAAGATGTACTCCCTATGTCCCTCCTTTCTAGATAACAACGAATAGAAATTCTTCAGGAACAACCCACTTCAATGATCAAACCCAAAACTCCCACCCAAGACAACAACCCAGTATTCTTCCTTCTCCTACCTTGCTGCAACACACCACAATCAAACTTGAATTCTCTGTTTATCTGGTGATCACACTGTTATAGAATGGTTAGACCAGGTGGAGCAGCAACTTAAATATCATCATACCCTAGAAATTGAATGGGTGCCTACATGTTCATTCCATCTTCAAGGTAATGCTCAAAACTGGTACAAATGGTTGACTAAGAATCTTTGGCATCATGACCAATGGAGAATATTTAGAGAAGAGATCATTGTGAGATTCACTCCCATTGAATTGAGGAAACCCTTTAGAGCCTTTGCCAATTTAAAACAACTCACCACTGTTTAATCATACCTTACCAAATTTGAGCAACTTCAAGGCCTTCTTGACCATGTATACCCAGATTATGTTTTTGACAATTCATGGATAGACAGAAAAAAGGTATTAGAATAGATGTAGAAGCTGCTAGACCCTCCAGTTTCACGGAGGCAGTATCATTAGTAACGATTTATGAGAGTACATGGTTTGACCCAAGAAAACCATTCAAACCAAGTTTTTCCTCACATATCTCCCTATCAAAGAATTTACCATCAAGAAATCCTAAATCAGGATTTTTTGGTCCCTTATCTAACAAGAACGGTTCCTTAATAGAATTTTCAAAGAGTAAGGGATTAGCACCAAAAGGAATCATAGAAAAAAGGAGGAAGAACTTATGTTATGGGATATAATGAAAAATGGCATATAGGTCACCAATGCAAGAACAAACAAGTTTACGTTCTTAAGGGATTTATGGAGTTGGATAATGAAATTGAGGTAGAAAATAGTGACGAGCAAAATAATGATGAGTCACCAAAACTGGTTGAAGAAGTAACAAACTCAGCCATCACCTTCCATGCCATTTGTGGCATTCTAGCCTTACACACAATCAGGGTTAGTGGTTTAATTTAAGGTAGACGAGCACAAGTACGCATTGATTATGGTTCAACTAACAATTTTATTGATCGCAACATAGCCAAGAAACTCAAATTGAAGATAGATGACTCTAAAGTGTTTTAGGTGATGGTGGTAAATGGTGAAAAATTACAAGGAACTAGAGTATGCAGTCAAGTTATATTAAAATGCCAAATATATTCCCATTGACTTATTACTACTACCTTTGGATGGTCGTCAGATAGTTCTAGGTGCTCAATGGATAAAGACCCTAGGTGAAGTAACCCTCAACTTTTCAAAATTACAAGTTAAGTTCAAATACAAGGGTAAGCATTATGTGTGGCAAGGCATTCAGCCAAAAGGTTTAAAAATTATGGGCCAAAAAGCAATAAAAATGGATTGCACACAAGGTAAAATAGCTATGATGCTGTGTACTCAGCTTGTCAAAGAAGAAAATGTTGAGTCCCTGAGTCAATTAAAAGTATTCTTGAAAAATTTCCTAAAGTGTTTACCCTCTCAATACCCTACCCCATAGCAGGCCTCAAGACCATAGAAACCCACCATTACAAGGGTCTAAACCTATCTTCATTAAGCTCTATAGCCACTCACATCATACTAAAAAATGAATTAGAAAACATCTTTCAAGAGATGTTGAATTCTGGAATTGTTGGACCTAGCTTTAGTGCTTACTCTTCACTAGTTGTCATGGTTAGAAAGAAGGATGGTTCTTGGAGATTGTGCATAGACTATAGAGGACTGAACAACATCACTAATAAAGATAAGTTCCCTATAGCTTTAGTTGATGATTTACATGATGAATTATACGATGCAAAATATTTTACTAAATTAGATTTGAGATATGATTATCACCAAATTAGGATAAACGAGGAAGATATTCATAAAACATCTTTTAAAACACATGATGGTCATTATGAATTCATGGTTATGCCTTTTGGTTTTGTAAATGCTACTTTACTTTTCAATCTTTAATGAATACCATCTTTATACCCTATCTAAGAAAATTTATTCTAGTATTTTTTGATGATGTACTAATCTACAGCCAACCTATGCTTGAGCATTTAGAACACATTAGAGTTACTTTACGAGTGCTACAGTAGAACCAATTGGTGATAAAGCTTTCCAAATGCTCTTTTTCCAAAGAAACCATTGAGTATTTAGGTCATGTGATTTCCACAAAAGACATAGTAGTAGACAAAGGTAAAGTACAAGCTATTATAGACTGGCCCATTCCCTCTACACTTAAAGCATTAAGAGGTTTCCTAGGCTTGACTGGTACTATATAAAATTTATTAGGCACTATGGGATAATTGCAAAACCACTGACTGGTTTATTGAAAAAGGACTCTTTTTTCTGGAATGAAAAGGCAACTCAAGCATTTGAAAAATTAAAGCACTATCTCATTTCTCCACCAGTTCTCACCATGCCAGATTTTAATAAACCCTTTATTGTAGAATGTAATGCAAGTGAAATAGGTATAGGAGTTGTTCTTCTATGGGAAAATAAACCTATTGCTTTCTTGAGTAAAGCTTTCCAAGGCAAAAACCTCAACCTCTCAACATATGAAAAGGAGTTACTTGCCTTGATATTGGAAACAAGGAAATGGTCACAATATTTACTAGGAAGGCAATTTATCATAAGAATTGATCATCGAAGTTTAAAATATTTACTGACCTAAAGGCAACATGTTGGTATACAAGGAAAATGGCTTGCTAAGCTACATGGTTTTGATTATGTGGTGGAATACAAGACTAGCAAAGAGAATTTGGTGGCAAACTCACTATCCAGAAGAGATAAAGAAAACAAATCAATACATGGTTCTTTCACAAGTGCAATCTGCATGGCTACAAGATTTAAAAAATACCTGGTTAACTCACCTTTATATGCAGAGATAAAGAAAAAAAATAGAGGAAAGAGATTCTGGTGCCAGCAAATACAAGCAGTGGATGGGTTGCTATTTGTAAAGGGAAAAATATTGATAAATCATCATGATGCAGAATTAATTTAAATCATCATTAATGAATTTCACTCCACACATCTCAGTGGACACTTTGGCATCAAAGGTACATTAAAGAGAATCAATGTCGTGTTCTATTGGGAAAACATGAAAAGGCACATAGAAATTTTTATTAAGGAATGGAAGTATGTCAGAGAAATAAAAGTGAGAACATCCATATACCTATTCTACTTCAGCCCCTCCCTATACTTGAACAGATGTGGACTGACATAACCATGTATTTTATTACTTGTCTCCCAAAAGCTAGAAACTATCCTTTATGTTGTAGTGGACAAGCTATCTAAATATTCCCACTTCTTTCCATTAGCTCGTCCTTACACAGGCAGAGAAGTAGCCTAGTTATTTTTTAATGGAGTATTAAACTCCATGGTATGCCTCCTTCCATCATCAGTGATAGAGATACCCTTTTCACAAGTGCATTTTAGCAAGAGCTCTTTAGATTACAAGGCAGCACATTGAAATTAAGTACATCCTACCACCCCCAAAATGATGGGCAATTAGAGTCCACAAACAAGATTTTAGAAGGGTACTTAAAAGGTGTTTTGTTTGCCACAAACCCTTTGAGTGGTCTAAGTGGCTAACTCTTTTAGAATAATGGTACAATACAACATGGAAATCCTATACAAATATGACCCCTTTTCAAGCAGTTTATGTTGTTGCCCCTCCTACCCTTCTCACCTATGTACTAAACACAGCTAAAGTTCAACAAGTGGAAGATGAATTGTCCTCCAGAGATCAGGTTCTACAGTTTTTGAAAGATAATTTGGTGCTTGCTAGAGATAGAATGAAAAAGTTTGTCGATATGTAAAGAAAAGAAAGAGGTTTTAAGGTTGGGGATTGGGTGTATTTAAAGTTATAACCTTATAGATAACTCCCAGCTAGAAGTCAGAAAACTTATAAGCTCTCTTCAAAATTTGATGGTCCTTATGAAATAGAGAGGAAAATTGGATAAGTGGCCTATCAGTTAAAATTGCCTCAGGAAGTACAAATACACCCAGTTTTTCATATATCACAACTGAAGAAAAGAATTAGGACTGGAGTGATAATACAAGATGAAATTCCATCTTATATAGAGGAGTTGGTCAAGGAACCTGAGAGAATCATGGATAGAAGGATTGTTCCCCTCAACAATGAACCAGTAGTGCAAATATTGGTTAAATGGAAGGATCTAGCCAAAGAAGAGGCCACCTGGGAGGAGTACTGGGAAGTAATTAAGAAATTCCCTACATTGGACCATGAGACAAGGTCTATTTTTCATAAGAAAGGGAGATGTTATGACCAGAAAATGATAGTAGCTATTCCAAATAAAGAAACAACCAGAAAATCAAATTCTAATCATAGTACGTCAGAGAAGGTGCCGGAGACGAAATCAGGTGAACTCTGCCATTGGAGACCAGGCTGCTTCTACATCAAGTTTGGAGTTTGCCAATTGAAGGGATTGAAGAGAAGAGTAATAGCTATGCATGTGTGCACCTGCACAAGCATGAACAGCCTTGCACAAAGCCTCTTAATGCATAGGGTTTTGGTTATTGGTTTATTTATGTAATTAGGGTTATGTAGTTGAATAAGTCAACTTTTGTAGCCATTGTAATAACCCTATATATACTTGCTGATTAAGGGGATGAACATATACAAGTTTGATTTCATTATGAAACCCTAATTTCCTTTTCTATTTTGCTATGCATGTTCTTTTGCATTTCTCTTCTTTCCTTTGTGTTAATCTGAAAATCAACTCTTCTCAAACCCTCCATAACTTTTTAAACTAATTAATACTCTACTTCTACATCTCTACTTCCTTGTTCCTACCTTCCTATTGCCTGCATTCAAGAATAAACAACAAAACATTCCTAAACTCTACTCCTCTATACCTTCGTTTTCCCTCATATTGATCATGACCATAACCCGTAAATAAAGGAAGCAAAGTGGGTCTACCATACAACACCCCATACATTTGGATCTTTCAATAATATTGACACTCTAAACCCTAATATCTAGGCAATGGATTCGTGACACATATATGTTGATGATGGGGATGGATATTCAGAGACACTCAAGACTCTGTTGGAGAGAAGCTTGCTACTAGATCTTGCTAAAGTAAACGTAGAAAAAGTGTCGAATTAAACTAATTTTGGATAAAGAAGTCCATCTCCAAAATGAAAATAAGAAGTGTTCCTTATCCCAAACTGGATCTACTCTTCCAACGCCAAAAGATTCAAAGGACATTTCTAATGCTTAGAATCGAAAGTCCAAATCCAAGAAATGTCATAAAAATTGACCAGTTTTCACTTTTTAGTTTCAGGAAATTATTGTCAAGGACAAAATTTCTCAGCATTTTTGCCTCAAGGACAGACCTTCAATATTTTATCCTGAAGAACAACTTTCTTTAGGTATCAGTTTTTAGTCATTGATGCAGTTTTTAGGTATCAGTTTGTAGTTTCCGGTAGCAGTTTTTAGCTTGGTAGCAGTTTTGTTGTCCTTATGAATAATTTTGGAAAATGTTTGTCCTTGTGAATAAATTTTAGGAAAATGTTTGTCCTTGTGGTAAAAATATTGAGGTTGTGTCCTTGAGGCAAAAAATATACAAATCTTTGTCCTTTAAATTAATTCCCCCTTTTAGTTTTTAGTTTTACTTTTATTTTTTGGCCTGTAAGGACATAAACCCATACGGTATGATCTTGATTTGACGTACCTCATATTTTTAGTTTTACTTCTAATGTGTATTTCATTTGTTTTTCACTTTCTATCTATATTTACGTTGTTTGCTTGTGATAACAAATATATCATCACACTACAAGGATAATCGGCAATTGCGTCGGCAGAAAACCGACGCCGGCCGATTCTAACCGACGCAAGCCGATTCTAAAAACCGACGCAAAAAAAAGACGTCACCACCAAACATTCGAGTCGGGTTTTGCGTCTGTTTCGTCACCACTTTAGTGTCGGGAAGTGACATCTATATCCACGTGGCAATTTTTTTCAAAATTCTGTTGGGTGTAACTTGCCGACGCAATCCGACTCAGGTCTGTAACCAAATAGCCGATTCTAGCCGATGCAAACCTGTAACCAAACCGCCGACGCAAACCTGTTCCAGCGGACGCAAGCCTGTGTTCTGCTGTTTGTAAACAGCTTCTGTTTGCGCCCTCAAACCACAATATAAACAATTTCCGTCGAACTATAACAACATTCAATCTTCCAACACAAGTATAACACCAACCTCTCATCAATCAAACATAACATTCATAATTTTCCATCAAAAAACAACTATATATCCAAAAACTCATCAATCAAACACAATGTTCACTAATATACATCATACTCAAAATACATATAAGTACTATCAAACAAATCATACATCATTGTCCTACTCATCATCATACATCAAACAACAATAAGTTCAACACAAAACGACGCCAAAAATGTGACAAGCACAACCTTACCTACTCATCATCTCCAGACGCATCTTCTCTAGGCATTCTTCCATGCTCTGCTAGGTATGCCGCGATATGCGCATCGAGCTGCTGTGCAAAAGCATTGCTCTTCCGCCAGTCATTGATCTCCGCAACCTGCTGACGCAACAAAGCTATCTCCTACTCTGCCTGGGATCTCCTGTAAGCCCTCTAGGACGATATCGCCTGTGAAATAGTTAATAGCTAGTTATAATTTATGTTTCATATCATATTAAATGTATATATTAGTTAATGAAGCAGTTTACCTCCATATTTCCATAACTATATCGCATATTTCGCGTAGGCGAATCTATAATGGCGTCCCGAATATGGTTTGACTCCCCAACGGTCAACTCCTCACGTCCGGTGGTCTATGCCACACGTGTCCGCTCCGCCTCATATGACTTCTGCGATTATAAATAAAAGTTTGACACGAAAAAAATTTAATCTACGATTTTTTAGCTGTGAAATAAAATATTATCAAACACTATCATTACAGATAAGCATGTTTACCATTATAGATTGAGATTTGGCGTCTGTCCATCTATACAAAACATTGCCTTCCTCGTCTGTCTCCTCCACAGCATGTGTGGCAGTAAACACCTCAGCCATCGTAGGTTCGCGATTGTACTTCTTAGACTAAAAATATACATATGAATAAACAATGTTACCAATATGATTAAATAATGTTACAGATATTTATAAACACAATTTATAAATTTACCAATTCATTTTTATGTTGCTGAAAAGATTTCGAGCCACCACGATGTACAACAGGATTCTTATTCCTGTTTTCGCGATTCCGCGCTGATATTTCCTATACATTTAAACTCAAGGTTAACTATATTAATGCAACTAATATACGAAATCTTAAAAAATTTAAATTAAAATTCGAAAGTGGATAGCTTACTTTGAATTCAGGAGTATCCCAGAGCCGAAGAAACTCCCTATATACTTCAAGTCTACGTATACGGTCAACTTTTAACGTCGTCGAACAAAGTTGTTTATAAAACAAACTTAATTCTATTATAACGCTCCATACTTTTACGGGCAACAGTTCTTTGAAAATCACGGGTAATAGATATTCCATCATGATATGGCAATCGTGACTTTTCATCCCACTCAATTTATTGTTTTTAAAGTCAACACATCTACGAAGATTAGAAGAAATCCCATCAGGACATCTTAGTGCTTCCACCCACTTTAGCACGAGTTTTACTAGCTTACTGTCTAGCTCATAACATGCTTTGGTTTTTTTATTGTCATTGGGTTTCATATGAAGTTCGGGACGTTTACAAAAGTTTGCTATATCAAGTCTTGAATTCAAATCGTCCTTTGTTTTCCCCTTTACATTCATAATTGTATCAAACACGTTTTTTTCGTTGTGCATCACGTCAATATTATGTCGGAGTAGGAGATCTTTCCAGTAGGGTAACTCCCAAAATATACTTTGTTTGCACCAATTATGAATGTCTGATTTACCTGGAATTTCAGTCTGCACTCCAGTTTCATGTATCTTCGGATACTCCTTTACAATTTCATATATTTCTTTGCTTGACCAAATCTTCGGTGGTTGCATACTCTCTTCTCTGTTAGCTATAAAGCTTTTTCTATCTCTTCTAAAAGTATGATTGAGATGGAGAAAACACCGATGACAATCAAACCAAGAAATTTTCTTTCCATACCGTAGCGAAAACGCACGTGTTTCTTCCATGCAATAAGGACAAGCTAGACGACCAGCCATACTCCAACCTGAAAGCATCCCGTATGCAGGAAAATCACTAATAGTCCACAACAAAGTAGCGAACATACACAAATTCTTTTTTTTCGAAATGTCGTATGTTTCAACTCCTTCATTCCATAGCGTTTTCAACTCTTCGATCAATGGTTGTAAATAAACATCGATTCCTTGTGTTGGATCATCAGGCCCAGGGACGACAGTAGTGAGAAACATATATGGAGTTTTCATACACATCCATGGAGGTAAATTATAAGGAGTTACAATAATAGGACATGATGAATATTTACTACCAAACTGAGAGAATGGTGCAAATCCATCCGTACATAAACCGAGTCTAATATTACGGCTTTCGGCATCAAATGCGGGATAAGTCCTATCGAAATGTTTCCATGCTTCTCCATCAGATGGATGTATCAAAGTTCCTACTTTCGGTGTTCTCACACCGTGCCATCGCATATGGCACGCCATAGCAGAAGATGCATATAACATATGAAGTCTGGGAGTGATGGGTAAATAATGCATTCTCTTGTATGGAACTTGTTTTCCTTTTTTTTCTTGGTTTGTATCTTTCCTCGTTACATGTTCTGCATTTTCTAAGCTCAACGTCATCTTTCCAATACAACATGCAACCTTTTACACATGTATCTATCTTTTGGTACGACAGACCAAAAGCGGATATAAGTTTTTTCACTTTATAATGACTATTGCACATCAGATTATTGGGTGGCATGTGTCGTTTTGCTGCTTGTACAACTGCTGTAAATCCAGCTTCTGTAAGGTTGAATTTTGATTTCATAGTAATGTATTCGGCAGTTACTGATAATTCGGTTCCACTTTTACAACCATCCCACAACGTCCTTTTAGCAGAGTCCAATAAATCATATATTTTTTAGCTCCCACAGTCGGTTCTTCTTCGACATTTACATCTTTATCATCATCTTGATCAAACATTGGAAACATTAATCGTGCTGCATCTTCCACCATATTTTATATTGGATTCGTCATAACATTATTGTCATCTAACGCTACAGGATTAGGTGTGGGTGCAAGAAGTTCTCCATGACGACCCCACAAGTAATAATTCGACACAAAACCATTTTTATACAAATGTACTTCAACTATATCTGCTTTCCAATGCTTCAAATGTTTGCACTTACTACACGGGCAACAAAGTTCTTCGTTATTACGATTATTAGATTTAGCGAATCTAATAAATCCGTGTACACCGTTATAGAAATGTTTCTTTATTGAACCTTTCATACCAGTTCTGACTTCATACATCCAACTACGGTCGAGAAAATAATCGAACATTTTTCCTGATTTGAAAATATATGTTAGAAACACAATAAAGTTTATCGTTTATTAATCCAAATAATCAATTCGATTTATTTTTTGCTTTATTGTTTTAACTTTGATGGTCGACCATCCTACTTCTCATTACAAATACAATAAAGTAATTACATTTCGTAAATCATATCATTTTAAACGGTTCATAAAATTTCGGCAGCACTTCCCCTTTGTTCCATGTATCGTACACAAATACGTGTACACAGGGAACAAAACGGAAGTGCTATCGAAATTTTGTGAACCGTTTAAAATGATATGATTTACAAAATGTAATTATACTTTATTGTATTCGTAACTTGTTCAATACAGGGACAAATCCGACAAATATTGTATCAGATGAATATAGATGTCAGTTCTGTGAAAAACCGAACAGCTATATAACGATCATATACAACACTTGTCAGACGGGGCCAAAAATTCTCTAAGGGGTTTAAAAAATAAAACTTTTATAAGTAACAATATTCATTCAACTATTTAAATATTTATTAACTAAATTTGAAATTTTACAATGTAATTTAACTTTCGTTTAACTAATTTAATTTTTAATTTTCCGATTATGTAAACTAAAATAAGTTGTTCACACGTATAATTAGTAAAAATAGATTTTTTTTATACTAAATCAACTAATACCTTTTATCATCAACTATTGTACACCATTAACATCAACCCATATGCAATAATCAACAATTACAAATTGATAATCAACTCTTTTCCCTAATTTCCCTAATTTCAAGCCGACAATGTCAAAATTATATTTCCAAACCAATCTAAAACGGTAATATCATCGAATAATACCAACCAATCATCAATTTCTAATCTACCATCAACTAATTTCAAAATTTAGGGTTTAAATCATACCTCAAATAAACTGAAATTGGGGAAGAAAGGAGATACCGGAGAGCTTTGGAGAGCGTCGGGGGCTAGATGTTGACTTGAGACGGCGGTGACGGTAGGAGGCTGTAGCGGGTGACGAGGAGGAGGGTTTTGACGCGAAAATTTAGAGGGAAGAATGAATGAAAACTGCTCGCGGGTTTTCCTTCTGTAATGTGATATTGCGTCGGCTAGAATCGGCTAGAATTGGCCGCGTTTTTTAGCCGATTCTAGCCGACACAAAGCCTGGACACTAAACAAGCCGATTCTAGTAGTGTCAAACCATATCATGTTTATACAATTTACCTATTTTGAGCTAGATGTAACAAATGTTGTCATACATTTAAACTATACATCACATCATGGTTTCCAGCATATTCATCGAGTGTTTTCTTGTTCACAAGTTCATATTAGTAGATATTTCCCATAAATCCGTCCTATATGATCAATGCGAATGATTTATTAATCTAGGTGAGTGATATCAAGGTCGGATAGAGGTACACACTTTAGAGTTAAACCAAAGGTCCTAGGCAAGTTCATCTTCACAATTAATGCAAGAATACATGCTTCAAAAGTGGTATATAGAAATTCATGTCACTTCAATTTGAGAATACCTCCTTAGTTTTTCTATGGAAATGCATTTCATTGTCCATGTGAACACACCTCTTTAAGGATTCTAAGGAGATTCGGTTCATCCTCCATGAGAATGTATCTCCTTTAAAAATCTCTTTGGAGATTCAATTCTTAATCTAGAAATACTTCCTTTTAATATTCTTTATAGGAATTTATTTCATAGTCCATTATGAAAGCATCCTATTTAAGGCTCTCTAAAGGGATTCATTTTATGATCAGGGTGAAAATATTTTCTTTCGCTGTCAATCTCACTACCAAAAGGAGAGTCGATTAAGATTGTTTGCTTGCTTTCAATGCGAGGGTACTTACGAGTTATATTTGAGTGAGTTCATATACACTATCAATATGGGAATATTCGTTGTGTCAATCCAAAGTAAGTTTGATTTCATATACATTTGAATACACTTATCCAAACATGAATGTTGACTTCCAAGTAATCCTAATCATCAACTGCCTATTTCAACAACCTTTGACTAGTCATAGGAAATCAGTCCATCATCGGAAGCATGTACAATTCTAGTTACAATCCTATAAAGAAAAGAACACTATATTCATCAATTATCAGATGCACTCATGTTGATATGCATTTAACTCATATAAGTTCCAAATGGTCAAGGAACCCTATCGATATGAGTCAAGCATAAAATATTAGGTTATGTAATGATCATTCATAAAACGTTAGGTTGTGCATGTTCATTGGCACTGACCATTGGCCGTGACTTTGCATAGTTAATCTTCGACCTTCAACAAAATCATGGTGGTTATGGTGTCAAATATTTACATCAGAGCTCATTTATTAATCGCTATAAAAACTTTTTATTATTACATAATCAAGCCTAATGCATAGGAAAATTCACACAAACTTTGAAAAAGAAAAATAACATTTAAGAATAATAACGATTGAGGTTCTGTGCATTCCATGCTCTTTTGAACATCACTCCATCCATGATGCAAAATATAAGCTTCATTCCCAAGGTCTGCTTTGATAACGTATGGTCCTTCCCAAATCAGAACGAGTGTCTCTGCTTTTGGGAAAAATCATTCCATGAAAAAGTCTTCCTCTTTAAGTGCATGACTCCTAACTCTAGGATTACATAGTTTTGCCATCTTTTGCCTATGAGTGACGACTTTCAAGATGACTTCTTTCTGCTTTTCCTCTATCAATTCAAAAGCCACATTCAAAAAATCTTCGTTCTACTTAGGGTCATGGTAGATATGTTAATGAGAAGGAACTAAAGTTATAACATGAATCATGGCCTTTGATCTGTATGCCGAAGAAAATGGAGAATATCTTGTTATAGTTTTATAGGTTTACATGTAGTCGCTTTCTGATAATGAACTTAAGGATTTTGTTCACCACTTTGACTTGATTGTTGGCTTGTGGATGTGCCATGGCCAAGAAAATCTTATTACTTCCTTACCATTTTTCAAAAATTAGTGAATTTTTCACTATTGAACTACTTACAATTATATGACATGAGCTTCTAAAGAACTTTCTACCTACTAATGAAGTTTTTTTATTTGACCATTTTCACAAGTGATATTTTGATGGTATTGGATTATGAGCTAACGAAGGAATGGATGTCAGACTCGAAGATGATCGAGTACAAAGAGTAGACGGGGTAAGCAGGAAAAATAAACCGAGTCCATGGATCGATACCAATCCATAATTTGTCCTAACATTTTATTTCTCAATGAATGATGAAGATATAAAGGTAGGGAGGAAAGTAGAGAATTTGGCCAGGTCCATGTTTCGGTATCAATTCATAAATTCCTTCCATTCAATCATCATTCTCAATGTATACATGATGGAACAAGCTTAAAAGTATCAAAGGAAGGTCAACATAAGAGATAAGATAGAAACCTTGAAGAAAACAGAGTGAGATCCATAAGGGTTATAGATCGGTACTAATCCATATATCCATCAAACCTTTTGGAGTTAATCTAATATTTTTCTAACTTTTTGGATCTAAGCATCTGAAGAGTTCTATTTAATCAAGCGACCAAAAAGCCCAACTATAGCCTACTTCTACTATAAATAGATGACTACTTGCAACAAAAAAGAGCTTTCGGATCTCGAATCTTAGCTAATTGCTATTTCTTATTTTAGGGTAAGGGTTGCCATTATAGCCTTTAAAAGAAATTGGAGTTGTAATTGCATTATCTTCTAGATAAAGTGAATAATAATAAAGAAGAACCGTTAAAGTGGACGTAGGCATAGCCGAACCACTATAAATATTGTGTCGCTTGATTTTACTATTTTCTTCTATATATTTTAACATTTTTCTTACTGGTTTATTGTTATAATAAACAATTCTAGAACATAGAATTATTTTCTCTACCGTGTCAATCAATTGGGGTGTTTGACCAAATTTTTAGCTAACATTTTTTGGTGTTTTCACTGAGAAATTGAAGATTAAGATAGATCTATTGTTATTAGGATTTATATAAATTCTAAAAGGAAATCTAGTAGAATGGGACCTAAGAAGAACCTAGGAAAGAAAATTAGAGATGAATCTAATGGAGGTGTAACTGGAAGTGAAGGAACAACTCAACATCCACCAAACTTGGTCACTAAAAAGGAGCTAAAGGGGATGATGACCGTTGTTAACCAAAGGAAGGAAGCAACACAGTGCACTATCATGAAAGAATTTGCCAGGCAGTTTGAAAGGATAAGGCAAACCCCTCAAGGAGGTGGATCTCACCCTAAGGATCGTGATGGAAGAAAAAAATCTCTAGTTGGATCTTATGGAGGAAGTTCTTTTAGAATGGCATAGAGATGATTGGGACAGAGCTAGAGAAGAGGGAAATAATGCTACAAACTGGAAGGAAGTGGTCTACCTAGAGCAAAAACTTCAAGTAGATCGATCAGTACCTATCCATACTATATCAATACCGATCCATTATGGAACAATAGCTATCATCACCATGATGCTGCCAGAGAAAGGGTCATGTTGTGAGCCTTGCTGGTGAAAGATCCAAAAGAAATGCTGATGGAAATACTCAAGGAAGTGAGCATTCTAAAGGACGTAGTCATAATAGATCACATCATAGAAATGAAGTACTAAGACGAATGGACTCCTCGAAGCTAGGGAAACCTAGGCATCGGGATGGTAGTCATGGCTGTTAGGATATCGACCATCATGGTCATTCGTAGAACTGAGCACACCGGGATGCACACAATGATCGTAGTTGAGGGAAAATAGAAGTGAGCGGCTGCTTCTAATTAGAATTCGGTTATTGTGGAGATTAAAGCGATTGAATACAAAAAGAAATTTGCAATGTCGTCCATGCTATTCTACAATGGACTGACAATCCTATACTTTGCTTAAGTTTGATTAGCACGCGGATGGTGCATGAGTGGATAACTTCGTAAATTGTGGATGTTTTTCTCTTGTTTCTTATGGGGTTAGCGATAATATGGTTCTCCAAGCTAAAGTCGAGATCCATAAAGTCACATGATTAACTGGAAAATTATTGAGTCAGTTTAGGGTTCACTCAATGTAACTTAAAGTTGCAATTTCATTGGCTAATATAAAGCAAAGGGCGATGGAATCATAAAAAAGTTATCTAAAGATATTTGATGTTGTAATAATTGATATAAGAAATCCAAAAGACAACCTTGTGCCAATGGCTCTGGTTAGTGGAGTAAATAAGGGTTCGAATTTCGGAAAGTAGTTGACTATGAAGTAGCCTGCAACATTGAAAGATTTCTATAAGAAAGTAAATGAATTTCTGCACCAAGAAGAGGCAAAGTGGAAAAGAGACTGAATACTACGGAGATGGCGAAACTAAGGAGTTCAGCCAAGAGTGGTAATGTTGTTAAGAAGGATGGTAACACCGACAACATGATAACAACAATAAGAGAGAGAATAATAGTACTGAGCAAGAAGGAGGATCCTAAGAAACATTTTTAGTTTACATGAAATAGTAAATATACGGAGTTGAATGACTTAGGGGAAAACATCTATATTGCAACTTGAAACACTATTAGATATTGGAAGCTAGCTCCAAAGGATGCCATAGAGGAAAAGAAAAGATCGGAAAAATGTTGTAGCTTTCGTGAGATTCATGTGCACAATACAAAAAGTGCATCCACTTAAAGAGTTTGATTGTGGAGTTGATCAAGAGAAAACAAGTAGAAGTATGTAAAGAACCCACAGTATGGCATGCATAGGATCAACAAGTCATTGAGTGGCAATGGAAAAGGTATTAGTAGAGCAAGTCCAAGTTCACTTGGAGGTGACTTGATTATGAACACAAGTTCTGGAGGTCTTCATCCCATGGAAAAGAGCTGGAATGAAATGGAACCTCTACGGAAGTTCCTTGAATCATGTCCTGTAAGAAACATGCTATACAATTGATGACAACATCCCACAAAGCAGCTATAGATGGATGATGATATTATTTTTTAGAATAGTAATGCTAATGGGATCAAGGTACCAACGTTCGATCCATTGGTGATTACAAGAAAGATTGGGCTTGAAACTATTCACTGATTGTTGATAGACAATGGAAGCTCGATGAATATTTTATTTAAGAAGATGCTTAACAAGATGAGACTAGACGAAAAGGATTTTTTGCGTTGTAACTTCCCTTTAAAGAGTTTTATTGTAGGGGAAACATCTCCCATTGGATGTATTAAGCTGACTGTGCATTTGGAAGATAAACCTCGTAGAACTGTGCAATGGGAGAAGTTCATTGTGGTGGACATATATTCTGCTTATGATGCATTTTTAGATCGACTAGACCTTGATGATTTTATAATTGCTCTATCTCCATGGTGTTTAACTATGAAGTTTCCAAAGGATTGTAGAGTTAGGATGGTTCAAGAAAGATCTAAGTACCGGGCGAGAATGCTATGACATAGAGAGACAAGAAAGAACGTAGAGAAGGATCTCTGCATCAAAATTCAGAATGCACAACAACTACAGTTTGAGCCTCGACTCGAGTCTGATAGTGACAGGCATGAAGCCAGGACCCATGGAAAGAGCTAGAGAGGCAGGGGCAAGACTGATAGAGCCGATGGATAAGATTCAAATAAATAAAGTCAACCCAATGAAGATTGTCAAGATTGGTTCTCGGCTAAGCTTAAGGATGAAGAAGGAACTAACTGGGTATTTGAAAGTGAATCGAGGCATACTTGCATGGACTCATTCTGATATGTGCATTATTTTTCTTAAAGTTATGTGCCATACACAATACATCAACCTTATTATATTCCTATAAGGCAGAAAAGATGCAATATGGAATTGGAGAGATCTGCAGCATTGAAGGAGGAAGTGGAAAAGTTGTTGACAAACGGCTTCATCCGTGAAGCACTCTAACCTGATTGTGTAACTGATCTCGTGATGGTTAGGAACCCATATGGAAAGTGGAGGACATGCATTGATTATTTAGGCCTAAATAAAGCATAACTGAAAGACTTCTTTTCGTTTCCATAGATAGACCAACTCTTGGATGAAATGGCTAAACATTAGTTATTATCTTTTATGGATGCTTATTTTCGCTATAACTAGATCGTAGTGATTGTCCCAGATCAGGAAGACATGAGCTCTATCCCATATCTAAGAGTCTATTATTATAAGGTACATCTTTTGGTTTGAAGAACGCTGGAGCTACTTACCATCATTTGTTTAATTAGACGTTCCAGGAAAATGTCGAACGAACAATGTAGATGTGTGTGGAAGATATGCTGGTAAAGTCAAAAAGAGAAACAAACCATGTGGAGTGCCTATCATAGATGTTTGATGTGATTCGAAAGTATGGAATGAGATTGAATTCATTAAAATGTTCTTTCTAGGTGCTTCAAAGAAGTTTTTAGGGTCGCTGTGAACTCTAAGGGCATTGAAGCCAACCCAAAAAAGAACGAAGCTTTGAGACAGGTTACATCCCTAAGGACTAGGAGAGAAATATAGTGCTTGAATGACAAGGTTGCTGCTTTGAGTAGGTTCATCATGAAAGCAAGCAATAAGTGTATACTATTCTTTTGATACCCTCAAGAAGGAAAAAGGAAAGTTCCGATGGACAGACGAATTTGAAGCTTCTTTCCAAACACTATTAGAACATCTCCAGAAACCACTGAATCTATAAAAAGCCTTAGGATGGAGAGGACTTATACATCTACTTGGCGATATTAACTCACGCATTGAGTGTAAAATTTGTGTGTGAGGAGGTGAAGGTCCAAAGGCAGTTTATTATATTAGTACATGGTTTATAGGCACGAAAAAGATTTATCTTAAATTAGAGAAGCTAGCATAATGCTCACTAATAGCATCGAGGAAGTTACGACCTTACTTCTAGGCTCATCGAATAAGAGTGTTGACGGCTCAACACCTTAAGAAAGTATTGCATCGCCCCAAAACTTCGGGATCATTGTTAAAGTGGAATATTAAATGAAGTCAATATGAGATAAAATATCATCCTAGAAAGGAGATTAATGGACAAGCATTGGAAGACCATTGCATAATTTACTATTTGTGATGATAAAATGGAAGAAGAGATGGTTGAACTTACTCGATGGAAGTCGTCATGGATGGTGCATCCAATGATCATGATTCTAGAGCGAGGGTAGTCTTATTAACTCTAGAAGGTCGAAGGTGTGCTATGCGTTGAAGTTTAAGTTTCGTTATAAATAATAAAATAGAATATGAAGCATTGATTGTGGGACTTATGACAACAAAGGATCTGGGAGTGTAGTCATAGCAGATATTTAGTGACTTCCAACTAGTGGTTTGCGAAGTGAAGAAATAATTTCTAGTAAGGGTGCACGACTCGTCCCTTATATGTCATAGGTGTTGGAACTACCGAAAGAAATTAAACACTATACGATTACGCATCCCTAGAGAGGAAAACATGAATGCAACTTCTTTAGGCAAACTAGCTAGTTCTAAAGGTACATAGTTGTTAGGAATCATTCCAGTAGAGGTGTTGAAGACTCTAAGTACTAATGAGATGGACGTGAACTACATTATAGAGATCCATGAGAATTTTGGAACCTGGCCACCCGAAAGCGGGTGAAATAGGTAGTTTACAAATATTTTTCCTATTTTGGATTAAAGTGGGCATATGAAGTCAAATAGGTTGTACTTGATCAAATCAAGACTATTAAAATAAAATCCAATTTAATTTAATTTTTTTATTTGTTTAATTAATAAATTTAACTAATAAATATTTATATAGTTAATGAGTGTTTCAATAAATACTCATGTGTGTATATCATGCATGTGCAACATAGAAATTGTGTACATAGTTAATGTATACGTATATAGATGTTGCGATTTTTGTCCATTACGTATACATTCACCTTTTATATATGTATTGGCTATCCCAAAATATTATTTAATATATGTACACACATACATACATGCACGCACGCAAGCGCGCGCGCACGCACACACACACACACATATATATATATATTCAAAAATTTATTATGTAAAATAAAATTTAACTTATCTAATTTAATTTTGGCGAATTCAATAAGTTTTAAATTCAAAATATTAAGTAAAACTATCTAATCTAGACCTGGTAAAAAATTTTCAAATTCAATTCTAGATCTTAAAATGAAATATCCTTAAGTAAATTTAAATAAGAATATTTAAATATATACATGTAGATTCAAAATTAATTATGTAAAATAAAATTTAAATTATCTAATTTAATTTTAGCTAAGTTAATAAGTGTTAAATTCAACATTTGTATTCAAAACATCTATCCTAGACTTGTAAAGCATTTACAAATTCAAATTTAGATCTAGGCTAATCCATTAAATATCATTAACTAATTAAATATTAATATTATAAATGTAAAATAATGATCTATACACCAAATAAATATATGTTTATATTTTAGTTTTAAAATACATGTTTATGATTTAAACCATTTTGATGTAAATGCATTTATAAATACATATACATATATATATATTATAAATATTTATATAATATATATGTGTGTGTACAATTCTCTATGGCCAGAAAAATATTTATTTTTAATCTGGAAGTAATTATTAATATATATATATATATATATAATGATATCAAATATTTTAGTATATTAAAAAATGATTTAAAAATAGATATTATAAATTAATAAATATCGATCGACATTTCTTAATTAAAATGTCAAAAATATATTAAATAATTAATTAACATATATTAGCTTTAAATGTAATATTAAAGTATTATGAATTTTAAAATTAATAAATAATTATTTAAAAATTACAAATTATTTATTTTGTTTATATAAATATTACTTGCATTTTAGAAAATATTTAGGGCCAAAATTAAATTTGTATGCATATATTTTTAGTTTTAAACAATTAAATCAACTCAAATAAATAATTTATTGTAATTAGTTAAATGTTAAAATGTTAATTTTAATCAGAATGAGGCGATATACATATATAAAATTGTGATAACGATAGCTAACCAATATATAAATGTTAAATAAGATTTTACCTCAAAGACGGCGCCTTTAAACAGACCTTGATTGATGTGTTCTCCTGGATTCTCCTTAAGTCGATCCCCTAGCGTGCAACATCTTGGAGTACCACTATTTTATTTTATTTAATGTATATTGGTATAAGATAATTTTTGTCCAAAGAGGGGGACATAAGCTCGCAAACAAGAAGGTAAGCCACCAAGTAGAATGAAAGCGAAGGGGTATGGTTGTTTTAAATAGGGGAAAGGAGGAGACAAATTCTCCTTCTTTTATAATTCCTTTTTTACCAATTCTAGATCTATATCTAGAATTTAAAACCAAAATATCCCCTCCCCTTTGCAAATCCTAGCTAGCCATAAGATGGACAAAATAGGCCATCAAACTCCAAACCCACAAAGCAATTGATACCATTTGAATCGTATTTAAATGTGCATCGATATCGTATATCGATACGTATGTATATAACTTTAATATACGCGTTCTAATAATTGTTAGTGGCACCTCGAAAATTACTAATAGCACCCAACACATCAGATAAATAAATAATTAATCTTTCATAAATATTAACAAATTTATAACAATTTATGGTAATTAAATCATGCAGTATTTCAGAGAAATTGCCAAAATGATTATGCGACTCATAGCTTTAAATTATGTCAACGATTAATATCGAACTATTCAAATATTAATGTCACTTTTCACCTTCAGGTGGAGTGACAATTTAGCCGAGTTTTTTCGTTTATGCATCTTTATCAGTAAAATCCAGTTTTTACAATTCAGGCAGCACCTTTTAGTAATAATTGTCTCCACTAATTCTCCTCGTCAACACTATACCACTTTAGGACTTATGGAATATAGTTTTGGTCAAAATTCTAGCATCATCCACATTCAACTCGAATAGTCCTTAAACAAAGTTCTTTGTTTAATAGTAACATTTATTATTAGCCGAACAACTCTAACTAGGGACTTTGACTTTGTGTTGACTATAGTTTATTGTGATTGGCTAGAGACTTTGACTTTGTGTTGACTACAGTTTATTGTGATACTTTCAACGGTTCAACTCAGGCCCAATTATAGTCGTTCAATGATCGTCATGCCATGGTTTAACTATATCAAAGTGGAGTATCCACATTAAATTTCAACAATATTCTCAAGTTGAGAGAATTGTATAATATCATCACTTTGAGATTTCCTGCTTGACCTTATAATTAACCAACATGAAACTCTCAAGTGAGTCATTCCATAGTTATCCAATAACCATTAACCTCTTAGTGCCTCCAACAACCATGAGTAGTACACTACCCAATATTTAGAGAGTATTACATATTTTGGTCGCAATTGATGTATCGATATCCTTTCTCGAAACATCTTGACTAGGAATAATTAAAATAACATGCAATTTTGTATTGTGATAATTTTCTCACGGTTACAACTCTTCGTAACAATTATCATATATATTATTTAAGGTTTTCTAATTATTTACTTTAAATTAATCACTTAATTAATAATATCGCAATATAAAAAATATATAGTAGAAATTAAATAACTTTATTATGAACAAGATTGGTTATAGAGTTAGACATATTTAACAAATTACATAATTGTCCATAAGCATACACCTAACTCTTTCAATCTCCCACTTGTACTTGGGGTCAATTATGGAACATTTGTACTTGGGGTCAATTATGGAATCTTATTCACATGCCTCCAATCAGTTTCTCAAAGCCGATCAAGCTATTCTATTAGCAAACGGATATGCTATGTTGTCTTAACTATCTACCTTGTCAATCAACTATCTCTGATGTTGATAAATTGCCTTTGTCATATGGAAATTTTCACAGTATGTTTCTCAATTTCTAATGAGCTTTATGTTCTTTCATGATCTGAATATGGTGTCTGTGTATATCTTTCGTGACAATCTCAACTTCCTTTTATACTAAATAAAAGATGTCCTTTGCAAATCCAATTTTGAGTATTAGATAACTAAACTAAAATGACTTTAACATTGGTACATCGTTAACAATCATAAGTTTGTTGATGACTTATAATTTTAGAAATATTTTAGTACCATTAATAGTTCTTTCTTAAAGAAACACGCTTCCTATGCATTTTGACTAATAATCAACTGTTTAATTTCTTTATCAGAATATTTACTTAATTCTGATGCTCATCGAATGATACTTTTGTATCAGGTCTTGGATCTTACTCGAAAACCATAAAAATTATTGCTCCCACTAACTTCGAGACACTTTGGTTGTTATGTGCAAACAATCTATTCTAAATCATTAGTTATAATTTCTGTTTTGACATACATGTACTAAAACTCAAAGTCATATCGGCCAATAATTTTGTGAGTAAAATTTGGATTAATTCAAAAACATTAAATAATGAATCTATCACATTAATTTCAACAATTGACATTTACGATGTTATTCTAATCAACGTAGATAATTATGTTCGAGTTGCATTTGTCCTTTTCTCAAAGACATATTTTCGGCCTATGGATCATATTTCTTTGGGTACAGTTACCAAAATCATATTCTAACAATGTATTGAGAATATATTCTTGATTTGTACATCGTGCCATATGGTAGAGTCAGTACTCATCTTGGCTTATTAACAATTGAGGAAATTCTTTTCTTGACATCGATAAGAAACTCATAGTTTCTCTTCAATGTGTAAGAGTTCTTATCCTGACATCCTAATGTGTAGAGTTCATTTAGGTTTGGTTAATTTCATTTCATCCTTCATACTCAATTTTATCTTTGAATTGTATCCAAATCATTTTAATATAAATAATCTCTAGAAGAAATTCCTTTATCACAAAGTTGGCTTTTCTTGAAACAACAACTGTTTCTCAATGCAACGGAATAGATGTTCATCAATATTTTATGAATTGCCTTTATACGTGTATAAAACTAATTTTAGTTTTGGTTTTATGGAACTTATATATTAATAACATAAAGTGGTCAATCAATATTGATTGGTCCCAAAATCCTTTAGGTTGATCTACAAAAGATCCCTCATAAGTAGATATTACATGTAGCCTCTCGACTCACAGAACAACTCCTTAACCTAGGATATGTAGGGGTTTCTTATCAACTATTATCTTGCGTGATCTTGTAAATTATGTTTTGGATGAAATTAAATTTAACCTTGTGTACATACTCTTAAGTACATGTCTTTATAGAAAGAAGTTAACTCAATTTCGCTCATCATCTATCATACTTTATCCAACAAGTTCGACCACTCCTTATTGATACATCATTATGTATCATAGGAAGGAGTGACTTTTGAGATTGATTCTTATTCATTTTTTGGTTTTTTTAGTACACTCACTTATTTGCTTAAATCGAATTCTTTTATTTCCTTTGTATGTTATATTTTTTACTTTTGTTTTATATTCAATGAACTTATCATAAATATGCTGCTTGTGTATCAGGTACACATATTTATATTTGTAATAATTCATCTATGATAAGTGAATCCATTTTGGTACCGTTAGACTTTGAATATATACATCTATATGTATCAGTTCGAAGAGTTCATTAACTCTATCGTCTCTCCCACTGAATGGATGTTTTATCCTTAATTGTTTGAGATACAATTTATCAATACCATATGATATATAATAATATATTGGATTATTCCTCAAAAGTAGGGCTTAGTCCATGAATGCAAAATAATTAAAAAAATTCAGATTCTTTTATATATTCTAATGCATTGCTTTTGTTATGAAAACAAATGCCATTATTATAGTTTTATCTTATAACGAATATTCATAATATTCATATTAAAATGAAACTATGTCTATTTTCAGTCAATGCTGAAAACAATTATTATTTCATGAATAATATATGGTATATTTACGAAAAGAATTTGTCCATAATTTGATGCGTCCAATAAGAATGTTATATGATATGCACCTACTATTTACATCATTACTATAATAGTGCACAAAATATGAAGCTCCATTCAACCACTTATACGGAATTTTATTTCATACACTATAACTAGTTTACAATCGAGAGTTTCATATTAAACATCTTGAAATCGAAGAAATAACTTTATTAGGAAACAATTTTCTATATAAAAACACATTCAAAATTGAAATCACATTTCTCATTCCATATTAAGTATCTTTTAGTATTTTATACGATTCTCATTTCCAGCGTCTCTTCATAAAGTAGAGGTGACCATTCACTTACTTTTTACCTAAGTCACATCCACTCTCGTACATTCGCTTTCCTTTTAAAATGGTCAAACCATTCTAAAGAAAACCCTTACTAAAAGATGATAACGAACTCTTTAAAAAAGTGCATTTAGCCATCCTTAACATTTTAGGATATCGATTAAGTTGCACTTTACGCAACCAGATCAAACTGATACCTCAGCAATTGAGTTCTTAGGTACATCTAGTAATTTCTGGTTTAGTTCTACATCTAACATAACAAGGTCCTTATCGCAATCAATAGTATTGAATGCATGACTCACATCATGTTTTACTCGCCCATTTCGATTGAACTAATTTCATCAAGGTTTCATATATTACGAATTACGACTGTTCAACATATAACATTTATATGTGATCCAATATGGATCAAATGTCCATATTCTTATATTGTTTTTATAGATTGAAATTCATAGAAGACAATAAAAAATCACAAGTAAATAAACACCTAGGTAACCAAGATATGAATGTAATTAGCAGTTGTATAATTTGGCTCTGGTATGGTTCTTGAATTGACAACATGCAAAGGGATTTATTGGTAAATATATTTTATATTTCCATTTCAATATTAATTCAGTTTATTTGCATATTTTAATTAATAAACATTTTATCGATTATATTATTTTCACATATTTGTCGAATTAGATTATTTTAACTTTTATAACATACATTTTTACAATATTAGAAAGGTTAAATGTATCTATTTCATTTTTCTAACAAGGCTCACATTAGATTTTTGTGTTTTTCAGAACCTCAATAAAAATGTAGAAATCTTTTGATTTCTCTAGTGGACGTTAGGACTCGCTTGCCTTGGATTCTGACCTTGAGGATTGTCCAAATTATAGGCCCGCAAGTGATGGATAACATTTTATCGGTAGTATCGTATACAACTCCTAATCTTTAGTTTTTGTCCTAATCTCATCTTGACCTTAAGGATTATCAACAAATCGAAAGAGATTATCCAATCGTGCCCACTATTATGCGAAGACCTACGTATAATGCACAACCTATAGGAATATCAACAAATATGTGCACATATCTTACCTTGTCCAGTCAATATATAAATAGTACAACACATAATATCCCTACCTTGAGGAATATTAACAACTAAAGAGTATACAAGTAACCTATTAATAGGTAGATGCCAACTTATATATTAAGGATTCATAATCTTCAATATATATACACTGACCGATATCGATTTAGGGAACAATAATTTTCTTAAGAAATACCCTTATAATTCAAGTGCCAGGCACATCTAAAATCATGGTATACAGACAATACGTATGTAGTTGTTCCTTAAACCTAAGTTGGGTTTCTTACGGTTCTACTTAAGTTTTATAATATAAGTTTAATTCATTTATAGTTGTTGATATTTTAATTAACTTATATAATATTCTTATGTATATTGTTAATTATATATTATTTAATTAATTTTAATTTATTAATTTACTTAACTAATTACTTAAATTATTTCAATATTTTAAATTTTATTTATTCATCCTAAAAAATTTAAAAATAATATTAACTATAGAACTTATAGTTGTATGTCATTATATATTTACTTTTATTTTATCAATTAATATTTAATTTAGTTATTTAATAATTATGTTTATTTAATTAACTAATTCAATAAATTCGAAAACATTTATTTATAATTTACCTTAAACAATTTAAGAGATATATATATATATTCAACTATAACATTTATAGATATATACATATACACATATATTAATGTATGTTTAATTAATTAATTAATTAATTAATTAATCGAATTAACTAAATTATTAAATAATTCTAAAAATATAAATTTATTTCCAAAAAAATTGAAAAATAGTTTATAACGTTATAAATTTAATTTATATTTTCAATTTAACTTTTAAATTCAAAATATATTTCTAAATTTGAAAATTAGCCTAAGGCCTAAATCAGTTTAGGCATTTACAATTGAGCCAACCTTTTGGAATTACTCCATCATTGAGCCAGACAAGTAGCCAAATGGGGAAGAATACTTGATTATCCAATCCCAAGCCTAGATACTACTTTTCTAGACATCCAAATGATAGGTATGCTTTATTACTTAGCCCTAAAGTTGCTAATTTGGACCACACCAACCATTAGGACTCTTATACCATCGTTGGAACCAAGTATGTCGAAAGCAAGGTGAAATAGGTAGATTTAAAAAAATTCCTATTTTGGATCATGTTAGGCCTATGTAGTCTAATGAATTATACTAGATCCAATCTAGATTATATAAAGAAAATCCAATATTAGGTTAAAAAATAATAATTAATAAAGTTAACTAATAAATATTTATATAACTAATGGGTATATCAATATATACTCATGTGTGTATATCGTGTAAGTGGAACATAGCAAATGTATACATAATTAATGTACACTATATAGATGTTGAGACTTACATCTATTACATGTACATTCAAAATTTATGTATGTATTGGTCGTCTCAAAATTTTATTTAAAATATACATACATACATACATATATATAATTTAAGAAATATTTAAAATAAAATTCAACCCATCTAATTTAATCTTGGCTAAGTCAATAGGTGTTATATTCAGAATATGAAGTAAAAATATATAATCTAGAGTTGGTAAAACATTTTCAAATTCAAATCTAGATCTTAAAATGAAATATCCTTAATCAAATTTAAATATGAATATTTAAATATGCAAGTATAAATTCGAAATTGATTATGTAAAATAAAATTTAAATTATCTAATTTAATTTGACTAAGTTAATAACTGTTAATATTCAACATTAGTATTTAAATCATCCATCATCGACTTAGTAAAACATTTTCAAATTCAAGTCTAGATCTAAATTGATTAATTAAATTTTTTTGACTAATTAAATATTAATATTATAAAATGTAAAATAATGATTTATACAATCGAAAATATAAATATAAATATAATTATGTATTCATATTTTAATCTTAAAATACATGTTTATGATTTAGCCTAGACACCAAGAAATAAAATTGTTCAAAGAAAACAATTGTGAAGATACAATTAAGACCTAGATGAGCTCACGACACCCTTAAGTTGAATGTCTAACCTTTATTATTAGTCAAATTCTACGATGAAATGCAATTTGTGGGCTAAGGAAAGGGTGATGAAATCCCTTACCTTATGTGAATTGGGGCGTTGCCCTTAGAAAAGAAAATAAGATGAGATGAATGCAAAACAAAAACTAAACGTGAATTTACAATGGAACTAAAATGAAATTTGTTTTTGTTTTTGGATTTTGAAATTTTTTTTATATATAAATGCAAATGCAAGCAACCAACAATGCAAAACAAATAAAAACAAGAGATAGGAGCACAATACCAGAGTGTGCAGAATTATTAGCAATTTTTTTTAAAAAAAAAGCAGCGATTTTTTTATTATATAAGCAAGCAAAGCAATTTGTTTTTAGCGAGCACTTCTGCCACCTGCAACCTGAAACAAAAATCAAGATATATACAATTTTTTTTAATATATCAAGGAAGAATCTAGACAAATGAAAAACAAAACAAATAAAAAAAAAAAAAAAACACTTGTTGCTTTTTTTTAAATATATATATATTTTCAAGAGAAAAATTAAACAATGGAAAATCAAAACAATTGAAATCAAAAGAAACAAATCAAAACAAAAGTTTTCTAAGCAAAACAACACTTAACTTATTTGTTTTTTTGTGTTTTTTTTTAAATCAAAGAACAAAAGGGAATTAACAAAATAACAAATGAACACTAAGCCCAAACAAAATCTAATCGGCCCAAACTCAACTATAACTTGCAAACCCGAAACCGCTTCTTTCTTTTCTATTTCGTTAGTTTAAACAGAGAATTATTCTGAGAAAATCAAAATCAAAAATCAAATCGCGATAGCCAATTTTTTTGATAAACAGGTTGCGAGTTCGTTTCTTCGTATAGAAGGGGGGTTCGAGGCGATTGGCAGTCAATTCGAAGGGTATTTGATGTAAGGCTGGTTGGCTTGGGGGTCGATTTTGGATGACGAGGCGATTTGAAATTTGGTCGCGGTGACGAGGAGAGGCGGTGAAGGCAAAAGTTTCGGTTGAACGTGGAGCTGCAGTTTGATTTGGCGGCGATTGGAGGTATGACAATTGGTTTGTTACTATCGTGTAGTTGGCAGAGGGGTGATGGAAAGAATTAGTGGAATTGGTTGCTGAATTGTGGAGTTGCGAATGTCGATTGTTGATGGAAGTGGAGTAGGCGATTTTCGTGCTTATACTTATCTTCTGTAGTGAGGTAGGAGGATAGATCGTTGTGGTGATTGGTGGCAACTGGGCGTGGTGGAGATAATTTTGGTTGCGGCCAGGTAAATTGTTGCACTGTTCGGAAATTGGTTTTTTTTATGTTTGCTGATGAACGATGGTGACAAGGGAAGGTACAAGCAGTTGTGTTTGGGTATTCTGTTGCACTATGAAATGGGAAGGTAGCAGTTTGAGTTTCAAGAACTGTCGATCTGATGTGATATATGCTTGGTGGTGGTACTGCAAGGTAGTAGGTGTGAAGATGGAAGGTAATGTGATGATGGTAGTATGAAGATGGTGTAGAACTTGACAATGGTTGAGCTGGAACAGGAGTGTATGAATGTATATGAATGTGAAGTATATATGAAGTGGAACAGAAGTTGGTTGCTTGAAGGTTTGTGAGTGATCTGAGTAGTATATGGAGATGGGGTATTGGCAAATGAAGATGGCAAATTTCTAATGGCAAATGAAAATGGAATATGCAGTTGTAGGTGGTGACAGTTGAATGCAGTATGCTGAGCGTGTGGGATATGTTAGATAGGTTTATGTTTCAGATGGTCTATGTTGTATCGCAGCGTAGAGGCAGAAATGTAGTTGATGGTGGTATATGATGATGTGGATTGTGGAGGAGAAGATATGTGCAGTTTATGGAAGTATGGAGCAGAAGTGGTTATGATGTCACTGAATATGGTGGAGTTGTATGAGATATGAGATATGAATATGTGATGTATTTGCACTGAGATATGAGATATGGGATATATGATGGAGTTGGAGATTGTTGTGCAGTGATATTAAGTGGGATTTTCTGGTGGGAAGAATTGATTGGCAGTGGTTGATGTAGTTTGTATGGTGATGGTAGGAATGGTTGAAGACAGTGAGTTAGAGGAGTTGATGCAGAATTTGTTGTAAGGTGATGGACTGTATCGGGGAACAGGTGCTGTTGGTTTGGAAGGAAGTGAAGGAGGTTAGGGATGTCGTACTTAGGGATGACAGAAGAGGGTTTATCAGAAGCAGGAAAATGGTGATGGTTGAAGTTGTAAATGTTTTGACAGTTAGATGGAGGAACAGTGGTAGGTGATTTGGTTTGTAATGGTGAATGGTGATTGTTTTGTGGGGTGTTTGTATGAGAGTGGATTGTGATGTTTGAGGGGCTGCGGGTAGTTATGCAGACAGAAGTGCACAAAAACTGTGCACTACTGTTGCACAGATTGCACAGGAGTGTTTTTTTAAGAAAATTGTCAATGTAAAAAGAAGAAAAAGAAAGATGTAAATAGAAAAATGTTGATGCAAATGTAATGAAATGGAATGGAATTTTTTTTTAAATTTCTTTGTGTATGTATTTTTTCTTTAAAATATATACAATGCAAATGCAAAACAAATAGAAAACAACAATCGCACAAACAAATGCAAGCTACAAACACACAAAAAAATACATTTTTTAAGTTGCAAACAAACACACAAAAAAATTCAAACGAAAATAATTCGAAGAATAGAAAATTAAAATCAAAACAAATTCCCCGACAACGGCGCCAAAAACTTGTTTAACGACGAATTTTCTATCGGTTTAGAAAATTGCCGATAAATTTCAAATTAAAATAACCACAAGCGCACGGCGTACAAAAGTTAGTACGTGGCGAGCACGGGTCGATCTGCAGGGAATTGTTAGATTTTAAAAATCAATTCAATCAAATTATACCAAATGGAGAGGAAATTGTTAACTACAAGCAAAATGAAGCTAAAACTAGAGTGAAAATGAGATTAAAAACTATGAGATTAGAGAACAATTTAGAGGCAAATCCACTCTCATATTTTTGTAAATCAACAAACAAATAATTTATGATCTCTAGTTTTGATATTAAGTGAAATAATTGTTGCATTTATCATAAGTATGGTTTATTTATGTTATTAATTAACATAACTTAAACCATCAAACTATAATACAACAAATAAACCACTTATAAATTCTCATAAAAATGAAGCCAAAGCCAAAGCTATTTTAAGTATGATCTATTTACTATTGTAATTAGTAATATAGATCATCAAATTTTGTTTTTACTTCCATTTCAAAATCAAAAATCAATTAGCAAATGATAATGTAAATTATGTTTATGTTGAATAAGAATTGCTCATTTGCAAATGCAACATAAGCTATCAAACCCACTTGTACAAACTTACATCAAAATCTACTCTCATGAAGCACAAATAAAAGAGACCATAAATCATAGAAATGTTGAAATTACATAATATTTGAGAGCTTCATTACCCCTAAATTGAAGGGGTTTAGCTACTCATTTGTGTTATCAAATCAACACATGTAAGTTTCAACATTGGAAGCAAAAGAAAGTAACTAAACAAAGGAAGAAAATGAGATTAACTACTAAACTACTTGCATAAATAAAACTACATTACTTGCATGAATGTAAATCTAATCTATTAACAATGAAAAGAAAAGAGCATAGAAATAAATACAAGCATAAAAGTAAAGAGAAGCATGTAGAAAAGAGAAGGCTTAGGAAGCCATTTTTATTTCGCTTTGATTTGTGTTTACAACTTGCTAATTTCCTAAGTAAAATAAGAGAGTAGAAGATATTTACATGTACATAAGAGGGCTATTTATACATGCATAAAACCCTAATTCAATTTTTAGGATGCTTCCCAAAATGCCCTTTAGGAAGTGTGGCCACCAAGTAACCATTAGCCGCTAATTAATTCATCATTAAATGTGCATGAAGCTTTAACCTCCACTTAGTTGTCCATTAGCTTCTAATTGTAGATTAGGTAAGTGGGTAGGTGGGGTCCTCCATGATCATGTATTTGAATTATTTCCAACATCCTTCCTTTGTATTCATTTGTTCATGCATGTATCTTCATAAAACCCTCTTCCATATGCATCCAAATTCCTATAAAAATTACGAAAAATGTCCAAGTAAAAAGTTCCAAAGTAACACATGCACAAAAATGACTATTTTGCCCCTGTATGAAGATGAATATACGATGATTTGAAAATAATTGAATTTTGGTTTAAACATGTTAAAATGCCCAAATATGACTTTTATTTAAATAAAAATAGATAAAATATGTATGTAAATATATGCACATTTACGTGCACATCAGTTTTATATACTAGCACGTAGTCGTGAGCTTACGACTATCGGGATTTAGTGTGTGTTCGTAATATCGACTAGATAAGTTTGGTTGTTTATATTTCACCATGGCTCATTTATGATATATGATTGTTTTTATATTATTACATGGTGATTGATGTTGCTTCTTATGTACTTATATCTTATGCTAGTCAATGTTTATATATAGGATGACTATATCATGTTTATGAATCATATCTTTTACTTACCCTTTTGTTTAGATATTGTCCGACCCATTTATTATGTATATGGTATTTGGATCAGATCGAGACTAGGCATGTTCAAGAACACGATGGCTTATGATGTTAGGTTATTGCCTTCTTTGGAGATGATGTTATATGTATTTTGTTAGACTATTGTGCACATATATATTTTGTTACATATATATTTTGTTTTTCTCCTAGCTGTTATGGATATATGTTATATATGATGAGGTATATTATTTGAGTTCTGAGGTGCATACCTCTATTTATATTTCTGGAGTAGGTTGTATACTCTATTTTGAAGACTCGCACCTTAGGTTATGTAATGTATTATATTTTTCTACTACGATCTTGATTTATGTTCTATTATTTATATTATATATTGTTCTATCCTTATTTAGCCCACATGTTTATTGTTTTGTGTCGATACTGGGGACATATATAGATATTGTATTTTGAGGTAAGAAACATGTGCCGGTGTTAGCCTAAGAGAATATTCACGTGTGGTCGCTCTTAAATGGCCTCATTCTCCGTATTACCAAAAAGTATTCATAGTAATACTCTTTGGTAGTATGGGTATAGAGATAGGGCGTTACAGTTTGGTATCAGAGCAGGTTTAGAATAATGTAGGATTTGTTAGACACGAATCATTGGCCTAGAATGAGTTAGGGTCCCTGTCCCTTGGGGTGAGCGGTGGATTAAAAATAATTAACCATATGAATAAAAATATTAGATGATTACAGGGCTAGTCATCTGGGACATACTTGTAGATTGTGTGTGTGTGTGTGTGTGTATATATGTGTGTGTGTGTGTGTGTGTGTTTATTTATGTTTGTGCATGTGAATTATATAATTTGATTTCTAAAGTTTGAGTCTTACTCTAGTGCAGAACTGAGAGACGGCTGGTGGTAGACCTCAGTGGCTCAGGCAATTAGGGAGTATTCATGACTACCGAGCAGCTTATGGAGTTAGTGTGAACTATCCAAGCTTCTATTGTCCCTGCTCCAATTCTGCCTACTCCAAAAATAGACTTTGGTCAAATGTGTAGTGATTATGCAAGTTTGAGTAGAAGGACTTTTAAGGGTTCATAAGGAGCCCAAGTTGGGAAATTTGAAAGAAGGCAATGGAAAAAAATATAATAATGAACAAATGAAAATTTTATTAAGAGATGTTAAAATGTTTTTAGTATAAATGAATCCATTTTAACAAAACAAGATTTGGTGAAATTAATAATTTTTTAAAGGTTTAGAATAATAATTTAAAACTAGGGTTAGTAGTTAAAAATTATGAAGTTTAAATGTTTTGATTTCTTAAAGTAAAATAAAATTATTTGATGAAGTAAAAGAAAAGGAAATAAGAAGGAAAAGAAAAAATGAAAAAATAAATAAAATGAAATAAATAAAGAAATAAATAAATTTAGTTTATGTAAATTATGGAGAATAAGATTAGAATGCAAAAAATTTAATTAGGGAAATATAATTAAATTTTATATGTTTGTAATTAAATATAAATGTAAATGTATTTTTGTATTTAAGGTTAAAAAGAAAAGTAATAAATTTTTTTATTTACGTAAAGGATAAATAGGTCCAAATAATACCCATTTTAGCCCAAACTCTCAAGGAAGAAGTTTCCTCCTTTCTTTGGAACAGCCTTTACTTTAATACTCACACAAAAGATAGGAAAAGTTGTTCTTCCTCTTTTTTCAAGTAACCCTAAGTTGCAAATTTCTCAAAAATAAAATAGATAAAATTACAAAAAAATTGGGTAAGATTGTCAAGCCATACTCTATCTTTCTCTAGCTTTAATTTTCATTTTTGTTGTGTTTTCAGTGCTCTTCTTTTGCTATTTGATGAAGTAAGGATTAAAAATTGTTAGAGAGCAACACTTTAAAGGCTAGAAGTGGTTTACACCGAGCTATTGGGTGCTAACGTGAGTTGGAAATTAACTTACAACTATATATACCTTTTGTATGTACTGATTTTCTGTAATTGATAATCTATAGATAATCTGTTGCCACTTTAGTTGATATTGGTTGTCTATCTGTTGAAAGTTTAAACTTTGCAAACAAAATTCTACCTATTTGAATTCTATATTCTTGTTCTTCGGTGCATGTTAAAGTATGAACGGTCTAAGATCACTGGAGAGCGACTCGGGTCATCAAAACATTGCTTGAATCCCTGAAATGGTCGAACCTGGAGCTAATAGACTCCAGATTTTTAACGACCACTGGTCCATCGGTTACCTTGATCAGTCCACCGGTAGCCTATACCTAAAGCCAATCAGCTCTGGGAACTGTATGTGCATGTATATTTATTTCTATATTTTTGTTTAATATTTGTAATTGTTTTATATCCTATGAAATCTTGTTTTGTTATACTTTGTAAATTCATATGGAAAATATTTTTAATAATAATTAATCTTTATGAAACACTATTATTTATATGTATATATATTATCTACAAAAAGCTAATTCCATTTAATTAGAAATTCCTGTATATTATTATAAAATTTATTATAGTCTGGAAATGGTTTATTAAAGAGGAATTTCAAGGTTATATTTTATAAATTTTATTTTGTTAATTAAAGTTTTTCTTAAGAATTATTTTTAAAACGGGTTAAGAAGTTTTAAATATATTTAAAGGCTATGATTTCAAAGTATAGACCTTATAAATTTCCTTATAATTATATAAAAGAATTTACTGAAAATATTTTAAAGAATTATTTCCTGTTCTATATGATGAGAATAGTGAATAAAAGGATTAGTAACACCAATTGGTATGGGACTTTTGATAATACTTTTATAATTATTCTCCTGACTCGTTATGAAGAATACATTTGAGTGTTGAGTGGAATTTACTAGCACTCAGTAAATGCTCGAGTATCACTGAGTTGTATGGGCCACTCATGTGATGTTCATTTGGTTACTATTTGTGGGTATATGACACTTACGAGTCAAAATTCCTAGGGGTCAGTCTACTGTGTGTTTACCATTTCATTTTGAGTTTTAGTTGCGATCTGCTTGACCTTGAGGCTAGTACTCAGCCCTAGTGGGTCGACCGTAGAGGTCATGCCTTGAGTCGTGGCATCACCCACCCTGTTGTGTTTTTGGTTGTCTTACCGTGTGTTTGACATTTGTTAGTTTAAATACCTACTATGTGTTCGCACTGCCCTCGGATGCCACAAGTGCCAATAGTCTGGTATAGAGGGCGAAATCAAGATCGTGGTCACCGCGACCTATTGTGGTCACCACGTATCGGCATGAAAAAAGTGGGATAAGGTAATACGAGGAACGAGTACCATAAAGACTGTAGGAGAATTACTGTGTGTTTGTAAGTATCCTAGAGAATTACCTTGTGTTTATCAATCTCCCATTGGAAAAGAGCACCCGCATAATAAATCTCCTAATAAAGGCAGCTGAAGACTTACTGTTTGATCGTCCAACCCATCTTGAGGAGTGCTTATTAGCATACTAGATCTACTGTGTGTTCCTACACTTGACACAGACTTACCGTGTGTTAATCCATCTTATAGAAAGTCTTGTTGTGTATTTGCCCATAAGATGCGGACTTACTGCGTGCTTGTCCGAGGACATACTTTGTGTTTTTCCAAACACTACATTTCTTGTTTGCTTTTAAGTTCTAGCACATATCCATGAGATCACCACTATCAGGACTTAGTGCATGTTCATCCTATTGACTAGATAAGTTTGGTTGTTTATATTTCACTATGATTCATTTATGATATGTGATTGTCCTTATATTATGCCATGGTGATTGATGTTGCTTCTTATGTAGTTATATCTTATGTTGGTCGACGTTTATGTATAGGATGACTATATCATGTTTATGGATCATATCATGTACTTGCCCTTTTGTTAGATGTAGTCTAATCCATTCATTATTTCTATAATACTCGGGTCATGTCGAGACTTGATAGGATAAGGGACACGACAACTTTGGATGTTGGGCTAGTGCCTTCTTGGGAGACGATGTTATATATATTTTGTGGACCAGTGTGTACATGTATCTTTTTGTTTGTCTCCTAGTTTTTATAGATGTATGTTATATATGATGATGTATATATTTTTTGCACTTAGGCACATACCTTTAAGTATATTTTTGGAGTGGGTCAGATACTCTATTTTGTAGACTCACACTTTGGGTTATGTTATTTATTATATTTTCTCTGTTGCGATATGTGATTCTATATTCTATTTTACATCATATATTATTCTATCTGGATTTAGCCCATGTGTTTATTGCTTTGTGCCAATACCAAGGACGTATATGGATATTGTAATTTAAGGTAAGAAATACGTACTGATGTTAGCTCAAGGGAATATTCATGTGTAATCGTTCCTAACAAGCCTCATTCCTCAAATTACTCGATAGTATTCATAGTGATACTCTTTGGTAGTATGGTATAAAGGTGAAGCGTTACTTATAACTTCAGCATAATGTTCATAAATTTATTCCTATAAATATACAAACATCGATCAACTAGTAGGCATTGGGCGGTCAGCCGTTGGGCATCAAAACTGTATAATAAACCTAGGATGTTATGTCCAAGTTTAATATATTTAATTATATCAATTTGGGAGTCTTTCCTTTGGGTTTTGGGCAACATTTAGGTGATGTTTTGAAGTAGATTCCTGAATTTTTAAATTAGAATGCTTCAGGTATATAAATGGATGGATGTGTGTGTGTATATGATATATACGTGTGGATAGTTGATGGTTATTGATGTTTACTTTGACTACTGATTCTGAGATCTCTATTGGTTATCATAGTAATACGATCGCTCGGTATATGCAGAAAATACGAGGTGTATGTTATTGTATGGAAATGAATTGTAAACCATGTGTGGAACCGTGTCTATTCAATAATTCAGCCATGTGTTAATGCAATAGGGTGGGCTTGGCTTTAAGTATGGGTTAGACCATACCATCGACCATTGTAATGTACTGGATTGAGACCTTGTTTCACGAAGTTAGTATGTATCATTGCATTGTTTGACTAACTTGTTGCATGCAGTTGAAATAGTATAAAGGTATGATTGGTTACCATAATTATATTGGTATTATTTGGGAATGCATAGAGTATGTAGTGGAGAAACAAACACCACTCACTAGACTATAGTCTAACCCTCTCCCTATGTTTTCCCCTTTTCGTTTCATTATTAGGTTGACATAACTGGACTGTTGTACCGAGTGACACTGGATGATACAGATGACGAAGGCGTTACTATTGTATATACAACCTATATATAAATAATCACTTGACATTGATATTGTGCGTTTAACAGACTTGGATTAGATTTAGCTGTATTTGACTATGTATATGCATTGAATATGTTGCTGAAGTAAAGTGATATTATATATATATATAATTATATGTTATTTCCTTCTATTGCAAGTTCATACAGAGATATATTGGCTTTTGTCTCTTGTTATCTTAACTAGATGACTTGTCTTCTTTAGCTTTTGGGGTTTACACAATGTGAGTTATGTTAAATAGAAAGGTCAAAAATGGTGGGATATTACATTAGGACTTACGGTATTTGCTTTTAGTCAAAATTCCATTATCATCCACATTTAAATCGATTAGTCCTTATACAAAGTCCTTGGTTCAATAGCAACATTTATTATTAACTAAACTACTTTGGCCAAAGACTTTGACTGTTAGTTTACTATAGTTTACTGTGATACTAACCTCATATAACTTAGGTTATTGATTTTCTATCGAATAGTGTTTCGCTTTCAATGCTTCAACTTAGACCCAACCATAGTCGTTCGATGGACATAATGCCACGATCTAGCTATAACCAAAGTGAAGTATCCATATTGAACTTCAACAGTATTCCCAAGTCGAAAGAAATACGTAATATCGTCACTTTAAGATTTCCTATTTGACCTTGGTTATAATTAATTAATAGGAAACTCTCGAGCGAGTCATTCCATAGTTATCCAATAACTATCAATAGGTAACCGCGTGGTGCACCCTGCAGCCATGAGTAATACACTATCCAAAATTTGGAGAGTATTAGGTAGTCTAGTCTCAATGGATGTATATCCTTTCTTGAAACATTTAGACTAGGAATATTTAAAATAATATGTTATTTTATATTTTAATAATTTTCTCATAGTACAACTCTTTATAACAATTATTACATAACATATTATTTAAATATTTTCTATTTATATTTTTAAATTAATTACTTAATTAATTATATCACAATATAATAAAGTATGTAATTGAAATTAAGTACCTTATTTCTAAACAAGATTGGTTATAGAGTTAGACATCGTACCAAATTACATAACTGCCCCCATCATACCCCTGACTCTTTCAGAGAAGGCATCATAGATGACTCTATTAAAAAAGTATTTGTTAAAGGGAACTCTACGAAAAATAGGAGTGAAATGAAATGACTCTAGCGTAAGATATCGCATTACATTACGCAAGACGGATTTTTATTCCAAAGGGGACTTTTAGCCCTCTTACTAAGGTGTGTCGATATGGATGAACCGAAGAAGATCCTTAAGGATGTTCATCAAGGAAGCTGCGGAGATCACACTTGGGGAAATAATTAGAGAAGAAGATACTTCACTATGGATATTTCTGGCTAACAGTCAATCGAGATGCGATGGAATTTTTCAAGAAATGTGACAAGTGCTATAGATTTCTGAAGGCGCCAAGATCCCCATCCAACGAGTATATGCAAATGGATAGCCCCTGGCTATTTGTGATTTGTAGAATCAATATTATTGGAGTGCTACCGATGGCATGAGAAGGAGAGAATTATGCAACCATTACAGTGGACTATTTCACAGAATGGGTCGAGGCAGAACAACTCACCATAATCACTTCGCTGAAAGTGATTAACTTTGTAACAAAGGACTTTTGGTGCAGGTTTGTAGTATCATAGAAAATCTCACTAACAACAAAAGTCAATTTGAGAGTACATAATCTATGAGTTATGTGCTTAGTATCAAATTCAAAAGAGTTTCTTGGCTGTAGCACATACATAGTCGAACAGATAGGTAGAGATGGTGAGTAAGATCACTAAATCCACCATTAAAAAGCTATTAAAGCAAGCAGAAAGAAATGGTTGATTAATTACCACTTCACTTTAGGCTTACTGGCCGGCCCAAAAGTCTGCCATTATACATACACCATTCGCACTGGCATATGGAACTGAAATGATCATACCAATTGAAGCGGAGTCCCTTCTCACCAGTGCATGCATTATAACCCCAAAGCAACAAAGAGATATTGCTAGCATCACTCGACATAGTGAAGGAAAAGCATCAATGGGTGAATTTGAGGGTAGTTGCTCACTAGCAAAGAGTAGCATGGAAGTGTAATGCCAAGGTCCTGAACAGTACATTCAACATCGGGGACCATGTTTTGAAATGGTTTTTTTCAAATGTGGGAGAACTTGGTTCGAATTTGGAAGGGCCTTACATAATAAGGCAGCAACTTGGAGATAGCTTATAAAGCTATCATAGTCGATGTAGACCCAATTCCACTGTGGTGGATTAGCAAGCATTTGCACCGCTATTTCACTTGATTCTTTTACTTAGGCATTTTTCTATTTGGACATTCATTGGATTAAATTTACTATGCTAAAATGGCATTCGCTATAGGGATTTTAATAAAGTTTTCTTTTTAGGTCAACTTTACTATATTCATCTAGTTAGACTTCATGTTATGGGATCTATGACATAAACATCTCATGTTTTGAAAACTAGATGCTTAGCTACCCAGAGATAGGTATTGAGGGACTCCTTGGAATCATGATCGAGTCCATGGAGTATAATTTAACTACATACATAACGGATAATTCATCCTTATATATTTAATCCTTGACAATGGAGATAGGTGATGTCAGGGATAGATGCCCAGAGGTAGATATTGAAGGACACTAGTGTTCAGAAATAAGTATCTGTGTATAATCAAATTTGTGCAGATACACTTAATACTACTATGGTGCCCGTGCAAACGCGTGTGGAAAGTCATGAAAAAGTCATCTAGACATCATGGTTTTATTTATAGCCGAACTTGGTAAGTTCAACTGGTAGTAAATAAAACTAAGTAAAAGAACAACACTGTGTGATAGCAGAAATTTAATTTTATGTACAGAGATACAATAAATAAATGCAATATATAGATTCATACATATAAGCAAGTCCAATGTAAAGATAAATCATTACTGGCATTTATGCATGGAAATAAAGTATAGGAAAGTAATAACATAATTGAACAAAATGAAATTTATTACATTTACTTTCTTTTGAGTAGCTACGCCCATAGAAAGCAGTGGATCATGTATAATGAAAAAAAAGGAAAAAAGAAAAAAAAAGAAGCTGAGCGCTTTATTTATTTGGATGCTTGCACTTGATAACGAGCTTTATCTATTGCGACTTCTTTGGAATGCTACTACTTTTCAAGGGAGTAAAGGGAGTGTCTTCCTCAAGAAGGAAAGGCTCATCGGTAGAAATAATATGGGGATTCCTCTCCTTCCTCCTAATTTCCTTAGGAGTAGCATAATCAGTTGTAGTAGAGAGGAGCGTAAGGTCTTCAAAAGAAGGAGGGGGATGATAGATTGCTAGGTGAGGACTTCATATGGCTTCTCAACCTTCATCGGTTTAAGCATACCTCCTAAGTAGTAAGGATTAGAGACAAGGCAGGTTCTGCACTAAAGGTGTGTGTAAATGGTGGCGTCCCCCTCATCCTCCTCTAAGTCTATATTCAGTTCATCACCTATGGATAGTGCACTGATCGTCTTAATGTCTAGAGAATTAAAATTTAAGTTTAATATTAATCAATTAAATGAAATAGCCAAAAAGCTAACTTTTAAAGATGAATGAATTAGGACTCGGGACCTCTTCTATTGGGTTTGATATATTTGTTCATAAGAGTTTTGAGTATAAATACCGATAGGTTTGATGTTACATCACTTTTGAGATTTATTTATAGCTATATGTATTGTGTGTGTGTGTATACATGCATATTCGAACCTGGTGGAATCGTAGTTGACAATTCATATTTTTTGAAAGAGAATAACCATATGAGTTACACGGTTGAAGAATTTATGGAATTAGACAATTCGACTAGTAGTATGACTTTGGAATATGTGAAAATAGCATCTTCGAGATCTACCATGAATGGTGTTGTATACCATCACGATGAGAAAACCGAGATGAATAGTGATGTCGAAGAATGCGATATGACACTCTTATAAGTCGTACGAGCTCAAAACATGCTAAAGAATCATTAAACAAAAATATTCCAAACCTAATGCTATCTGGTTTTTAGGCCAAGCAGCTTTCAAACAAATTTGAATGTCGAGATGGAAACAAAATTATTTATGGACCCGAAGGCATGCTTGGAAGGATAGTAGGAAGGATTTAAGAGTTTGGAGTGCAAGGAAACACAAAATGATAGATGGGTACCGAACTCTTTTCGAGTTGGTACCGACTTGATTCTAGCATAATGGAGAGCTCCGTAGCTATGGGAAATGCGTCGTAGGATAGAATGATCATCCTAGGGTCCATTTCTAAAGGAGTATGTGAATAACTCCAAAAAATCTAAAGAAAAGGACAAGTACTGGAGGTGTCATAACCCCTAGGCAATGACTTGATTTCTAAGGCAAAAGTGCTCAGAACTCGATGGATCAAAGCAAAAAGGTAGAGTAGAAGACAACGACGAGATTTGTAATCAGGAAAGCAAAAAGGTAGAGTAGAAGATGACGATGAGATTTGTAATCAGGAAATCAAATATGTATCGATTTGATCGGGTCGATACCGATATGAATTTACAACTCTAGGGACTTTATCTTCCCTTACTTTCTTGGATCTAGAGTTTGAACAAGTATTTCACAATCCAACAACTTCGTTGGGCGATTTCTCTATAAATAGAAGACATGGAGCAATTGGACAAGGACTTTTGGGCACTTCATCTTCTTCATCACCTATCTCTACTTGACCTTGTCCCAAAAGAAGCTACTCTTTACTGTTCTAGCATGTTTGGAATTGTAAAACCCTTATACCTATGACAAAAATTCTATATAATAAGGTTAAAGTGGACGTAGGCCTCAAATTAGTTGAACCACTATAAAATTCACGTGTTTTCTATTATTTACTTGATGTTTCTAGTCAAACCTATTCTGTATAATTTATTTTTGGGTGTTGTGCTACTATTTCACCTAATACTTTTGGTGCTTTCATTAAGAGGAGAGCTTCTCAGGCATAGATCTAGCTATCTATTATGGATTAAGGCGTCAAGGGGTTAGATCCAGAGGGTTTTTATCTAATGTTTAAAGAAAATTCTTTTCTAAAGTAATGGCATCAAGGAAGTTACGGTTGATACTGTTATCAAAAAGAATGAGAAGTTTACCCGCGGGTTGAAGCCTGAGCTTGCTAAGGCCAAATAATCGCATATTAAAGATCTGTGCGATGTAGTTGTTGAGATGGCTTTAAGGCAGGAAGAGATGCTTGCTTTTCTTGAGGGTAACAAGGCGGGGGGAGCTCAAGGAGGGCAGAACCAGAAGAGGAAGTTTTCCATAAGAAGGAAGCTCAAAAGAGTGGAGCTGCCAAGAAGGGAAGGCGGAAGTTATCTGCTATAAGTGTGTTAAGAAGGGACACTATGCTCATGAATGCCGAACATGCAAAGGGAAGAAAGTGGCTAATAAGAAAGGAGTGAGATGTTTCAATTGCGATTAAATTAGACATTATAAGAACCAGTGCAAGGAGCCAGCCAAGGATGGAAAATGCAAGATGTTTGCATTGGAACCAGCTACCTCGAGACCAACAATAGAGGAGAAGGGAAAAGCTGTGTTGGGAGGTATGCTTTTGATTCATGGTGTATCAGTTAGAGTTCTATTTGATACTGGTGCATCGCATTCTTTCACATCTCATTATTTGGTAGATAAGCTTAACCTTTAACCCTCATACCTAGTGACTTCCTTAAGGGTTGCGAATCCGATAGGAGGATATGCGACGCTTAGGATGAAGTGTGACCACTTAGAGTTTGAACTGTTAGGTCATGTATTTTCTTGCAGTTTGCATGTGTTTGATTTCATAGGGTTTGGAATTATTTTAGGTATGGATTATAAGTAAATACAATGTTAAAATATTTTGCCATAATATGAAAATATCACTTAGACAGCCTGACTGTAGTGATCGGATAATATACTCCGTAGAAAACCCTAGTTTTGAGGATAGTACTTTATTGGGTGTTGTGGAGGCAGAAGGCGAGTTGAATCGAGTTTTTGTTGTTATAGAAATCGCAGATGTCTTTGAGCCCATAGTAGGACCACCACGGAAACAAGCTATTGATTTTTGGATAGATTTAGTATCAGGAGAAGAACCGGTGAGTAGACTGCCAAGCAGAATAACACCTACCAGATGAGGGGGCTAACGGTGCAATTGGTGGATTTGGAAGGAAATAATTTTATCAGACCAAGCAGTTCGCCTTAGGGAGCAGCCGCAAGCGTTTGCAAAGAAACCGGATGGATCGTTAAGGTGTGTATCGATTATCGTAAGTTGAATGAGAAGACAATAAAGAATCGATATCCATTACTCAGAATTGATGATTTGTTCGACCAGTTGATTGGAGCCAAAGTATTTTCCCAGTTGGATTTGGCAACAAGGTTCTATCAGCTTAGAGTGGCTAAGGATAGTATTCCTTTGATAGCATTTAGAACCAGATATGGATCATACGAATGGTTAGTAATGTCGTTCGGACTAACTAATGCATTAGCATTCTTTGTAGATTTGATGAACCGAGTTTTCCAAGAGCACTTGGATAGGTTCATATTGGTATTCATAGATGATATTTTGGTATACTCTAAAGATGAAAGAGAGCATGAAGTTCATCCTAGAGTGGTGCTTGAGACGTTGAGGCAGCATCAATTGAAAGTGAAATTTTCGAAGTGTCATTTCTAGAAGAAGAAAGTGAAGTTTCTTGGTCATGTAGTCTCAGAAAAAGGGTTGTCGGTTGATCCGACTAAGCTCGAGGCAGTGAATAATTGAAATAGATCCGAGACAGTGACTAAGATAAAGAGTTTTTCTTGGATTAGCTGGCTATTATCGGAGATTTACTATGGATTTTTCACGAATAGTGGCACCGATGACTAAGCTAACGTGAAAGGATGTGAAGTTCGTTTGGACCGATAAATGTGAGGAAGCATTCCAAAGATTGAAACACTTATTGACTAATGCATATGTGTTAGTTGTTTCAAAAAGGAATCAAGACTTAGTAGTGTATATGGATGCGTGTGGAACATGATTAGTAGCTGTGTTAATGCAAAGGGGTAAATTTATTGCCTATGCTTCTCGATAGCTCAGACCGCATGAGGTTAGATATCCAACTCACGATTTAGAATTAGCTACGGTAATTTTTGCATTGAAGGTGTGGAGACATTACCTTTTGGGAGAAAGATTCGAGTTGTATTCAGATCATAAGTCATTGAAGTATCTATTCTCTCAAAAGGAGTTGAATATGAGGCAACAAATGTGGTTAGAGTTTTTAGCCGCTTATGACTTTGGTATTGAGTACACCATGAAAAGTCAATAAAATTGCAGATGCACTTAGCAGAAAACATCAAAATGCAGTATTTGCAATGATAGCTAAATGGAAAGATTTAGAAGCATTGACTACATGCAGAATACAGTGGAGATCTGAGGCTAGATCTAATAAGGAAACTGCTATGTTGTCACGTTTAGAGGTTCGACCGGTGCTGATCGAAAGATTGCTTCAAAGCAAGGGGAGGATTTCAGTCTTGACCAGAATGAGTGGTTAAAAACGAAAGGAAGACAATGTGTTCCGAATGTGGGAAACATTAGGAAGGAAGTTCTTAAAGAATGCCATCGTTCAAAGTTCATATTCATCCGGGAGGAACTAAGATGTATTAGGATATGAAAAGAAGTTTCTTCTGGGGATGCATGAAGAGAGATGTAGGCTTATGGGTAAAGCAGTGTTTAAACTGTCAACTGGTAAACGCTGAACATCAGAAACCAAGTGGGTTGCTTCAGCCTTTAGATGTTCCAGTATGGAAATGGGATTCTATCTCAATGGATTTTATCGATGGGTTGCCAAGGTCGAGTCAAGGGAATGAAAGCATATGGGTTATAGTGGACATATTGACCAAGAGTGCCCATTTTATTCCATTTAAGTCAACCAGGATGGCACCTATTTTGGCTAAATTATTCATGAAGAATATAGTTAGAATGCATGGAATTCCTAATAGTATAGTAAGTGATAGAGAGTCATTATTCACTAGCGAGTTCTGGAGGAGTCTATAGTAGACTTTGGGTACCTAGCTCAATATGAGTACCGCTTACCATTCGCAGACAAATGGGAAAATAGAAAGAGTTAACAAAGTCTTAGAAGATTTGTTACGAGCTTGTGTGCTAGACTTTGTGGGAACATGGGAAGACCATCTACACTTAGTCGAGTTTTCGTATAACAACAGTTATCGAGCTAGTATATGAATGACACCATTTGAAGCTTTGTATGGAAGGCCATGAAAATCTCCTGTCTATTGGTTAGAGACCAGGGATAGGTTAGTTCTTCATCCAAATTTGGTTAGAGAAGCTGCAGAAAAGGTTAAGCTCATTCAAGCCAGAATGAAGGAAGCTCAGTTTAGGCAGAAGAACTGTACTGATAGAAGACGGAAAGACTTGGAGTTCTCAGTTGGAGATCATGTTTTCGTCAAGGTATCATCGATGAAAGGTGTAATCCGATTTGGAAAATCAGGAAAATTGGCGCCGAGATTCATTGGACCATTTCCTATTGTAGAAAGGATTGGGAAATTCACATATAAGTGGAGTTACTAAGTAGTTTGGCAGGTGTCCATAATGTTTTTCATGTTTCTCATATAAGGAAGTGTATTCGAGATCTAGAGACTACTATAGCACTGACTGTGTTAGACGACTTAACAGTGGAACCGAATTTGACTATAGTTAGAAAACTAGTTCGTATAGTCGCAAAGGATTAGAAGAGTTTAAGGAACAAGACAGTCAGATTAGTCAAAGTCCAGTGGAGTGACAACGAGAGAGACTGTACTTGGGAAACTGAGAGCAAGATTAGAGATACTTATCCTAACTTGTTTCATGGAATGTTTTACCTTTATAGTTGATTGTTATGAGTACCTTATCGTAAGTTCGAGGACGAAATTCTTTAAGGATGGGAGTTTGTAAAGACCCTAGTTTTAACTAACATTATTTAGGACATTTAATTAGATAAATTAAATGAAATAATGTAAATGGTTAAGGGATTGAGATTTGAATAATTTATGGTAGTCGTGCCTTAATTAACTTATAAGCCAAAGAGAATAAAATGAAATATGTAAGAGGAACAAGATAAGGGCAAAATAGGAATAAACTAAGTTCTTATACCCTCTTCTTACTTTCACTCCTTATCCATTCCAAACATTTAAAAAAACTAAGTACGTTCAATGCTTGGCTGGCCAGCATTAAGGGAAAACAAATGGGAAGATAAGCAAGAATTCAAGTTGGAAGCTTAATTAAATCAATTCAAGAGCAAATCTCAACCTCTTTAACAACAAGCTAAGGTGAATAATTGATTACATCTTATTTTTATTGTTTTTAATTTGTAGATGAGATCCGAATTTATTTTGCCAGTAAAATGCTATGATTTGATTGTTTAAATGGATATATATATATATGTATATGTATATGTATATGTATATGCTTGTTGATGATTTATGTTGCTTCATATAGATTTTATGATAAGTTTTGTTTTGAAAAACCTATTAAATGACATCCTAATGACTTGCGTTTTTGATATAAGGTCAAAAACATTATATTAGACATGGGTTTCAAGTTTCATAATTTTCTAAGTTAATATGGATTTATTATGAATTTTCTAGGAAAGAAAATGGTTGAGCTGGGTTTAAATTATTTTCGGCAAAAATATGATAGCCTTGGGTCTGAAATTTAAGTATGTTAGAAAAAATATTAAAAATGATTTATGAGAATTTTTGGAGAATTTTCCTAAGTATTTTATTATGGATATAAAATTATTTAAGGTATGGGACTAAAATGTTTTATATGCTTCTAAAAGGAGAAGGGGCTAATTTGCTAAATGATTTTAATTATTAATTACTGAATTCGGCAGCACTTTTAGAAAAAGACTTTGAAAAAGAATTGGCAACCAATTATATGTTGACAAATAAGGCAAGTTTGTTGGAAAGGTATTACTTTAAAAGGCTAAAAATCAATTTTGCAAAGAATTTCTGCTTCGCCCCTTACAGCAGCTACCTTTCGACCCCATACTTCCGCCCCAACCAGGTCGAAACCAATACACATGGTATCAATGCCTTGGTACGTAGTGGATTGGAGTTAGGCGGAAGGTATAGAGTCGAAACATGCTTTCGAAGGGGTGAAAGCTACTATTTTTGACTATGAATCACTTATGTTTATAAAGGAGGCTATCGAAGGAATTATATTAGGTTTCGACTTAGTCAAATGTTCCTTAGCTTATCAAAAGGACTTTCGAAATGGGTTGCCGCCTTTTTATTTCAAAATAAAGCTTTCGAAGGGGTTCGAAACCCATGCCACCGCATTCAACCCTTCGAATCAATGCTTTCGAAAGGATACTTTTTCCTTTAAACTTTGAAGCCACTTCTCCATGCTTTCGAGAGGGTTGGTTTCAAAACCATCCACTTTTTTTACATAGGAATAATGTTTCGAAAGCAATGCTTTCGCCCCAGTTCTTTTAAGACCCTTTGTTCTATTAAAAGATAAACCCAAAGGATTCGAAAGGAATGGTTTTAAATGGTTTCGAAGCTTTGTTCCACAAACTTTTACCTAGACCCAATGCTTTAGAAAGGTTTGTTTTAAATAAAGAATTTTATTACTTTCAAAATGTATATAACGTAGGTTTCGAAGGGGAGGTACCCCAATGTTTTCGAAAGGTTTACTTGAGCCTTTAAATGGAAGGTTTCCAATGCTTTCGAAAGGCAAGTTTAAAGTATTTTGAAAAGTAGATGTCTAAGGTTTTATAACGCTTTCGAAGGGATACTTTCAATGATTTCGAAAGGTCTATTTTTAAAGGTTTCGAAAGGTATGTTTTGGCCTTTTTGGCCTAGTGTTTCAAGGTAAAGTAGTTAACCTATTTTGAAAGAAGTACTTTCAATGGATTCGAAAGGGACTGTTTAAAGTTTTTAAACAAGGGTTTCGAAGGTGATATCTTAGATTAAAACCTAATGTTTTCTAAGTTAAAGAAGGGTTTTAACTTGTTTTAAAGGGATAGGTAACCCTATTGATTTAGGTTTTCATCAACATTATTTTATGTAAAGCATATATCATGGCAAAGATATTTGAGTAAAGCAAAGAGTATATTTCCCTTGTTTAAGTATGATTTAAAGGGTTAAATCAATTTGAAAGAAATGTTTTCAAGGAAAATTTGATGGGGTAGTTAACCCTAAGTAAATGACTCAGATATTAGAATACCAGATGGGACTGGTATATGGTCGCGCCCTATACTATAGCTAGTAGCCCCTAGCTAATATAAGTCCAAAATTCCAGTGTGTAAGGCTTTGTCATAGGTAAGACTAAAACGATGTTACACATAGAAAGGAATATACAGAGAAAGATAGGTTATTGGTGAGCCTGCAAAACCAATATGATCAGTTGATCCTGGGAGAAGGAAGTTTAAGGACAGACCGTCCAAGAGTGTGTCTAACAGAAATTAGATTATTTATTTTGTCTAGTAGGCTCGAGTCAGCCAATGGTTAGTAGTTAGTCAAATGAAACTATATTGTTCGGACAGATAGTCATTGGTTACCTGATTTATGTGCATAAATGATATTGCTATTATTGCTTTAATCAGTTTGATTGCAGGATTCTGATTTGCAAAAGATATGTTTTAAAAAGGGATGTTAGTGAGGGGAAACCCGTTCTGCTAAGCTGCGTGGTCTCACTTAATATCAGTAAACCGAGATGTAATAGTATTATTCACACCAGGCTTTATGTCTGACTCGAAGTTTATGTTTTCCTCTTAAACTCTCGGGTGCTCAAAATTAATTTGAGTAGATTGAGAGTTAGGGTTTTACAGGTTTAGCAGGCGGATGAATAAGTATAGGAAGACGTGCTAGAGGCAAAGTTAGCTATATATGAGAAATTAGTTTTATTTCCGCTGTGATGTATTTAAGACTGACGTGTCTATTGATTACTCTGATCATCCAAAGGGGCATCTTCATATGTTGCTCTTGGCGTAAATTGTAATAATTGTTTGTACCAAAATTGGGCACAACACTCTTTGGATGTGTTTGAAGAGATAAAATGAAGAAAATAAATGTAAAATGAGGTAGATCTAACATACACATGAATTTAGAGTGGTTCGGTGTATGGCCTACGTCCACTATGAAATGGCTGACTTTTATTGATTTTTGTTTGCTGGTTACAATGAGTTACAACAGTATAATCCAAGTACAATAGTGATTTCGGCAGAGTCTGGACGTAGAAGAGCCAAAAGTCCTTTTTCTGCAGGTCCAGGGTCACTATTTATAGGCGTAGGCAGCAAATATCTCGCCCAGATCTCGGAAGACTTCTTCTCTCACGTGAGTGGGCCCACGGGAGCGAGTTCAGGTGATTTCGACTCGATATGGGAGCGATACGAATTGAGTTTGTATTGACCAAAAATTGTCCTTTGAGGCTGAAATTTTTTAGGTACATTCTTGGTGTTGTATGCAAGCTCCTGTGAAAATTTGGTGGCATTTGGACTTGTAGATCTCAAGTTATGATCGATGCAAGTTTGAGTTTGTTGAAGGCTGTCGAGTTTGCATCGCTTCTATCCGCATCACTTCTATTCGCATCGCTTTTAGGCATGTGATGACAAATGACATAGCACCAACTTTTAGGACGATCCACTTTTCATGCCGAGCGACCGAGTCTTTCCCTTGGATGTGCCTCGTCCGTATCGATCTAGTTCAACCTTGTTTGTATCAATCCTTTGTCGCCCACTTCGTATCGCTCATTTGAGTTGAGATCGCATCGATAGCTCACACTTCCATTCGTGTTGATATTTTGCTTTTTACTTCGCATCGATTCCGGAAGCTACTTCATATCGATAGCTTAGTAGCCGCTTCATATCGATAGATGGATGACTCCTCTCGTATCGATGTCGGCGTATACTCTTTGTATCGATCATTTAGTTGTCGATACGAAGTGCATGACTGCTTCGTATCAATAGGGGGTGCCAGTCTCGTATCGATAGTGGATGTTCACTTGCCGCTGCTCCTCGTATCGATGGAGGAAGATCGATACGGAGCAGATGAGAAGAGTTTGATACGAAATAGACATATGTTAATGACATGATCGATATGAAGCGTGTAAGGATGGGACCGATACGAAATGATGCCTTATGATATATACGAACAAGGTCAACTTTGATGGATACAAAGGAGACTGTCTTGGATGGATACGAAATAAGGGTGTTTGATGGATATGAAAAGAAGTGACACCTGATGGATACGAATGATAATGGATATGAATGATAATGGATACGAAGGAGTTGATTTTCTTGGCTTGCATCGATCATATTACATCGATCATATCTTGAGCATATGAACTCCGATTGACTTGAAATTTGGAATGTTGGATTTCATAACTTTGATTGCTGTGTCATGCTAATTGTAGCTCGATCCGGACTCGGACAAAATTTATCAGCATCCATAATGAACCTGTGTATAACCGATCTTCGGGACGAACCGTTCTTGGTTCCCCAGCCAATTCCTTGGTGTCACGGCCTTTCAAAAGGCGGGATAACAATAATTATATTTAATCGAAACCCGAGAATCATTTGTCATTGTGTAATGGAATATGAAACAAAGATTTGAAATGTAATCAGTAAAATTCTTTTTGGAATCTATGATTTTGTTTCCTACTCATGTGCTTCTGATATTATGAATACCATTAACATTAAATTTGTCACCGGAAGTTAATATTATAGATGACTGCAGCATCTGAAGCGCTTAGCTTCGGGCCTCAAGATAGTGGATGTTACAGGAATGTTACATCAATGAGCTCAGAGAGAGAAAGCGATGGATGAAAGGAAGGAATGCAAAGAGAATTCTTTGTATTAAGAATGCAGAGAGAACTTTATACATTAAGAATGCGGATGTATAGCAATTAATGCTCAAGCCCTAATGTATCGAATTTTGACTAGATCGAAATCCAAATCCATTAGGGCATGAATCGTTGGTTTTGGTAACCTATAATAAGCACAAGTATATCAGAGTGCAATCAATATAAACTAACAATGGGATTGAAAAATATAAAATAACATACGGATTGACTAAGGATAATACCATGGAATTATGATAACCTGCACCTCCCGTCACGCCGATCCAAGCCTAGTGTGACTTTTAGACTCGTGCCATGCCGAGAAATGAAGATTGTCGGGGTTTATAACATTTCACATCACAAAGACTAATACTAGTAAATATGATCTAAGATATACTACACATTCAGATCTCACAACAAAAGGAATAAGACATATAACACAGTAAAATATCCATCTCAGAAAATATTCAAATCACGGTTTCAGAAAACCAATACGTGATCCAATACAGAGTACATAGACAATATCATTACAAGTCTGACAAAAGAGATAAACTATACTCATAAGATAGATAAATACGTGGGGAGCAGATATAGTAAAAAAGCAATCTCCAAAGATAAGCTCGACTCTCTAAGAATCAAGAATGGGCCGATTACCTACTGCCCAATCCACTTGTGGTGGAGAAAAAGAAGGAAGGAGAATGAGTCAGACGAAAGTCAGGTGAATGAGTACAAGTTTAATATGTGATGATCATATGAAATTACTTTAATACTACTCTAAATAATATAGGATGTGATACAAGTGTCCATGAATTCCTAAGGTTTGTTATGTAAGGGTTCTTCTCTAATACACCTACACTACAGTTTGTGTAGGCTAATTTGATGGACCGAATCTCGTGTCTAATGATCGGCTACCGCTCCTAGAGCTACTCAATATGTATGACATCGCCTTCTTGGCTACAAACTATGGAAAAACACAGCTACTATACTACCGTGGAAATAAATTCCCACTACTATCACCGCCACTAGCCTACTGGGAACGATTCCCCCTCACTATGCCTAGAGAGAAAGAAACTGAGATGTTGACTTGCCAGAATGTATCATCGTTTGCATTAGCTTCCACCTCTTGATCATAGTGTAGGCCTCTTATTGCACACTCCGGGTCCTCCTTTTAACTGCATCACATGCATCGAAATTCGTGCATATAAGGACTTCCCGTTGTATCAGGCCCACTCCATTAGACTTCCTCATCAATGTTGCATGCCCACCATGGAACCTTCTGTGAGTGCCATTTGAGAAAATACATCACCTCGAATCGATTACTAGATCCGAAATTAGGTAAACAATATTTACCCAACACCCCCACAAGCGTTCACTCCTAGAGAAATAGCTTCACTACAAGTCCTAACATTCATCCAATTGCCCTTGAATAGGCTCAAAACAGTTAATGTTTTATATATTTTTTATTTATAACTTTGGGCCTTAGACCGAGGTTCAATATCTGCATTTTTATTGTAAAGGGTCGAGCATTGCTATCCTACAGGTGGCGGTCGACTGCTATCGGTCGACCAGCGGTCGGCTGCTGGGGGTCCAAGGTCGACCATTCATGAACAAAAATAAGGGTTTTCACAGTTTTTATTTACCGATTGTTTGTATACTTAGTTCAGGTCATTACCAGTATTTGACTAACCCTAATTACAGTCTAACATCACTTTGCCATTAAATTTACGGTTTTTTGATTTAGGGATTCATATTTAAGTGAGAAAAGGGGTATATACATCAATCTCCAAGAACGGTTTACTGACAATTTAAAGTTAGAGTTTTGCATATTCAATTTGGGTTTCTAACATATTCAATTAGGGTTTCTAACATCCTAAATCACTTAGAAATATGTTATCCATATTACTTCTAAAGGGAAAATGATGTTGAAGTTGATGAAATATTGGGTTTCCAAAATAGTAATGCAACAAGCATAGGCATGTCAAACTCAAAGATGATATGGGTTATCGCACCTGTAAGCATAAAGCATCTCGCACCAGAAAGGGTGAAAGGCAGAACCAAGCATTCCAATATTTAATAAAAGAAGGATGTTGAGTCCTTAGAAGAGCGTCATCACCCGACATCAAGCTTTAGCACTAAAGAGGATGTCCTATATCAATCCTAAGAAGAAGGAACGATGTCGAATGAATGATGTCGAAAATGTGATATTAGATAATGTCAAAACCTTATAAAGGAAAAGGTCACCACACATTATCAAATCTTAACATTAAAGAAGATATCGCATATCATCATTGTGATATGGAATATAGTAGGCCATCAATATAAGAGGGACATTATATATCCTTGATATCGCATGTCGTATGTAAACAGTGCTACACTTCATTATGGCAAGAATTGATGTCGAACTTTAGGTGATACCACATACCATTGGAGCAGTAATGATGTCAGACAACAGCATGTTGAAATTCATCAGTATGATTGGAGCTATCATACATTATTAATACCACATACCATCAATCTCAGATATCGATTGTAACCAATGCCGAATGAGGGATGTGAGCCTCAAGAAATCATATGCTTGAGTTTTCCACCTACAAACAATGTAAAAAAGCATGTCGTGTCACAGCAATGCTGCCTATCACCAATACAGTATCTTACCGCTGTCACTCTTCATCAACCAATCTAGTATGCAAGGAGGATGTTGCAATTCTCTACTTTATAAAGCAATTCTGAAAGTTAGCAGGATATAATTATGGACGTCGAATGACATAACATGATATCATAAGCCATCAGCCTTCGGAGGATGTTGAAGGCCATTTCTTTTTGAGGCGATAATAAGAGCTATCGAGATGGATTTGAATGTTTAGTATTAAAGCCTGATGCTAAAGGTCATCAACATATACGAGGATGTCGAAACTCTTCAGCCTTAGAAGGATATCGTAGATGTTCATCCCTCAATGAATATCACAACTTAACAATGTGGCAAAGCATGATGTCGTGAGTTATCAATACTTAAAGGGATGTCAAAAATCTTCAATACAAAGCATAACACTTGGCGGCATCGAGATGCTAATAATGCCAAAAGCCAAGCATGCCGAAAGTGACACGTGGCAGGGCGACCATTTCTTTTCTCTCCTCTCAAAATTAAACAGTTGTAACCCTAAATCGAATTGGGGAAAACCTTGAACTGATTGTAAACTTTGCAAATTTATATGCATAAGGACTTTGACAAATATCTAGCATAGCCATATACCTTGATTGTGCAATTTTGACATGGATATGCATATAATAGAGCTCATTGGTCTCTTAGTCTCATATTGACTTTATCTCGCATAAAGTCAAATGAGTTTCGGCCTAAACTAGTCTTTATATGCATAACCTCTATTTTGCTTACCACACATGGATAACCGATTATGAACCATGATGATTGCTTACTTAGTTCATTAAAAAATGCTTAGTGAACTATTGCACATACTTGCAACTTATTCTTTCTCTCCTTTGAACATGTGACATGAACTTTTGAATAACTTTATCATAGGTTAATGGGCATCATGGAGCCATCTCTGAATGGAATCATCATGTGCTAAGCCTTAAATGGTGGGCTAGATCTTGATTTCTTAGCACTTTTTGATCTCATCAACTAAGCATTGCTTAGTCATGTCGTCAACGGTGCATAAACCAAGTTTTAGCTTATCATACATGGCAATATCAATGTTATACCATTTTTTGGTTTAACATTTTTGATGCTAGAAGTAGGGTCCGAACCTCCGTCTTATTATTTCCTTATTTAAATCTAATTATGTGGTTTATTTTACTTTCTAAGGAAATGGTGAAAACTAGGTGAATCAACATTTTGAACGAGAAAATAGTGCAATACACAATATTGGAGAATAATGTTACTCCTACCTTCAATCTAGAGAACTTAGAAACTAGTCAACCTTCAGAACCAGCAAATCCAACAGATAGTGAAGCCAAAATCAATGATCTAATGTAGCAAGTGGCAGTAATGCAAGAGTTACTAGGGAAGGTCCTTTGACAGAAGTCTTCTAAAACAACAAGGCGTATTGAAGGAGAAGAGGTAGAATCTCTAAGGAGGAACCTTAATGAACCAGCACTCAAAAGCAAGGAGAAAGGCAAAAGTACTATGGGTCCACCAAAAATGAGGATCTCAAAATGAAGGACTAAGATTGCGCTCCCCAAACTCAAAGGGCAATCAAATTAAAATGAATCAACGAAGGGAGAATCAAGAAAGAATGGTAAAATGATCTTTTGAGCAGACCAGCAGCTCACTTTCAGGCAGGTAGCATAAGCGTAATAGGAAAGACTATTGTGATGATGAAGCATACTTGAAGGACATTGCAAACAAGATTGTGAAGGATATGCTCGATCTCAAGGGAAAAAACCCTTGACCCATGGGTGAAAAATAATCCTCGTGAGGCCCCGTTCATGGAAGAGATAATGGCTATCAGAATCCCATCCCACATTAAGGTTCCCACGCTTAAGTATAATGGAAGAACTAATCCAGATGATCACTTGCTGGCTTTTGAAAGCTAGATGGATCTACACAATGCATCAGGAGCAGTTCATTATAGACTTTTCCTACTACCTTTCAAGGAGCTGCAGCTAAATGGTATAGACACTATAGGAAAGAACTATCTATGGAGCAATTTTCTATGAATTTTTAGCACAATTTTGCATCTGCAAAGATCCCACTATCGATTCCAGTGTATTAGCCAATGTTAAACAGAGTCCGAGGGAATTGCTTGGTGAATACTTGAAGAGGTTTAATACAGAAGCATTAAAAGTTGAAAATATGATCGACTGAGAGAGGTTGATGGTTGTACGTTCATGATTAATTAAGTAAACTCCATTCTGGAAGGAACTCTATGTTCGTGGATGTAGAGATTAATAGGACTACCACTTTCAAGCCGACAAGTTCATCTATATGGATGAAATATACCATGTAAAGAAGAAATCTCAATCTAAGAAAGAAACATGAAAATCTGCTTTGACCTTCCCAACAAGAGACCGAGGTAGGATGAGAAAAGAAGGGGAAGATGGGAATGGATCCTGTAGTCCAATTACGCAGCCTCGAATAAACCAATCTCTTACATTTTCCCTATAGCTAAAGATAGTAGCAACTTCCCTAGCCCTTACAAAGCAAGGAACAATCCTGAACCAAGAAGAGGGGGATGTTGTTGTGCCTATCACAAGGCTAATGGACACAATACCAATGAATTTCGTGTATTGGTAGGAGTAATTCAAAATATGATTTGATCTAGACTTCTGAAAGAATTCATTAAGGAGAGTCAAAAGCCTGCTCATCTTGAGGGAAGTAACCAAGGGCTCCCAAGCAACACTACAAACCTTATGGAAAACGATTCTCAGCCAAATTTTATTCCACCAATTAATCGGATAGATATTATTTATAGAGATCCACATCTAGTAGGAAATAGCAAGGGGCTAGAAGAAGGTACATAAGAGAGGCAAGGGACAAAATCTTCTCTATCCAGGAGGAACTACCACTTAAAAATTAGAAATATCAACTTTAGATGCATAACCTAACTATAACTCCACAGGAACTGAGAGGAGTCTGCCATGCACACAATGATCTGCTAATGATAACTACACAGATTGGACTTTCTGTGGTGACCAAAATTCTAGTGGATACCGGAAGTGCGGTGAATGTTATCTTCAAATATGCCTTTGATTAGTGAGGATCCCAAAAGAGAAGTTAGAACCAAGCTTCGAGCCCATCTTCGAGTTTAATAACTAAAGGTCCACTACGGTGGGGCAGATTAAACTTCTAGTTCAAATAGGGTTTCAATCATGCTCAAGAACTTTCTAAACTGTATTCGTCATAATGGACCAACTCTCCTACTACAATGCCTTCTTTGGGAGGCCAGTCCAGGATGAAGTAGTTGCTTTTGTGTCACCAAAATACATGATGGTGAAATTTCTAACTAAAAATGGATGGAGAACAATAAGAGGAGAGCAATTCAGCTCTCGAGAATTGTATTTTTCTACTCTTGATCAATGCAAAAGAGATAATCTTTCTTGTTATGATGTAGAGAAAGAAAAATAATCCAAAATTAAAATTAAAAGGCCCTTGGATGGTTGTCCTCCAAGCCAACAATCCAAGCAAATAAAAAGAATGTGTTAAGAAGATTTAACTTTTACAAAAGAATGAGAAAGAGAAGGGAAGTGAACTTGATAGACGAAGAAATAGACGATGAGGAAATCATCGCTGAATTAGACTGTAAAGTCAAACGTAAAAGGATGAAGCCCACTAGAGATTTAGAGGAGTATGCTTGGATCCAATGAAGACAATAAAAATTAGGAAGCAACTAAATGCCAAACTCAAATAAGAACTTGTTCAGTTCCTTCAATCCAACAAAGATGTATTTGGTTGGACTCATTCGAATATGATCGAACTAGATTCAACATCATGAGTCATGCATTGAACATAGATCTGAATATTACACCCATTCGACAAAAGAAAAAGGCAATTTCATAAGGCCCGAGCTAATGCATTAAAAGAGGAGGTTATAAGATTACTTGAAAACGGATTCATTTGAGAGGTGCTCTATCCAAAATGGTTGGCAAATCCGGTATTAATCAAAAAGCCTAAAAGAAAGTGGAGAACATGTGTTGATTAACTGACTTGAACAAAGCTTATCCCAAAGATTGTTACCCCCTTCCGAGAATAGATCAATTGGTTGATGCAAAAAGCGGACATAAACTCTTATCCTTTATAGATGCATATTCAGGGTATAACCAAATTCCGATGTTCAAACCAAATGAGGAAAATACAAGTTTTATAGCAGATTGGGGAACACATTGCTATAAAGTAATGCCTTTTGGACAAAAGAATACCGGAGCAACATACCAAAAGTTAGTGAACAAAATGTTCAAAGAGTAGATTGGGCGAAACATGGAAGTGTATAGATGATATGCTAGTAAAATCCCAAGAAGAGAACAACCATCAAAACGATCTCAAAGAGATGTTTAGGGTATTAAGAAAATATCAAATGAAGCTCAACCTGCAAAAGTGCACTTCCGGAATTCATTCTAGAAAATTTCTAGGATACATTATTAATGCTCGAGGAATCAAAGCCAATCATGACTAAATTCAGGCTATTAAGAATCTGGCAGAGCTGAAAACAAGCAAAGATGTGATGAGCTTGAATGGAAGAGTGGCAACATTGAATGCATTTATTTCAAAAACCACCGATAAATGCATACCATTCTTTGAAGTGATTAAGAAGAAGAAAAAATTTGAATGTGGAGAAGATTACCAAAAGGCCTTTAAAGAGTTGGAAGATGATTTAGAAAAGCCTCTAATCTTATCTAGCGCGGTAGAAGGGGAGAATCTTTATCTCTATATGGCAGTTTTCGAGCATGCAATAAGTTTCGTTTTAATAAAGGAAGAGAACATAACTCAACTTCCGATTACTATGTTAGAAAAGACCCAAAGATGTAGAAATTAGATATCCGATCATAGAAAAATTGGCATTCTGCTTAATGCTCACCGCTCGAAAGCTAAGAGCCAATTTTCAAGCACATCCAATTAAAGTCATGACTAACTTTCTGCTCAACAAAGTTTTCAGTAAGCCTGAGGCGACAAGAAGATTAGTAAAGTGGGGAATAGAACTCAGCTAATATGATATTGAATTTCAACCTCGAGTAGCAATAAATGGGCAAGCTCTAGCCGATTTTGTAAATGAATGCACAAGATTTATCAAGGAACAATCGAAAAAGGAAAGAGATTTAAAACCCAAATAGTAATTGTTCATGGAGCTTCAAATAAACAAGGAGCTGGTGAAGGATACGTGATTATTACCCCCTGATAGACATGCTTACATTGTGCAATAAAGTTAGGCTTTCCTGCCATTCATAATGTGGCAGAATATGAATCAATGGTGGTAGGACTCACCTTAGCTCTGCAGTTGAAAATTCCAAGAATTGAGATCTTTCGTGACTCTCAACTAATGGTAAACAAGCTAAATCAAAAGTACTAAACAAAAGATGCCAAATTGACCCTTTATGTTAAGAAAGTACTAAAAATGTTGACCCAATTCGAGGATTTTTTGATACATTAAGTACCGAGAGGAAAAAGTTATCAAGACGATTCTTTGGCCAAATTAGCTGGCACACGAAGAGTACCTAAAACTCGAATTGTGCCAGTTGGCTTCCAATCAAGACCTAGCATAGAGGAAGAAGTTTTCAAATCAAAAAGTGAGGCGTTGGTACTAACTAGACCTCAAGCTCTCATGCAAACGGAAGAAGGAAATGATCCAATAGTCGGTAATGATTAAAACCAAGGAAGATACACTTATACAAAAATAAGCAACCAATATAAAAACAATTAGATGACACCAATTGTTGAATATTTGATAAAGGGAAAATTTTCAACAAATAAAAAGGAAGCTAGAAGAATAAAACACCAAGATCCAACCTTTATTATTATGAATGGACACTTTATAAGAAATGATACTCACTACCTTATTTAAGATGTGTTTGTCCAAAAGAGGGAGCAAAATTATTGAAAGAAGCCCATGAAGGAATCTGTATAGATCATTCAAAGGCGTAAAATTAACCAAAAAGCTTATAAGATGAGGCTTTTGTTGGCCCCAAGTGATTAACCATGCCATGATTATGTAAAAAGATATGAAAAGTGCCATTTTTTTCAAAAATACCACATCTACCACTAAGCAAGTTGACCTCAATCTCAAGCCCATGGCTTTTTGATGCATGGGGATCGATTTTATCGGACCATTACCTATATCTAAAGGAGGAGCTAAATATGTAGTAGTAGCTATTGACTACTTTACTAAATGGGTAGAGGCAGAACAATTGCCAAACATAACGTCTAAAAAGGTGTTAAAGTTTGTGATCAAGAATATAGTTACCAGTTTTGGAATACCATACAAGATCGTATCCAATAATGGAACCCAATTTGAAAGTGATGAATTCACCAAATTCTGCAATAAAGACGGAATTATCAAAAGCTTTTCATCCGTAGCTCACCCAAAGGCTAATAGAGCCATTGAAAGATGCCAACAAAACTATTAAAACTATTCTTAAGAAACTACAAGATAAAGCAAAGGGAAATTAGGTAGAAGAATTACCTCTTGTACTATGGGCATATAGAACTTCTGCTAAAACGGCAACATGACATACCCTCTTATATTTAACATATGGATGTGAAGTGATGCTTCCAATTGAGGTAGAGGTACCATCCCATCGAAGAATCGCATATGCTTTTAATCCTAATCAAGAACTAAAAAAGAAATCTTTGGACTTGATTAATGATCTAAGAGATGAAGCATCCATACGAACAGCTGAATATGAGCGAAGAATAACCAAATACTACAATTCCAAAGTCAAGGAAAGATCATTTCGAAAAGGGGATTTGGTACTTCAAAAAGTCATGACAAATACTAAAAATCCAACGGATGGACTGCTTGGGGAAAATTGGGAAGGACTCCTCGTTATCCATGAAGTAATCACACCAAAGACCTGTCGATTATGCCAACCAAATGGTAACGTCATATCAAGAACTTGAAACTTCGAACATCTAAAGCCATATTTTCCTCCAATGGATGAATAAAGAAATTAAGACAAGTATGTCTATGGAATCAGCAGCCCAATGAAAGGAAAGAATTAAAAGGAAAAGCCTAAATCATTGCCTATAAGGTAATAAGGGAAAAAGAAAGCCTTTGATCTTGTTACAAGGGCCTGTCAAAGCACCTCCTAGAGGGAGGTCAGAGTAAGTCTTTGGTCCTGCTTATAAGGCCTGGCCAAAGCACTGCAAGCCTTTGGTCCTGCCTACGTAGCTTGGCCAGAGCGCCTCCTAGAGGGAGGATGGAATAAGCCTTTGGTCCCGCCTAAGATGGCCTGGTCAAAGCACCGACCGGCCTTCAGTCCTTCCTGTAAGGCTTTTCTGGAGCGCCTCCTCGAGAGAGGACGGAGTGAGCCTTTGGTCTCGCCTAAGATGGCATAGCCAGAGCATCAAACAAGCCTTTAATCTCATCTATAAGGCCTGGCTGAAGCGTCTTCTAGAGGGAGGTTGGGTAAGGCTTTGGTTCTGCTTAAGATAGCTAACCAAATGCACTAGATAAAAGACGTAAATCATCACCTAAGGGAGTGATAAGAGGTTCAATCCAAGTTGAGATCATTACTAAAGATGGTAACAAAGAAATGAATCAAAGCCTAAATCACTACTTGAAGAGTAGTAAGGGGCAATCTTCTAGAGGAAGATTAAATTCAAAAGCAAATCAAACTCGATCCAAAAGAGAGATTGAGGCAGTCTTCTAAAGAAAGATCAATCAAATGTAGAAGAAAATCTAGCTTTATCCTAAAGAATGGATCAAAAGCAATCTTCTAGAAAAAGAATAATCAAATTCATTTAGTTATGCATCAAGATGAAGTTAAGAGAAACCCTCAGAGGAAGGGTGAAGATTTATCTATTGCCTAGAGTCGAAAATTTTAATACCAGATAAGAATGTTTGAAAAATTCTGGTTTATCATCTGGACCCAAAAGCATCGTTCTTTGAAATATTGAGTTACTTCTCAATCCTTGATTCCTAGATTGGAATTCGAATTATAAAATAATAGGAATCTCCGTAAAAGGCAAAAGGATTTTTGGTCTTCTTATACTTTGACTTATTATTACCAACTCTGGTCTACTATTCAGATTATTATTATTGCCAGAATGGTTTTCTGACCTTCTATTCATATTATTATTGTAACAACCCAGGATTTTAGTCATTTGAATTAGAAATATTTAATTGATTTTAAATTTTGAAAAGTTAATTTTATAAGCCAAACAACTTAAATTTCAAAATAGTGATTTATTTGAGAATGTGAATTGTTAAATTTAATAATTGGAATTATTTAAAATAATTGAATCTTGAATTGAATTTGAATAAATGGATTTCAGAAGATTGTTTAAATTCAATTTTAAATAATAAATGGTTAATGTAAAATTTAATTTATAATAAAAGTGATTAGAATGGTTTTAATAATAATTAGTTTTAGTTAACGTGTGAAAATAGCCTTCCGGGATGCTGTCTAGGATTTTGAAGAAACTAGTGCCATTGGATTTATAATAGTAAATTATTGTAAGTTAATGAATTTCATATCGATCAGACATATTGTTTAGTTGTGCGAGCTCGAAATGCATAGAAATTAATTAAAGAATTTAAATTAATATAATCTATTCTTGAAAGTTTTCTTACGTATATGATGGAATTAGGCCCCGATACTAGTTCCATTGTGTTCGGAATAGGGGTATTTGGTATAGAACGTCAAGGGGCATGCCTCGATTGGAGTTCGAAAATTTAAAGCATGAATAGTGTCAGCTAATTTTCTATACAAGGATCCTTAACCCCATTCTTTTGCCTAAACCAGAAACTAAAACCTAGCTGCCATTTTATTTTCCTCCATCTAATGGCCCTTGATGATCGAAGCCCCCAGAGGCAATTTCAGGCTAGGGCCTCAACATGAAATAGGGATAGAGGACAAGGCTGAGGTCTTTGAAGTCATGGAGGTAAGGGCTACCAATGTTGGGGTTACGATGGTAACAACGTAAAGATGAATGGAGGAACTAGTCGCAACCTGGGTTTGTATAGTTGAAGGATTAGGGTTTGATTAGGTGATTAATTAGGTGATTAATTATGTAATTAGTACTTAATTAATTTAATTTAATCGTAATATTATAAACTAAATATCTATTTCATACGAGGTCAGAATTGAACGAGGCGAGTCGCCTTGCGTTCGTTAGAACGAATACTACATTATATAATTGGATTGGATGGATTTGAAGATAGTAGGATTTGTGTTAAAATTGAACGTCCGTTCGATTTTAATTCAAACCGAATCGTCTTGGCGATGACTAGAATTTTGGTGAGTTAAACTCACCTCTCTAGCCCACTTATATTTTTATATAAGGGTGGATATTTTTATTTATGCTGGTTGTTGATTGTTTGGATGATTTATTGTTTTATCAGTAAGTTTGGAGTTATTCCCACCCTTGGAGCGAATGACTTTTTTATATGTGATGTAGGGGGACAGGTTGGAGGGATCCAACATGATTCCTCTCCACTGTTGATTTTACTTTTCATATATATTGTGATATATGATTTATTGGATGCCATATTTGATGACATGGATATGATTTTGCTTATTTAGTGTTACAGTAGCACTTGGCCTTATTTTTCGTATTTCGAAATACTTTAAAGTGAAGATTTTGATTTAAAGGATTTTAAAGTGATTTTGAAATAACATACACTTTTAATAATTATTCTTGAATTATTAAAAGAACGAGTTTATTTTAAATTAAATAAAAGGTATGATTTTTGGTATTATTAGCTGACAGTTTGTGAAATATGTTAAATAGAGATTTCTGAACAGTATTATAAAGGTTTTAAAAATTTAATAAATAAGTCCATCTTTTATTATAAAGAAAACATAGTTTTAAAGATGATAGAAATAGTTTGAAACAAATATTTCTGAAATAGTTTATATAAAAGATTTATAAAAGTAATATTTTATAAATAAAGTAATAGATTTATAAACGGAGTTTTGTAAATATAAAAAATGATTTGTAATTGATATTTGGTAAATAAATTTATAAATGGGATTTTATAAATAAATGAGATTTACAAAGGAATGGATTTATAAGTAGAATTTTATAAATAAAGAGATTTTATAAAAAAGAAGTTTTATAAAATAGAATGGAGATTTATTAGCATAGTTTTATAAATATGGAAAATATTTATGTTAAGATTTGAATATGGATTTTTATAAAGGAAAGACAGTCACGTTTTAAAAGTTAAAATAATCTTTTAAAGGAATGTTTTGAAAGTAATATTTTTCAATGGAGTTTAATGGTTTTAAAAGGTGAATTAAAATGTACTAAGTAATGAAAACATAGATTTCAACATTTATTGTTGTAGTAAACGTTTTCGAGAAGGCAAGGAAGGCATAGACTATAACACTATTGTTATAGTAAGTGATTTCTAGAAGGAAATATTTTATATAGTATACAGACTTATATAAATATAAATTGTTGAATCCCTATACTATTATTTTGGGTTGTCGTAATGATGTTTTACGTAACATCCGTTTTGACCCAATAAAGCGTGTTTTGGAAAATATGAAGCTTAACTCAAAAGATTTGTAAATATACTTGTCACGGATTTAAGTATATAAAAATATTTTCTAAGTGTTGAAAATGAAAAGATTAGAAAAAATACATATTACAAATTTAACTATATAGAAATATTTTCTAAGTGTTGAAAATGAGATGGTTTGTGAATATGCTTATACCGTTGAAATTAGTATATGGAAATGTTTTCCAAATATTGAAAGATTAAAATGGTTTTGAGAATATATTTTTTAAAGATATTATGAGATAAATATTTGGAAAGTGGTTTAATTAATAAAAGATTAATTAAATAGGCCTAGTGACTGCTTATGTGCTAGATTGTATTTTTGGCCATTTTTGGTTCCTTGAATTTTTGTGGGAACTGATTAGTCATGCACTTAGTACGAGGCTAACTGAGTAGGCTTGATTATCGTTTGACATAAAGAATTTTGATTCGAGTAGTGCGGAGTGAATATGGTACTCCAATTTACCGAGCTTCCTTCTTAGCTGAAGGATAGCAAGTTCAGAGTTGGAAACGTGATAAGTCTACGAGACTTGGTTTCCTTACGAGGTTAAGGGCCTCTTATCGATTGTTGGTCCGGAGTGACTGGGATCGGATTTATCCATAAACCACTTCGGACCAATATATGCGTTCGAAAGTGCAGATTGTCGAAGATAATGATTTTGAAGATGGAGATCTTCATGATATAGGGCTGCTTGCCACTAGCTCCGCGATTTCATATTATATATATATGGTGGTTGTAGTGCTCTGTTATGAAAATCTTCGATGCAAGGACCGCTCACTACTAATCCTAGGATTGATTCCCGATATGATATTGTAAGAGAGTGCATTCGGTTTGTCCTGTTCCTGGACAACTTATATGGACGAATGTCTGACATTGCATTTCTAAGAGCCATGTATATTGGTTTTTACAAACGTACATCTGTTGGTGGTGTGGGAGGTAACCCCTCTTATACTTAACACCCTTCTCCGAGACATACGAGCTTGGAGTTTGTACTATTGTGAAAATCAATTAGTGTATTGTTGGAAATGGCGATGTGGCATTCAAAGTGGAATGTGCTATGTGAAAGGTAAACATTACCTTAAGCCTAAACACCCGGAAATGGCTTAAACAAAATATTCCATAAGGCTAAGTTGGTCGCTCCCATTAGGGTATGGTCATCACCTTTCTAGATTATCCTCTATATGTCGGGTATGTTGTGTATGCTTGTGTCCATGGATAGGTCGGGAATGGCCGGGATGATGTCATATTCGGTTCTATCTGTCACCAGATGGGTCACTGGTAAGCTGGTTTTGCCAAATGCAAAGGTTTCAAAGTTTTTGATCCTCGGTACATTTCTCTAGAAATGTACTGTACGGAAGGTATTTCCTTACTTGCCTTTTTTGGAATCCATTCTCCAATATGAGCCTTTACGGTTTTAGTTGTAAACCTATTATGCTGGAATTTAATAATGTAACAATTTTGGCTATGGTTAATATGTATTTGTATCCTAGACAGTATTATAATATTAGAGGATTTGATATGAAGTGTTTTGGTTATCGTAAGGTGTTTCCTGGGGATTTGACCAGGCAACTAGTGCTCGGCATCAGAGAGTGTCCGGCATCCAGGAATGTTCGGCGAAGCAACCATCATCCATGAGTACTCGGCGTCCTTAGTATCCGGTGTCTAGGAGTGTTCGGCATAATACTCAGCAGTGTTCGGCATCGAGACTACTCGGCGTAGTACTCGGCAGCAAGGGTACTCGGCACCAAGTAGTGTTCGGCATCAACTGGCACTCGGCAACAACCTATGCTCAGCGTCAACTAGTGTTCGGCATCCCATGAGTGCTCGGCATCAAGACTGCTCGGCGTACCAAGAGTACTCGGCATCAAGACTGCTCGGCATGCAAGACTGCTCGGCATACCAGAGTACTCGGCATCAAGGCTGCTCGGCATACAAGACTGCTCGGCATACCAGAGTACTCGGCATCAAGACTGCTCGGCATGCAAGACTGCTCGGCATACCAGAGTACTCGGCATCAAGGCCGTTCGGCATCAAGACTGCTCGGCATGCAAGACTGCTCGGCATACCAGAGTACTCGGCATCAAGGCTGTTCGGCATACAAGGTCGCTCGGAATCAAGGTTGCTCGGCATACAAGAGTACTCGGCATCCCATGGTGTTCGGCGTAATACTCGTCATCCAGGAGACGTTCAACACAACTAACCAGCACACCGTTCGGCATAGAAGGAATGGTTCGGCGGAGATCGTTCGGCGAACCTTGCTCGGCATAGGGCGACCACTGTACTCGGGCTGGAACGTTCGGCAATCAGCCCACTTGGGAAGTCCAGCCCATCTTTGCCTATAAATAGAGGGGCAGGGTCACAGTGAAAGGGATCCTTTTTTGGAGAGAAAATACGGGGAGACTCTGCCATTTTCAAGACTCATCTTCTCTACTTAAACACCATCATTCAAGCATTTGATTCACGAATTGTATTTGTAATCAATCATAAAGGAAATCAATAAAGTTAAGAAAAGTGGACGTAGGCAATTACGCCGAACCACTATAAATTTGGTGTTCTTACTTTCTGCACTTGAATTAGGATTGTCTTCTCTGTTTAATTTGCTTTCATCACTTATATCTCTACACAGACTTTCTGAATGAGGTTAGTGACCAATTTTGGTGCTAACACTTTGGTGCTTTCACCGAGAATTGAATTCTCAGACCTCAAGGATCTGCTTTGAAGCTACTGGATTGAATAAATCCCCCAAAGAAGATCCGACTCACTGATAGGACATCCGTTGATTCTACTCAGAGTTCATACCAATAACTCTAGAATGGCAAGACCACGTACCAGGTCAGCCTCTCTTAATGCGGATGCCCGAGAGACTGCTAGCGTACAACAAGCAGGACCTAGCAATCAACCGGCAATCCCGAGTGCAGGGATTGCCGCTCAAGAACAGACTCCAGTTGTCACCAGAGTGGAGTTCAACGACTTGATGAGGGAACTTAGGGAAAGCAGGAGACAACTGGGAGAACAGATGCAGGCTAATGCCAACCTGATGGCACAGCTCACTCAACAGCAGCAACAGAATGCTTGGGGCAATCCAGCTGCTTATTCCTCTTCTGACAGCTCAACTTCTTCTGATGAGCCGCCCAGGCGCAGACGCCGTAAGACTGAAACTGCAAGGGCAGATGCTGCTGTTCGAACAGTAGGAGACCGCGACCAAGCCAGAACTGGAAACTTCCGAACAACCGGAGTACAGGTGGAGGAGGGAGCTCCAGATCATCAAGATGTTAACAATGTTGAACCTCATGACGCACGATTGGCAGATCGCCAGGAAAGGAGGCATCAGCATGGACAGGCACGTAGAACTGACTCCAACCTCCCAGCTTCCATACAGACACCTGATCTGACAGCCATGATCAGGCAACTGATGAAAGAAAATTAGGGCTTATCAAATGACGATTGGGGAGTGTCAAGAAGCCATACTCCGTTCACGGATGTTGTGCTGCAAGCGTCCTACCCCAAGAAGTTTAGCATGCCAACCATTCCTGCATACGAAGGAAAGACTGACCCTAGACAACATGTAATGAGGTATGAATGGATGATGGATTCAGCCAGAGCAAATGATGCCACCAAGTGTAGGTGCTTTCCGATTACTCTATCTGGGATCGCTACTATGTGGTTCACCCGACTTCCTCCGCGATCCGTATCAAATTTCGAGGAGTTGGCAAAGAAGTTTATTGAGCAATTCCGGATACACGCTACACGCCCGAAGGACGTGATGTCTTTGTCAAGTGTAATCCAAAATCCCGGAGAGTCGCTGAAGGAGTACTTACAGAGATTCCACGTTGCGGCAACTGAAGTCAGTAATCCCAACGACCATGCAATTCTAATGGCTGTGATGAGAGGTGTAGATCCGGATTCTTAATTCGGAGATTGGCTGGCAGGAAAACCTCCGACTACGCTAGAGCGTTTTTACTCCAAGGCGCACCAGTTCATAAGAAGAGAGGAAGCTAGGTGGGTACGACGAGACAAGGCACCGGGACCTGCCCAAGAGTCAATTAAGAGCAACATTGCTGTGAAGCAATCTGGAGACAATTCAGGAAAGGTCCAAGTCAACGTCCAGAATAAGCCTGTGCAGCCCAAAGAGTCCGGAGGAAGGAGTCAAGGAAAGAGGAAAGAAGCGGGAAAGTGGAAGTCGAGAATTCCAAGCTACAGCGAGTACACTCCGCTAAACGCCCCACTTGAGAACATTTACCTATCCACATGCAATACTTTTCAGTACAGAAAACCACGTCCGAAAGAATCAACTGAAGAACAGAAACGGACTGGGAAATATTGCCGCTTCCATGAAACCTATGGACACAACACGGAAGAATGCAGACACCTACATGACGCTATCGAGAAATTGATCAGACAAAAGAAGTTGCAAGAATTTGTGAAGGATCCGCAGGAAGGAGGACAGGGAACGTCCGACCCAGGTCGTGCACCAGCTCCACGTCATCCAGAGGAACCTGCCCGAACTGTTGGGAGACTGGTTATAAATACAATTATCGGCGGACCTCATCCCGCAGATAAGAACTGGCAAGAGATGGAGCGATATGCGAGCTCCTTGAAGCATGCGGATTTCGAGTGCTGTTCAAACGTAGAGGACGGGGCCCCTGCTAAGCAGCAGCGCGTGATGACAGACGATATTGTGTTCAGAAACAGAGACGCTGATCAGATAGAGGCTCCGACCATCGATCCCATGGTCATATCTGCAACAATCGGACCAGCGTATGTAAAAAGAATCTTGATTGATTGTGGAAGTTCAGTCAACATCATCTTCAAGAAGGCATATGATCAGATGAAGCTAGAGACAAAAGACTTGAAACCATCCAAAGCTCGTATCCACGGTTTTAACGGCGCTGCGACTGATGCAGTGGGATATGTCGAGTTACCAGTTGAACTGGGACAAGGCGAGCGTCGGAGGGTACGAATTCTACCCTTTGTAGTTTTGGATGTGGACTCTCCATATAATGTTTTCTTGGGTCGGCCGGCCCTGGCTGAATTTAGGGCGGCACTAGCCCCGTGGTGCTTGACTTTGAAGTTCCCAACTGACAAAGGAGTAGGCATTGTTCACGGAGACCAAGCAGCTGGTCGTTCTTGTTATGTGGCCGAGCTCCGTGAAGCCCACCGGAGGGAAAAAGGAAAGGGTACGGACAATCCTGTCCGCATCCTCAACGCGAATAATTGACAAGTAGTGCCCGAGCCCTGGCTCGGGCATAGTTCTCGGATCTACGGAGATATAGATCCGAGAGACGACGATGAGAAACCCAGGGAAGAGAAGGCGGCACCGGCTGAATTAACAATCGACATTTCAGTTAGCCGTGACGACCCTTCGCGAATACTGAAAATCGGATCACAGTTAGGCCCCGCAATGACAGAAGACCTTAGCGACTTCCTCCGAGCAAACCTCGATGTTTTTGCCTGGACGCATTCTGATATGTGTGGGATTTCTCCCGCCATCACAAGTCATATGTTGAACATAGACCCGAAATACGTCCCAGTCAAGCAAAAGAGGAGAGGAATGGATCCAGAGAGATCCGCCGCACTTGGAGAGGAGGTGGACAAACTCAAAGCAAATGGGTTCGTCCGCGACGCCCTCTACCCGGAGTGGGTCTCCAACCCCGTGCTAGTAAAAAAGGCAAATGGGAAATGGAGAACTTGCGTAGATTATTCCGACTTGAACAAAGCATGCCCTAAGGACAGTTTCCCGTTGCCTAGGATCGATCAGTTGGTCGATTCCACAGCAGGACACGAATTATTGTCATTCATGGATGCGTACTCGGGATACAACCAAATCCCAATGTATATTCCGGACCAAGAACACACCAGCTTCGTTACAAATGTCGGGCTGTATTGCTATGTAGTGATGCCCTTTGGATTAAAGAATGCTGGAGCAACTTACCAACGTCTGGTGAATCGAATGTTCAAGGACCAGCTGGGCAAAACCATGGAAGTCTATGTGGATGACATGCTCGTGAAGTCACGGCAGTCAAACGACCACATTCAAGACTTAGCTGAAATGTTTAACATACTCAGGTCCTATGGAATGAAGATCAACCCGCTGAAATGTTCTTTCGGCGTTGCATCAGGGAAGTTTTTAGGATTCATCGTCAACGCTAGGGGAATCGAAGCCAACCCAGAAAAGATCCAAGCCATTCGAGACGTACAAGCACCCAGGACTGTAAAGCAGGTACAGAGCTTGAACGGAAAAGTGGCTGCGCTAAGTCGATTTATATCCAAGGCAACTGACAAGTGCATCCCATTCTTCGACATAATAAAGAAAGGAAAGAGGAATTTTGAATGGACGTCTAGCTGCGAGGAAGCTTTCCAGAACCTGGTAAGGCATCTGGAAAGCCCACCGATGCTATCTAAACCAGTTGACCATGAGATGCTGTACGTTTACTTGGCTATATCCCCTCATGCGATAAGCGCAGCTTTGGTCCGTGAGGAGGATCGAGTCCAGAAGCCGGTATATTATGTTAGCAAGCGTTTAACGGGGACAGAGAAGAATTACCCTAAAATTGAGAAATTGGCTTATTGCTTGGTGATTGCATCACGCAAGCTACGCCCATACTTTCAAGCGCATTCGATCGGCGTTTATACCGATCAACCCCTGAGGCAGGTACTTCAGCGACCAGAAACTTCTGGAAGATTGCTAAAATGGAACATCGAGTTGAGCCAATTCGATATCGCGTACTTACCACGGAGAGCTATCCGAGGGCAAGCGTTAGCAGAATTCATCGCTGAATTTACCATACCCATCAAACCGGACGATCACGACATCATTCCCCCCATACGATGGAAGTTATACACTGACGGTGCATCAAACGACCGTTGCTCCGACGCGGGCGTAGTTCTTATAACTCCGGAAAACCGATCAATCTGTTATGCCCTGAAGCTCGATTTTCCGGCTACAAACAACGAAGCTGAATATGAAGCATTGATCGCTGGCTTGAAGCTTATCAAAGAACTCGGAATCAAATCAATCGAAATCTTTTGTGACTCGCAGTTAGTGGTATACCAAGTACGAGGAGACTACCAAGCAAAAGGACGAAAGCTTGCTCCGTACCTCGTTCAGGTCCAGGAACTACTATCAAATCTTGAGCGTTATGACATTTCACATATCCCGCGAGAACAAAACAAAGAAGCCGACTTGTTGGCTAAGTTCGCGAGTACCGACGATGTTCAACAAATGGGATTGTATCCCGTGGAAGTCTTGCATGCCCCGAGTGCAGACGAGATGAAAATCGATCTTGTGTTGGAAACAGAGATCGAGAAGGACTCGTGGATAACCCCATTCAAACTGTACCTGACAACCGGAGCTTTACCAGAAAGGAGAAGCGAAAGACGACAGGTCCTTCGAAAGGCCGCGCGGTACGTCATGCAGGATGGATCCATGTACCGGAAAGGATTCTCCGTCCCATTGTTACGATGCATCGCTCATGATGAAACGAAGCGAGTCTTGAGGGAAGTCCACGAAGGGGAATGCGGCGACCATACTGGGGGGCAAACGCTAGCAAAGAAGATCCTCCGCTATGGGTATTACTGGCCTACCGTAAACCGGGATGCCGCGGACTACGCAAGAAAATGCGACAAGTGTCAAAGATATGCAAAAATCCCGAGGGCTCCGTCAACGGAACTCACACAAATGATCAGCCCTTGGCCATTCGCGATCTGGGGAATCGACATAATCGGCTCTTTGCCTCTATCCAAAGGTGGTGCGAAATACGCGATAGTTGCGGTCGACTATTTCACGAAATGGGCTGAGGCAGAACCTTTGGCCACTATCACCTCTAAGAAAGTCATTAATTTCGTTGTACGAAACATCATATGCCGCTTTGGTCTTCCACGCACCATCATTACAGATAACGGAACGCAATTCGAAAGTAGAGAGTTCAAAGAGTTCTGTCTAAAGTACGGCATCGAGAAAAAGTTCGCTGCCGTTGCACACCCAAAAGCTAACGGACAAGTCGAGGCCGTTAACAAGATAATCAAGTCCATACTAAAGAAGCGTCTGGAGAAGGTTGGAGGCAAGTGGGTAGATGAACTCCCGACAGCATTATGGGCATATAGGACTACCCACAAGTCCGCGACCGGCCACACTCCGTTCGCCTTGGCATACGGTTCTGAAGCCGTAATACCCGTGGAACTTGAAGTTCCATCGCACCGAGTGACATACTATGACCCCAAGACGAACCAAAACCTCTTGCTGGAATCACTGGACTGCATCGACGAAAAGCGTGAAGAAGCTGAGTTAAGGGCGGCGGCACACAGACATCGAGTCAAGCGCTACTACGATGGCCGAGTCCGCCCAAGGATCTTCGATGTGGGTGATCTCGTTCTGAAACGAGTCTTCCTAGTACCATCACGCATGAATCCCAGCTGGGAAGGTCCATACGCCATTGAACGGAAGCTTGGAGAAGGAACATTCAAGCTAGCGACCGTTGATGGCACGACACTCCCCCGAGCATGGAACAGTGAGCATTTGCGGCACTATTACATTTAGCATGTTTCCCTTTCTTGTTATAGGCATTATTGTTTTCCGCATGTTTCCATTCAATAATGACTTAGTTTCCTTTTGAAGTTGTAATCGAGCAATTTAGTTGATTTTCATTAATAAAGGCTTGAAGCCACATTTTCTATGAAGTTTCTGTATCTCTTAATCGAATGATAAATTACATTATTCTGTGCGGCGTACAGGCTCATACAAACGATTTCCAATCTCCGAATCCCCAGAGTGCGGAGCGGAGTACTCTAAGTCCCCAGAGCGCGGACTAGAGTATAAACGATTTACAATCTCCGAATCCCCAGAGTGCGGAGCGGAGTACTCTAAGTCCCCAGAGCGCGGACTAGAGTATAAACGATTTACAATCTCCGAATCCCCAGAGTGCGGAGCGGAGTACTCTAAATCCCCAGAGCGCGGACTAGAGTATAAACGATTTCCAATCTCCGAATCCCCAGAGTGCGGAGCGGAGTACTCTAAGTCCCCAGAGCGCGGACTAGAGTATAAACGATTTACAATCTCCGAATCCCCAGAGTGCGGAGCGGAGTACTCTAAGTCCCCAGAGCGCGGACTAGAGTATAAACGATTTACAATCTCCGAATCCCCAGAGTGCGGAGCGGAGTACTCTAAATCCCCAGAGCGCGGACTAGAGTATAAACGATTTCCAATCTCCGAATCCCCAGAGTGCGGAGCGGAGTACTCTAAGTCCCCAGAGCGCGGACTAGAGTATAAACGATTTACAATCTCCGAATCCCCAGAGTGCGGAGCGGAGTACTCTAAGTCCCCAGAGCGCGGACTAGAGTATAAACGATTTACAATCTCCGAATCCCCAGAGTGCGGAGCGGAGTACTCTAAGTCCCCAGAGCGCGGACTAGAGTATAAACGATTTACAATCTCCGAATCCCCAGAGTGCGGAGCGGAGTACTCTAAGTCCCCAGAGCGCGGACTAGAGTATAAACGATTTACAATCTCCGAATCCCCAGAGTGCGGAGCGGAGTACTCTAAGTCCCCAGAGCGCGGACTAGAGTATAAACGATTTACAATCTCCGAATCCCCAGAGTGCGGAGCGGAGTACTCTAAATCCCCAGAGCGCGGACTAGAGTATAAACGATTTCCAATCTCCGAATCCCCAGAGTGCGGAGCGGAGTACTCTAAGTCCCCAGAGCGCGGACTAGAGTATAAACGATTTACAATCTCCGAATCCCCAGAGTGCGGAGCGGAGTACTCTAAGTCCCCAGAGCGCGGACTAGAGTATAAACGATTTACAATCTCCGAATCCCCAGAGTGCGGAGCGGAGTACTCTAAGTCCCCAGAGCGCGGACTAGAGTATAAACGATTTACAATCTCCGAATCCCCAGAGTGCGGAGCGGAGTACTCTAAGTCCCCAGAGCGCGGACTAGAGTATAAACGATCTACAATCTCCGAGTCCCCAGAGTGCGGAGCGGAGTACTCTAAGTCCCCAGAGCGCGGACTAGAGTATAAACGATTTCCAATCTCCGAGTCCCCGGAGTGCGGAGCGGAGTACTCTAAGTCCCCAGAGCGCGGACTAGAGTATGAACAGTCTTAAGTCTCCAAGTCCCCGGAGCACAGTGTCAGCAAACCAAATAAAGACAAGAGGATCATTCAAACAAGAAGAAACTGAAATTTTATTCGATAAGTCCAAAATAGGGATACAAGATCACTCCTACAAAATTCGGGCCTATACAAACTACAAGTTATGAAAGGTAGAAACTGTTACAAACTTAAGCAAAAACTTGTTGAACAAGTGCATCGATCATTTCTTCGACTTCTTCTTCTTGTCCGCCTTCGGTGTTTCCGACGACTCCTCTCCCTCACGTTTCTTCTTGGACTTTTTGCTTGCTAGAGAGACGGAGTCAGGAGTAGGAGACGGAACATCTAATGGTTTGGACCTGCCCGGGAGAATGATTTTCAAAGGTCTATTCCGCGGGTCAGTAAGTTCCAAGACTTCAGATTCAACTTTGACTTTGACCTTTCTCTTCTCCTCGTCGGCAAGACGATCCTTCATGCTCATCTCTGAAATATGTTCAGAGGCGCCAGTGATTTTAACTTCGTCGCTTCCTTCGGCCGGAGACGAGGTGTCAAGTTTGTCATCGTCAAGCGCCCCGATCACTTGAGCGTCTGGGCCGGGAGTTACCTCTGCGTGAGCAGCGTCGCTTGTTTTCCCCGCTTCCTCCTTGGCGTCATCGCTCCTCGGAGTTAGCTCAGTGTCAGAACAACCTGTGAGAAATATAAGAAGTGGGCATTAGAACGAATAACCACTGTTGAAAAATGACGGGATCACTTCGATTTCTAGAGAAAGAAGAATCTCCTACCAGGATCAGGTTGACTGTCGGTGGCGCGCGGGGTTTCACCCTCCAGGATAGGTGACAGCACATGAACGCCAAGCCCGGGATCTTCGGGATCATAACTGGCGTGTTGCTCGAATGGATCAAGCGTCGACCGACCAGCCGATTGAGCAGCATAAGGAGCGGCAATGTGAGGAGTAGTAGTGTCGGCCTCTGACGGGCCAGCCTCGTTGTTCTTCTCTTTCGAAGGGGAAGAGCCTTTGCCATAGAGAGCCAATGCTACGGATAAATACGATGGCTCATTCCCCCTCAGGAACTCCTTCACCAGTGCATCCTCGTCGATTTCTTCGGAGCCTGATTCGACTTTCTTGATCTTTATCAGAGTCTCCCATGCCTCAGCCAGGGATTCATGGTAGCCGTCGCCCAAGAATGTTAGGTCGCGGTGCATAAGGACGCGGGCTCCGTACTCGGCGATCAACGGGTCAAACATACTTTTGACCTCTTCCCTGCCAGCCTCTGCGGCCGCCTCAAGGCGAGAATCAAGCTCCTCCTCAGCCATTCTTTTACCCTCCTCACGGGCTTCATCCTTCATTCTCTCGACCCCGGCAAGTTCACCGTCGAGCTTTGCCTTGAGGAGCCGGGTAGCAACAATCTCATCGCAATACCGCTGTGATTCTTCCTGAGCGGCTATTTTGTCTTCTTTCTCCTTGGAGAGTTGTTCTTTCAGCTCTTTGACTTGAATAGCGAGCACGTCCCTTTCTTTTTGAACAGAGTCTTTTTCTAGGGCAAGGGCGCCGCTGCGCTGAACTGCTTCATCAAGCTCCTTTTTGTGAGCCACCTCTAAGCGAGTAACTGCCTCGGCAGTATCTTTTGCGCCTTGTTCAGCGGCTTCTAGCTTTAACTTATAAGAGGCGAGTTCTTCGTCTTGGAGTTTGATGATTTTCTTATCGCTGTCAGCCTCCAGAGTCAGACGGTCAATCTCGTGTTGACGCTCAACAGATACTTCTGATATCTTCTCCACCAAGTGCACGAACGCGTCATGTTGAACATAGACGTCATTGTTGCATGCAATGGCACTTTGCTTCACGTGCCCAGGAATGTGATGGATGGCCGGGAGGAATTTCAAACCGTCAAAACAAATCTTCGGAAACTTGGCCTTAAGGTCGACCATCTTTTCCGCAACGGTTGGGTCCACGGCAGGAGCAGGAGGAGGAGGCTTAGAGAATTCCGTTCTTTTACGCGGCTCCCGAACTTGCCTCGTACTCGATGAACTGGAATGTTGTTCTCGAGCAGCATCGGACTGATAGCCCTTCTGCAGAGACTTCTCTTTATCCGGCTCAAGTGTAGGAGGAAGATCACGGGACTGAGAAGATTGATAGTGCGCTTTCTTGCGATGAGACGATTCGCGCGGACGATTGTCCCTATCCTCATAATCACCTCGGTCCCGGCGTCTGCCCGAACCGGAATCCCGTCCGGAGTGATGAAATATTGAAGACCCTTGAAGGCGATCAAGTTCGTGGGAGCGGCCCATATCACCTGCAAAGAAGGAAGATAACAACGAATTAAGGAGAATTCACGAATTAAAAAGACTTGAAGTATGCTATGGAATGCGCGTGTGCGTGTGTGTCCTAAGTGTTCCCCCCGACGGACCCGTTCGTTTGTCTTTGCTAATCGGGGTATTATCTCTGTGAACCGGGAGTTGAACTCCTACATTGCCTCTAGCGGGCGAGGAGAATTTGAGAGCTTCAGGATCATCGAACCCATAATTAAGTATGTCTTCGGGGATAGAGAGGTTCGAGAGACCCCTTAGAGAACTCTCCAGACGCTGTGAAGAAGCCTCTTTTTCAGGAGGGATAGGCGTAGGTTTTGAGGTGTCGCCGACTTTCTCTTTCTGAACCGTATATTTCAGCTTTTTCTTTCCCTTCGAAGGGGAGGATGACGTCTCAATATCCTGAACTTCGATTGCCGGATTCCAAGCAGGACCCACGTTCTCGCCCTGAGTGTCGGGTGCATCACCCTCTCTACGCTCGCCTTCTTCGTGCGCGACGGGAGCGCGACGCGACGACGGGCCGGCAAGTTTTTTCCCTTTACCGGATGGAGGTTTGGGAATTGTAACGCCTTCTGGAAGGCTGACCCGACGATCAGGAGCTAGCAAGCCGAACCCCGACAGCGATTCATTTGAAATGATAGCTCGAATATCTCGGTCCTCGGCCGGGAGAGCTCTAATCGCGTCAACAGCATCAGAATATCCTCGGCCTTCCGGACGCGGGTTAATACCTGAAAAGATGAGATGAAGAGTTAAGAAAAAACATGACTCCCATTAAGTACGAGTAACGGTTCAGCAGAGAGACTTACTGCCTTCAACCCATCTCCTAGCGAAACCAGACGGGCATCGCACATAGAACCATTCCTGTTTGTACAGGGCGAACTTGCTGCAGGCCCCTGTCAAGATCTGGCACTTGTGATACGGCTCGAGGAAGATGAAGGAAGGGCTATCTTTCCGTCTCTTGAACATGTAAATGTATCGAATATCACCGGGGGTTGGAGGTCTGGAGAAGACAGCCATGAAGAGTAAATAAGTCCCATATAGGAACGCATGACCATTCGGGTGCAGCTGCGACGGAGCGATATCTATATACTGCAGCACATCCCGGAGAAATAGGTTAAACGGAGGCACGCTGCCCATCCAGCACATGAACTTGTTGCAGGCCGTGTACCCGACCGGGGGCAAATGAGGACGGTCGTGTCTCGAAGGAACTAACACGTCGGTAAAGGGAATTCCGTGAATGGAACATATCCGTCGCAGAGCGGCCTCGTTGATCCTCGAGGCTTGAGAATCGACCGGATTGTCCAATAAGGTTGTTTCCTGGGGATTTGACCAGGCAACTAGTGCTCGGCATCAGAGAGTGTCCGGCATCCAGGAATGTTCGGCGAAGCAACCATCATCCATGAGTACTCGGCGTCCTTAGTATCCGGTGTCTAGGAGTGTTCGGCATAATACTCAGCAGTGTTCGGCATCGAGACTACTCGGCGTAGTACTCGGCAGCAAGGGTACTCGGCACCAAGTAGTGTTCGGCATCAACTGGCACTCGGCAACAACCTATGCTCAGCGTCAACTAGTGTTCGGCATCCCATGAGTGCTCGGCATCAAGACTGCTCGGCGTACCAAGAGTACTCGGCATCAAGACTGCTCGGCATGCAAGACTGCTCGGCATACCAGAGTACTCGGCATCAAGGCTGCTCGGCATACAAGACTGCTCGGCATACCAGAGTACTCGGCATCAAGACTGCTCGGCATGCAAGACTGCTCGGCATGCAAGACTGCTCGGCATACCAGAGTACTCGGCATCAAGGCTGTTCGGCATACAAGGTCGCTCGGAATCAAGGCTGCTCGGCATACAAGAGTACTCGGCATCCCATGGTGTTCGGCGTAATACTCGTCATCCAGGAGACGTTCAACACAACTAACCAGCACACCGTTCGGCATAGAAGGAATGGTTCGGCGGAGATCGTTCGGCGAACCTTGCTCGGCATAGGGCGACCACTGTACTCGGGCTGGAACGTTCGGCAATCAGCCCACTTGGGAAGTCCAGCCCATCTTTGCCTATAAATAGAGGGGCAGGGTCACAGTGAAAGGGATCCTTTTTTGGAGAGAAAATACGGGGAGACTCTGCCATTTTCAAGACTCATCTTCTCTACTTAAACACCATCATTCAAGCATTTGATTCACGAATTGTATTTGTAATCAATCATAAAGGAAATCAATAAAGTTAAGAAAAGTGGACGTAGGCAATTACGCCGAACCACTATAAATTTGGTGTTCTTACTTTCTGCACTTGAATTAGGATTGTCTTCTCTGTTTAATTTGCTTTCATCACTTATATCTCTACACAGACTTTCTGAACGAGGTTAGTGACCAATTTTGGTGCTAACACAAGGTAAAAACCCGTCCGTGTTTATGTGCAACATGGTCTTACGATATACCTTTGTTTTGAAAGGTTTTTATAACTTTAAAATCTAATTAAGATGTGTCTTCTCACGTTGGTTTACAAGACTGATCCGAGCATTCTTCCCTTTTAATGCTCGGGTCAGACCAAGTATATTTACAGATTCAGTTTGGATGCTTTGGAGCTTTCGAAGAAGAGCTGGAGACCTTTAACTTGTATTCACATATATGTTTATTTTCCGCTGCATTGGTTATTTAAAATTATCAGCATTTGTGAGGATAGGTTGTTATAACTATCTAGGCTGATGATTAGTGATTTGTTGTTGTAATCTAAGTGATGTATGTATATTATAGTTTCTCTTTTGTAAAGTTCATTAATATTATATTATATGTTGTTCCGCTACATTATGATATATATATATATATATGAGCGTGTATTTGTTAATAACATAAAAATGTTTTATATTGTGTTGGTTGATCTATTGATTGGCTTATGGATTCTAATCAATACGTGTAATCAACATTATTGATAGGGATCTCTAAACACTTGAATATAGCAATTCGACATAGTATGTTTTGAAATTGGGTTAATGAAATAATTTTACCTTGATTATATTTTATACATAAAGGAATAATTTTTTAGAAATTATTATAGTTATATATGGTATGTTGGTTGGTTTTAAGGTATAATGTTAATAAAAGTTATTTATTATAATCTAAATAAAGACAAACATTTGTAAAATGATTTATATAAGAAAGTGAATTTATAAATGTGAATTATAAAGTATTGATTATAATTAAAATAATCAACATTTATGAAAAGATATTATATAATAAGTGAAATTATATAAGTATGATTTATAAATGTGATATATAAATAAAAAGGAAATAAAATTGTATAAGTATATTTATAAATATGGGTTATAAATAAAATTGGATTTAAAGTAAGAAATTAAGAATTTAAATCCTGGTGATTTTGAAATTGTTTTTCAAAGGTTTTGAAAGAAATATTAATTATTTTGAAAATATTTTTGATCAGAAATATTTTAAAATGAAATTTAAAAGTGATAAGAAAGCACTGAACTCACTTCGATCGTTGGAAAATAATTCAGGTGATGACTGCAGCATCATCGGTGTTCATTTTCGAGTTTCTAAGTGATGGATTGCTACTATAGAAGTTTTGTTTTGGCGGACAAAGATTGTTTTAGATTTCAGAAGTATGATTTGATATACAAAGGAGTTATGTATATATTATGATTTTAGAATGTTTAAATTCTGAAAATTTTCATTTAAGTGTTTTGTGGCAATGTAAGAAAATAAGTTTTTGTAACTTATAAGTTGAAAAATAGTAAGTTAATAGAAATTTTAAATTTGTTAAATATTTGTAATGACCCGATATTTTGAACCATTCGCGTCCATTATAAGTGTATAGGTAGACACTCATGCCGGAGTTGAATTGCTCAAAATACCGCGTTGTTAATTTAAATTTGGCAAAACTGAACATATACAATAAATAAATAATCACAGATCACAGACACAGAGTAATAGTTGCAGCGGAAATAAAAGAGATAGTAGTTCATGAAGCTACTATATGAATATATAAGATACATCAGAGTTTACAACAGAAGAGTAATACGATACATCAGAGTTAAACCAGATACAACGGAATAGTAACACGATACATTAGATACAAATCAGAATACATCACTGGAATCATCGAATACTGAAAGCAGAATAGATGGCTGAATCTTCAAGCAAAGCTCCAACTCCAAAGGTGAGCATCGAATACTGGTACACTCAGTCTGACCCGAGCGTAAAGCAAAACACAAAACACTCGAGTCAGGATTAACATTCTTATATCAAGAAATCCAACTCAAGTGAAATAGCAATTGAAATACAAGTAACTCAAAGGATGTTTGGAATAACCATCCTTTAAGGATCCGTTAAACTATCTACTATGTAGTAGTGTACGATAAGTAGATAATGTCTATCAGTAATATAAGAAGATATCAAAATAGTGTTAAGTCATGGCCCATTCCACCCTTAACACATTTTTATTCCCAAAAGCATATACAAGACCGTAGTTTCCCCAAAACCGGAAGTCACCAGAGGGCAATCCATATACTAAAGGTACAAAACAATTTCGTAGTGGTGGCGAATAGGGAATACAAGTATGACAAGGCACATGAGGCAATACCCAAGGTAGTGATACTACCGTTTGCCTGATCCAGACTGGTGAGAACGCAACGCCGCAGCGCCCGCAACACCGTGAAACAACACTCCCAAAATCAGGGGTGCACCAATCGACAACAAGTAATGAGTAGTTCGAAGAAGTGTGTCCACTTGAGGTAGCTAATCCTCCATTGGCCCGGCACGGCTCATGTTTTAGTCATTTCCAATTTAACACAAGTGTCAAGGTTATCCATTATCGTTCTCTTTCTTCAGTCATCATGTACATCATTCCAACCACTTCATTCTGGATCATCACTCCGCGTATAGTTATTAAAGTGGTTTTCGGTTTAGATAGAGAGTATATCCATAACCGATTCCGGTCTCTTTAATAACTTTCGTGATTATTACACCGATTGGTCGTTTATATATTTCAAAACCAAATCAACTACAATTTCAATTAGAATTTGTAAACCAACATTTCCTTTCTCTTTCGAAATCAATTTCCAAAATTTACGTTTCAAAACTTCCAAATTCATAATTTCAAAATCTTATAATTCAATTTCCATTTTTATTTAACAATTCAAAATTGATTCAAGTTCGAATATAAGATTCATTCCGAAATCATTTAAATAAATTTTATTTAACATTCAAATCAATTTAAACTCATTTATCGGTTTCATTACTATTCGTTAAGTAAATTTGCCATTCAAAACAATTTCTATTAAATTTCCAATCCATTAAATCCATTATTTAAATTCAACTTCCTTATTTCAAAACTTACAATGAATTAAATTAAATTCGTCAAATCAAATTCTTTAAATTTCAAGTCTTTCATTAATTTCAATAAATCACATTTTATTTCTTGTTAAAGAAATTCAATTTCACTTATTTACTTTCTTAAATAATTTTCCAAAACTTAATTAATAAAGAAACTCAATTTCAATTATTTACGAAGTAAAATTCACTTATTCAAAAGTTCAATTTTTCTTATTAAAGAATTCAATTTAATCATTAAATAATTCAATCTTATTTAATTACTAAATAATTCAAAACTTAATTATTACATAATTTCAAAGTTTAATAATTTCAAACTTAATTATAATTTCAAACTTAATTATTAAATCATTTCAAACTTAATTCAATCATTTCTCAAATTAAACAACATTCTTTCATCAATTACATTGTTAATGTTTTGTTTCAGATTATTAAATATTAACATTTTCCTTTCATAAAAATTCAAATTTCAACTTCATTTCAAAACCATATTATTTATTCAAATAAAATCTTCGTTTATTTTTAAATCAAATTATTGACCAATCGGGTTCTTATTTAATTCTCTATCCTAGGTCAAAGTTCAATTTGGGTATTTATCATTTCAACCCGATTCCAATTCAATTCAAAATCAAAGCATATCAAAGGGAACTTGCAGTGTGATAACTGGGATGGTGTCAAAGTAAATAAACAAGCAATAACAACAATCAATATCAATCCAATAATCAATCAAATCAATAATCCCGAAATAACCGTATTAATTCGCATTGTTATTTGTACGAATTAATATAATTATTTCTAGAATCTACACTATCATTTCATGTAGATTAAAGATTATTACATTACGGGTTTTACTTGTCATTCAATTTCAATTTTTACACTACAACAATTAATCCAATATACGTCGATGGTTCAAAGTGTAATTATCGCTATTCTATATGTCAATTAATTTAACAATTAAAGGGGTCATATTCAACTAATCAAATTTAACATATAATTCAGTTTTAAAATTGTTAACTATCCTATATCAAATTCAATTGCATACTATTTATCACTTTAACATTTACAATTAACGTCTAATTAAACATCAACAGTCAATCAAATATCAATCAAACTGGATTATCATTTCATATATAACCGATACTGGTGTCAGATGTCATAGGTGAACTGATATAGGTGATAACAGTGTAAATATCTAACAGCAGCATATTTCAATTGTCGTTTCAATTGAAATCAGATTTAATAAATAAAAGAACGTTAATCGTGAGTGAGTGCTCACCTTTCGAGGCTAGAAGACGATGGAAAACAACTACGGAAAAGAACGATGTAACGGACATTGGCACGAATCAGGCCCGATAAGTCAGTTTGCTGCGATAAGCAAGGATAGATTTTAGCACAATGATGGAGTGAACGAATATATATATATATATATATAAACGTTTAATTTTAAAAACCCTTATTTAAATCCAAAATCGTTATATATTTCGTATTTAAAAGTCAATACCAAAATCAAGCAGCCTTATAGCTATGGAAACAAATCAATATACGATAAGGATCAAAATATTTATATCTTATATTTAAAAGAAATCTCTATGTAAAAATTTTAACAATCAAAATATCAATCTATATATATATAAAACATACATGTGACCTGTAACCTTTACCAGTAAATATCAATGTTAAATAATCATGTATTTTATTGTATAAAATAAATCCATATGATATGCAAGCAATATAAATGTGAAAGCAATATAAATGTGTCAGCTAAAACAAATATGCAGCCTATCTACGCACGCACCAAGCTATGTAACACATGCAGACCAATATAAACCTTTTTACAAAGATGTAAAAACCAATGTATGAACTCGCATAGATATATATATATATATATAATTCAATAAAATAAACTTACATTATTGCTATATAAACTTACAGTAACCAACATAAAACATATATAATATGTACCTTTAAACCTATAACATAATACTTACACAGCAAAAAGGAAATTTAAAATATACGTATAACATTTGTAATATATACATACTATTTCTTTCATAAAACATACAGTACATATATTTATAAAATACCATATCACATACATACTACTGTATAAATATTATAAACTAACATGTTATACTTATATGCTTTAAACAAAATTTATCTGTAAATAATAACGGCCACATAATTTATGAACAAACTAAACTTTGAAATATTACAACTGTAAACACAAACTGTAAATAAACAAAACTATATAAACAACTTAATACTATAATATAATACTTTTCGTAAGATAATATACTTATGAACTGTAAACATACATGACATATTCGAATGGAAACATGTATATATAATATGATTAGAAATTAATGATTCAGTAAACTTATATACTAATAACTAGACTAATATATATATATAGCTTACGTACATATGTATAACATCAATTACAATAACTTATGTAGACTCACCAAAACAACGAAGCCTGAACCCAATACATACAAATCAACTTATATATAGCTAACTATTACTGAGATGAATATATATCACTTATACACTAAAATATTATAAGATATAGTACACGTACAGTACTCACATCATAAAAGAGTATTAATATATGTATAGCTTAATATATAAACACTTCCATAAAAATTTCACTTTGAAATAAGCAATATACATGTAACAATTATAAGCCGTTGATTACACCTACCTATGTGAATAAAGTTTAGATCTATATAAGCTTATAACTGCAAAATAAATCAAGGAAGCAAAGCAGCTTACAGATATTCCAAGAGAAGGTGGTCAGTGGCTTTGGGTTCGCGTGGGTGGTGATAAGTCTCGGCCTTGGAAGGGAAGGCGGAGGCTTCTGCAGGTTGGTGGACCGAGGTCGGTGTGGAGCTTGGTCAGGGTCGCACGACGAAGGGAGTTTGCATTGAACTGGTTGCTGTGTTTGCGGAGGGTAGGCCGAGAAGTGGACGGCTCGGTTGCATGGGTGAAGCGGGCTCGGGGATAGGGAAGATTTGGCTTCGACTTAGGTGCTGTACGAGGCGAGGTCGGTGGGAGGAAATAGGAGGAGAGGGGTTGTAGGCGAGGCTGTAAGGGATGAGGTGGATGTTGTCTTGTTGCCGTGGCATGGGCAATGGTGATTGGGTTTTGCGTGAATGAGGAGGGTAGCTTTGTATATCATAATTTTTTTCTAAAAGAATGCAAGAACCAGAGAAGAAAAGAGGAATAGAACTGAAAATGAGGAACCGGAAGATAAAGTGAATTGGTGGAATGGAAAAAGGCAGGTTTGAATTCTGTGAATTTTTTAATTAGTAGTGACCAATGGTTATACGGTGGAATAGAAAGAGACTAGTGGCTGTTGGTTTCTCAACATACAATTTAAAAGTTCACAAACTCAAAAGACAAAATACAGAATTGATACGGTTATCGATACACAGGTTCCACCGTGTACCGGTCATCGAAACACAGAAGTGAACATATCACGGGGATTAGCATGATGAGACGATCAAAACGGTATATAAATATCAGTGGTACGATCGACTTATAAAATTTCGAAATTTTCTACTGATGGAAAATGCAAGAAAAACGCTGAAAAATAAGATCGACGGAGCTAAAGATGTCCGAATTGGGAAGAACGTCAAACTGACATCTTGCTCAGAAGATGGTTTAGAATTTTTCTATATAAAATATTTAGGTTCCGAAAACATTATATTTTCATCGCTTTTTAACTGATTAAATTGAAGTGAATTTACGCGCGAAATAAACTTTCATATTTTCGGACGAAAATTTACAGTTTGCTATGTTTAATTAGACGCATTCGAAATATCAAATTTATATTTCAAAATTTTATCGTTTAAAATTTCACAAAATTTCAACTAATTACGTTATTAAAATAGTTGAAATTTATGGGCCGTTACAATATTCTGGTTAAGTAAGACAACTTGGAAATTTTATACACATTTAGGATGTAGAAGAGTGTGAAATGAATATAAACTTAAGTTGTAAAGTGATTATATAATCACAAGTTGTAACTATAAATGTAGATAAACTTAACTAAAGATTTATGAAATTATAGGTAAATAAGTTTACATAACTTGTAAATTTGAGAAAATGGAAGGTAAAACCAAATTTTAAAAATGATTAAACATTTGGTTAACAAAAGAAAATCTGAAATTGAGCTATGAAATTTAACTTAAGTAAAGTTAAATGAAATTTAACTTAAGTAAAGTTAAATGAATTTGATTGTGATTTAAAATGAATATGAATTGTATTGTATAAAATGTTTAGAATAAACTTAAGAAATGATTATATGGAAATGGTTCCTAAGTGATATTAGTATTAAAAGGAATATACCGAGATTAAAATGAATGTAAATCAAAAGAATTTGGTATAGTTAAGAAACCAATTGAAATAAATACGTAAGTTGTACGTAGACTATTTTATTCACATAACTGTTTGATCTAGATTCGAGTACATGATTTTGAGGTGATTTACACCAGTTTGAATTAGGATTTTTCACTTGATTTTTTACGGTGAACACTAGATACGGATTTTTGATTTATTCTGAAATTCTCTATCATAGTAAATGGCTATGCAAGGAGAATGATAGTTTCTATTCAAGGAACCGGATCGGATTCCACACTAGAGAACTCAAGTGAGCGATAATAGTTTGGAAGTGAAATTGTGTGATCAAGAGAGCAATCGGATTTGATATTGCATATGGATGGTTTATGGACATCTTACGGGCTTTGGTATGATTGTATGCTATGGTTAGTTAACTTTGTTTACTAGTAATTGTAAACACTATTAAGTAAGGATGCATGATGATTTCTTTGGTTTATATGGCGATAATATTAGTCTATATAGTAATTTTACTTTCCATATACTTGTTCTCATTAGTTGTTGAGTGTTTAGTAGGTACGGATGGCGAATGCTTCGCATTCGAAGCTCGCTTTAGTATTATATTAATTGTATGTGCTTGCTAATATTAAGAAAAGGTACACATCTCAAATTACCTATCGTATTTTTAAGTTTTTCCCCAGATGTCTCATCCTTGAGATGAGATGTATATTATATATATTGTAAATTTTTCCGATCGAGTCACGCAATGGAGACGCTGGTGAAATTTTCTGTAAATTTAAGGCGTTAGAAATTTTTTGAGAAATTCTGATAACTAAAATTTGATTTTGCGTTATAACTTGGAATGATATTAGTTGGTATCGGTGAATGAATTTAAAGACTTAGAAAATTTTATAATTTATTTCAGCTAATTGATTTTGGAAAGATTAATGGGTTTTGTGGCATTTTTCTTACCATGGCAATTTCAAGAACGAAATTCTTTTAAGGAGGAAAGTTTGTAGCGACCCAGGATTTCAGTCATTTGAATTGGAAATATTTAATTGATTTTAAATATTGAAAAGTTAGTTTTATAAATCAAACAACTTAAATTTCAAATATAGTGATTTATTTGAGAATGTATATTGTTAAATTTAATAATTGGAATTGTTTAAAATAATTGAATATTTAATTTTAATCTGAATAAATCAATTTCGGAAGATCGTTTAAATTCAATTTTAAATAATAAATGGTTAGTGTAAACTTTAATTTATAATTAAAGTGATTAGAATGGTTTTAATAATAATTTGTTTTAATTAACGTGTGAAAATAGCCTTTCGGGACACTATCTCGGATTTTGATGAAACTAGTGTTATTGGATCCGTAATAGTGAATTATTATATGTTCACGAATTTCGTGGCGATCGGACGATCGTTTAGTCGTATAAGCTCGAAACGCGTAAAAATTAATTAAAGGAATTTAAATTAATATAATTTGATTTTGAAAGTTTACTTCTGTATATGATGGAATTAGGCCTCGATACTAGTTCCATTATGTTCGAAATAGGGATATTTATTACAAAACTTCAAGCGACACATCTTAGTTGGAGTTCAGAAATTTAAAGCATGAATAGTGTCAGCTAATTTTCTATGTAAGTATCCATAACCCCATTCTTTTGCCCAAACCAGAAACTAAAACCTAACCACTATTTTATTTTCCTCCATTTAACTGCCCTCGATGATCGGAGCCCCTAGGGGTGATTTCAGTCTAGGGACTCAACTTGAAAGATGTTTGCCTTAATGTGTTGGACTTGTTGATCGGTGGGATTAGCACGACGTGGTCAGAGTTGGCCAGAAATGAGTTAGATGGCGCCAGTTTTAAGCGTCTCGTTTTCGGTGACGGCGGAGGGAAAGGGGACGAGGCTGGTGTCTTTAGAGGTCTTTAGATGTTAGAACCTCCATTCTATGTTTCAAATACAACAACTATACAATCATATATGTTATACATCTTATCAAGCTTATAGGTATATACTACCAGAGAACATCATGCTCAAAGATATTGGGACTCGATGACAAACAAAGATCCATGGACTATGCTATGATTAGTAAGGGTATTCTAGTGTATTAAGAATCTTAGATAAAACATTGTAAGGTTCCCTTGAGTATATATATGCACACACGATTTCATATACACTAACATAAATTGGAAAACTGGATTTATCAGCCATAAACGTCTGAGGAAATACCATAGACGCCTGTGACAATACTCAAGATGAAGGCATAGACGTTTGGGGTTTCCCCACAGAATTAAGTGTTTGTTGTAAGTAAATTAACAAGTTGGTGATTGTTGGACTTCCTTCTTGGGAGAATGGGTTTTATGCGTAAGGATGAGAGGGTTGATATAGAAATTGTTGGATTTATCTGATAGTTGTAGGAATCAGTAATCTAAAATATTGAGTCAACTTACCTTTTCAATAATGAGCATGCTTTGTATTACATGTATCTCACATAGGAGAAGTTACACGACTTAGGCATTGTTGGGAGGTCGAATTGACTCATTAATGATGGAGCGAAGTGTTTTTTTGTTATGGCCTAGTAGTTAATTGTTATTTTGTTGTTATAGCCTAATTGTTGATTTTTTTTGTTACGACTTTGTTGCTTAATTGTCGGTGGTCTTTGTGTTCCTTGTTACTTAATTATTTGTTTGATTATTATTATGTTGTTTACTCAGGTGTTTCTTACTTGTTTTTTTATTTGATAACCGGTTGTGGTTGTTAGTTGTTTAGTTTATTTTTATTTGAGATGTATATCGATGAATAAATTGATGATAGAAAACACATATACATCATGGTTTGTCATATTGAAGCTAAAAACTTGTAATTTAAAAAGTTAGTAAGCATTAGATTGATTAGTTACTTGAAATGGTTTATAATAAATCATGTAAATGATATGGTAAAGAGGTTATGATCGCCTAGTAATTTTAAAACTAATTGAGAGTCGTTTGGAACGTTAGTGAATGAAGAAACTATTTTCGAATGAACTAGACTTGTCTTGAAATGGTTTGTGAAAAATGGGTTTGATGTATACATACGTGGGATATTTTTCAGATATTGCAAATTGATTCATTTAAGTAAGAATGATTTATGTAAAAGAATGAGATTTATTTTAAAGTAGCTTTGAAAGAGGTTTTGTTTTTGTTAGTAATATGCACGTAATCGTATATTCAGAAATAAGGGATATTCAAAATGTGTAAGTAAGGAATCATGTTATTTGATTTTTAAAGTGTGTATAAAGGAACTATTGAAAGAAGTATGCACACATATTGGACCATTCAGTAAATAGATATGAGAAATAAAACACTTTTGAGACACACACACACACACATATATATACACATATGTATATGTATTTATGTATGTATGTGTGTGTGAGAGAAGTTCAAAGTGTTTATAAATAAATATGGAGGATACTATTTATTCTGATGCATACCAAAAGTCTTAATTTAACGAATCTAAAGTTGTTTTTAAGCATATTATATTTGCATGTATGTATTTATGGGAATTTATATGTACATATGATGGTTTCTGGTTGTATGGGATGGATTTATAGAAATGCGAAGAGTATGCCCAAGTTATACATGTTTAGAAGTATGCCTTTATGGAAGTAGATAGTTAAACAAACTTAGAGTAAACATGTTCTTATGAAGTAGTTTTATTGATGTATGTTGTATGTTAGAATTTTAGTTAGATGTTAGTATGAACTTGTATGTTTGTAAATAGAATATGAGATATATTCACAATATCACATTTTAAGTAAAAGCTAGGTATATAAAAGCGATGGCATGGCTACATGGAAATGGTAGGTTGCTTGCTAATAAGTTGCATAAAGAGGTACAAGCCATATGTTATGATATGTATTTGATATATGTTGTTGGATATGACATATATTGTTGGGTATGCTATATATTACAAATTGGGGAGTGCAGGAAAACACATTGTACAAAGGAGAAGCTACCGAATTATTACGTGACCAAAGGTTGATTTGTTAGGGATTAAAGCTTTCATAGTTTATCATGGTAGTATATGACTTTCTTTGCATATATGCTAGTGATTTATTGCTTGGATTTTTATGGGTATGTGTGGTATAGTAGCATAGGACTTATTATACGTCACTATGTTAGTAGCTTGAATGCTAATTTTAACGATGTTATTAGTTGTTTAGGTTTGTTGGGTGCAAGGTTAGTGGGGTTATGTTGCTCCTCTCTATATAGTATTTCAGTGATAATTCTTAAAGTGGGGAGAATGTAACAACCCATATTTTTAATCGCTTGGAAATTTAATAATTTATTAAAAAATTAATTAATTTAAATGAAATGTCCAAAAAGCTAACTTTTGGAGAGGAGCGAACTAGGACCCGAGACCTTTTCCTTTGAGTCTGAAATATTCATTCATAAGAACTTTAAGTATGAACATCGATATGTTTGATGTTATGTCATTTTCTGGATTTATATGTAGTTATTTATGTTGTATGAATATACATGCACACTCGGACTTAGTGGAATTATAGTTGACAGTTCATGTATCTAGAAAGAGAAAAACTACATGAGTTACGCCGTCGAAGAATTTCTGGAATCGGACGATCGACTGGCCAGCATGACTTCGAAACGCATGCAAATAACATCCTGGAGCTCTATAATGAGTGGCATAATATTACATACCACAACGAAGAGAAAAAATGAGACGAAGAGCGATGTCAAAGAACTATCGCGATAGACACTCCTATAAGTCATACAAGCACGATACGTGCTATAGAAGTATTAAATTAATCAAAAAATAATATTGCAAAGCTAATTCTCTCTTCTCTGTCATATAAAAGCATCTCCCTCTTCATCCTTCAAGCACCACCAAAAGTAAATGTACTCTCTTCCATAAGCAATTAGTGGCACAACTCTAGACATGGTGAGACAAAAGCGAGGGCAGCAATGCATTCAAGAAGTCGAAGCAGAGCTTATGGCATCAAAGAGGGCTGGTTGATTGTGGCTCACCATTATTGGTGGTAGGGTTGGGTTCTGGTAGTGGAAGTTAAAAGGGGAGACACAAGTGCGACCAGACTCGTTTGAAAGAGTTGGTAGTATGCCTTATGAGCAATTATGTAATTATTACATATATCTAACTTTGTAATCAATCGTGTCCATAGTAAAGGTGTTTTTTTTTCTTTTATATACTTTATTATATTTTGATATAAATTATTAAGTAATTAATTTGAGTATGTTTACAATAAATTCCTTAAATAAAATATTATGTGATTGAAATTGCAATCAGTTGAAATCATGAGTAATTAATCACAATGCAAACAATTTTTTGTTTTAAATGTTCCTGGTCAAGATGTTTCGAGAAAGGACATGGATACATCCATTAAGACCAAAGTATGTAATACTCTCCAAATGTTGGATAGTGCATTACTCATGGATGTCGAGGGCACCAAGGGGTTGTGTACTCATAATCATTAGACAACTATGGAATGACATATCTGATAGTCTCCAGTTGGTTGATAAAAACTAGGTCAAATGAGAAATCTTAGGGTGATGATGTTACGCAGCTCCCACGACTTGAGAATACCATGGAACTTTAGTGTGAATACTCCACTTTGATTATAGCTAAATCATGGCATGGAGATCCATCGAGCAACTATAGTTGGGCCTTAGTTGAAGCATTGGAAATAAAGCACTATTCAATAGAGAATTTGTTTCCTCGATTATATGAGGTTACTATCATGGTCAATTATAGTCAACTCAAACTCAAAATCTCTAGCCATAGTAGCACAACTAATAAATGTTATTATTGAACCAATGACTTTGTTTTTGGTCTAACCAAGTTGAATGTGTATAATGTTGGAATTTAGACCAACTATAACACCCCGTAATTTTGACGATCAAATATTGAAATTATTAATTTAAATATTTAATCATTAAGCGATGGAATGCCTCTTATACTCAATTTTTACAAACAAGCGAATTAGGACTCGATACACCTGTGGTTGAGTTCGCTTTTTCGATGCATGTAAAATGAGTATAAACTTAACTATGTTTGGAATCGATGAATTTCAGGGATGAATAGTGTCGGATGAAGGGAATTGGGCTAAGCCCACTAGCTAGCCTCTAACATAGCTTATATTTAGCTAACCTCTTCATCTCATTCTCATTCCACGTTCATTTCTTCTCCACCCCTCTAATCCTCCCTTAATCACTCCATAATCTCTCCTTAATCGCCAAGCCTTAACCCCTCCAAATAAATTCTTAGAATCAAATAAAAATCACCATAAATCTTCTCTTCTTGTTTTCTACAAAAAAACCATTATAGGATTGGCATGGAATGAAGGTTGGAGCCTAATTTCGGAATCTAAAGAAAGCTAATTTGGGGTTTTGGTGATTAGAGCTTAACTTGGGTTTAATTAAGGTGAGTGGGATGATTCTCCATGTTAATTTCATGTTGTACTTCGTATTTTCATTATTCCTTAAATATAGAATTGTATAAGTGATTTGAATTTTGTTTGGGTTAGTTTGGATTAGTTTGGGTTTGTGTTTATGTTTTAAACACAATTGCATTAACCTATTAATTATTTAAGACGCTAATACTATGTTTTGAAAATAGTTAGTAAGTCTAAATTTGATTTGGGCTAATTGGATGATTTTTTGTGATGTTATTGTCTGATTTGGGATTAATTAAGTAGTGTAATGATGTGCATGTCATTAGAAAATATTAATTAATCCAGTTGAATTGATTTGTAAAATGCTATAAGCTAATTTAAGGGGTTTTTGAACTCTACACTTACTATTAAAGTGATTAGAGACTAATAAAGCTTAATTAGTGTGTATAAAATGGTTTGATGATTTTATGAATGAATATTATATTTTATAAAATAGATATGAGATTTTATAAAATAGTAATATGAAGTATACTTAATTTCAAGTTAGATAATTAAGTATCTAAAAGCTTAAAATTGTTATATGGGCTAATGATACATTTTATAAAATAGAAGCAAGATTCAATAAAAGGGTATAAGACCATATTAGACTTTTATCAAAGAAGTTTTGTAAATAAAAATTATATTTGATCTAGTAATGATTGAAATGCTCACTTGAATGTACGTGTGTGTATAGTGCACGAGTGGGTATACGTATACGTGCATTTGGAGCCAAGCGACAATTAAAACCAATATTTTATTATAGTTATAATTGTTGTGTGTTTTGTTGTTTTATATGTTTGCAATTGTTTAATTATATAGAAATATAATTAATTATAAGTCTGTTGTGGGCATTTTACGTAGCCATAGCGACTATCGCGTACACTAAGTTGTGTGAGAGTATACCAGACCGAGAAATCGTCTCGGTGAAGTCCGTAATGTGATTGTTGTTAGGGTTGTGTGCTACATAAGCATGTGTGCATAAGCGTGCATGAATAAGTGTATCGATGCATGTATAGGTTACACACAAGGCGTGTAGGCCGGTTATGTCGCTTTGGCATGTTAGAGGAAGCCGGGTTGCTATAATTACCCGTTGAACTCTACTCGTGCAAAGAGTAGATTTTGGCATCAAAATAAGTTTTTGTATACTTAAGAAGCCACTTCCAAAATGTCAATATATGAACACTGGTAGATGTCCGATGGAATGGAGGCAGGCTCTAGTAGAAAGGCGACACATTGGGCGAAGCATCGAAGGAAATAATGCATGAATTGGTGATCGTTTGGCAGGGTTTGCCCCTGTCCAGGCTTATTGCCTAGAACCTGTCGGTTCAGTCGACTTAATAGGTCCATTTAGTTGATTGATCGAGAGGAAAAAATCCATCTCTGTCCTTGCTCAATCGACTGAATCCCCCCGATCAGTCAGTTGAAACCGTGTTTTCTTTTTTCAAAAAGGCGATAACTTTCGCATACGAAGTTGAATTGAGGTGAGGTTTAGACCACTGTTCACCACTTTTCAAAGGCTACCGCCTGTGAAATTTTGGTAGGTTTTGGAGTAATTTGATTTCATGGCTTACGTGGGACCGACCCAGCACGTATTCCAAAACCGTAGATTTTGAGGTAGAGCGGGAGGGTATACCGGAGGAGTATTATGACACTAAGGTCATGCATTTCATTTGGAATGCGATTCAGGTTAGTATGGGGTTTTGTTAGAGTTGTTCGGTGGGTTTTTAGGCCGTAGCGACTAGAGCCGTGCGTGGCGGTTTCATACGTTGTTTATAGAGTGAGTCTGTACTCTAAGGTTTTGACCATAATTAATATAAAATTTGTTTGGTGTTAATTTGCTATGACACACAAATGAGTGTGTCCGTCCTCTAAGATTTTGACCTTCGAGTAATATACGATTTGTTTTGTGTTGACTTGTTGTGACAGACCAAAAGTATGCACTTATTGACATACCCATGTATCGATCTTATGATGTATTACGTTTGTTGATGGACATGACATACTCAACACGGTCTTTTGAGACCATGAATAGCTTTATCCTATTGTGATCACTTGGACGTTTTTGGGTCCTACATTTATAGTTGTACGAACGTTTGGTCTTAGCAATAGTGGCCATACACATTGCGGCATATCTTATCGATCTTATCAGTAGTGATCGTTGTTTTGGGATCACAGTTTGATCATGGTATATTTCTATTATTTTATTAGTGGTTATGGGCTAGTGTAGTGCAATGGAAGATATTGTGCTAACTTACAAGGAGAAGAACAGGTTATGGTATAATCCCCTACTTTTGAGATGGGTTTACTATATATACTTATTTATAGGTAGTCCAGATTACCACTGAGCCTCATTTGTGGAGAGGGCCGGCTATGATTTTGTTATTCTTGCCTATTTGTATATAGTTTTAATATACAGTATTTTAAGAAGTTCCCATCACACCATACTTTATGTCTGATCTGTGTTTTGTCATTGTCTGCTTATGTCATGCCAACTCTTGGGTACTCGATTGAGTAGTTCGGGAGTCAGGTGCTTTTGTGGATATGCTAGCAAAGTGTGCAGTTGGAGCATTTTGGAGGCTTGGAATCGATGTTTTGAGATATATATACTTGTTATTTCATTTGTACATGACATACTTGTTATTTATATACAAGATTATTGTATCGGATATTTATTCAGAACTCCATGTTCCATTGGAGTTGATGTATTCTGACTATTCTGTACTGATATTTATTTATTAGTTGCTTTCACTAGTGTGGTCTCTTATATATTGTTATTCTATTATGTTGTATATTCGGTATATTATATGTTGCCATTCTGTTGTGAGATCTTATCGATGTCTTGGTTTATTGTTTTGACCTAATTTTACCTCGACGATCTGTCTTTTGTGGTATTCGAAAGTCGTGCGATGATGTAAGCCGTCGAATTTTAGGTATTACGAAGGGCGGGTTGTTACACCAATCAAATTCCATATATTCTAAAGTGATATGGTTTTGATGAACATAATGTGTGTAAATTATCGCTACTAAAAGCATCAATGGGGAAATATGAAATTGAACTTTATCAAAAGATCTATAAGCAATGAATTCGGCCAAACCGTCACACTATTAGCTAAGGTGACATGTAAACATTTATATTTGAATTGTTCAAAATTAATCAATGACTAAATACACACCTCTAAGTCTCACAGCTGTATTTGTGAATTCTCTAAAGAGCAATATGATTTAATTAGTTTATAAAATATTATAAATTTATTATAATGTTTTATATTTTAAAATTATTGATTATTATTAATTTATTCGATTTTTGGGCATCTTTTTATTAAACATTTATTAAAATTAGCAAATAATTTTATAAATTTAAAGGCTTTCTAGTTTTATGGAAACAATGAAGTTAGAACTCAATGGTTTTTAATTTAAACCTAAAATAAAAATGTCAATGTGATTTTCACTTAAACTCAAAATTTGGATTAGAATTAGAAAATAATTACATAGCCTATAAAGTTTGAATTAATTATAGCAAGCTAGCTAGAATAGTCAATATTCTAGTTCACTAAGGACTTGCTAGTCTTGAACATAATGGATTTGGTAAGTGTTGGAAGATTTGAATGAAGGAAAAGTTAGAGTAGAGATTTGGTGGCCTTTTCAATCGATGCTCAAGTAGAAAAGGTCGAGTAACAAATTGATTTTTCCGTAATAATAAAAGTAAATACCATTTCATATCATTTTACCCAAAATATGGTTTAAGTTATTGGAGCTTAGTGTAGGGCGATTTGGGAGATGGGATTTGGCTAAAACTTATTAATATTAAAGTGAGACAAAAGTAAGCCAATATATTTTTCCATAAAGTTATAGAAAAGAGAAGTTAAATAAAATGGAAATACGTTGATGTTCAGAGCTAGGATACACTCACATAAGACAATGTGAAGCATGAGAGCACGGGAGGGTGTGAAGTTCCCCTAAAAGATTGAATAATAGAAGATTGTTGCATCAAAAAGTCGACAATAGAGGACAACTGTACCTATTTGTGGTGAGTGTCATTATACAGAGGTATCGGTTAGTGCTACGATACATATATTTGTTTTGGTTTATGGTACACCCAAGTATTGGTAGTTATGTCGTAGTAGATGATGTTGGGTCATTGTCGTGCTATGTTATACTTGGCTTGTCATTACAACTGCAAGTATGTTGCCTTTGAGTTATTATTATATATAGTGTACCCAAAGCGTGAAATCGTTTCCATTTAGGTCACGGTTTTAGTATTTGGGTGTGTACCATTAGGGTGTGATTTTGATATCACTTATGGATAGTTAAATGTGGTAGATGCTCAATGTCATGTTCACTATCAGTTCGTGAAGTTAATGGATGCTATGTTATTGAGTGACTAAGAATTATATTTTTAGACTAGTATGGCGAGGCACTTTCTGATAGTGGGTTGCATCATTTCTTATACTTTAGAAGTGAGTACATGGGGGACATTATGTTAAAGAAGATAACATTAAGAAATTATATGTGTAGTGTTTTTTGAGTACAGCGATGCATATTAAGGTACTCTAGTTGTATGTTAGTTTACAGGACTTACAAGCATGTGGAGTTGATATTGTTTTTAAAGTAACAAGTATGGTATGATTTCAAGACATGAAGTAAGTGTCTTGACTTGTATGTACTAAGGTATGAAGGTAATTTTGAGGAAGGCGAGATTTGTCGATTTGAAAGAAAAAACGAAGAAGTGAGATTAGTTCTTTTCAGTCATCACTTAGAATGAAAGAACTTTCTTATTAAGTCAATTTTCTGAAATAATGACTTTTTGTGCATAACATATTTCCAAAGCTCCATGCATGATAAAAATAAGTGAAAATGCACAACTTAGTTTATGAGTTTGTGTTGTAATATTTCTTGGTTGAATTTTAGGACTGTATAAAGTGATGCCTTGGATGCTTTTATTTAGGACATATTAGGTTCGTTGATAGTTACATTTAGTTTTTTTATTTATCTTTTTAGTTGAAGTATTATTGTGTTCACTAAAATAAAGGCATCGTCTGTCTATAACGTCCTTAATTAAATGATGATGAATTATGGGGTTCACTTAAGAGTCCTAAATGTTAATCCACTTAAGGGAGAGACACCTTCTTTATCTCGTTGTCATACATATGGAATTAAAGGGAAATATTAGTAAGACATGTCCCGAAGGATGCAGAGTTTATTAATATTTTTTAGTAGTTAGAGAAAGCGAGCAATATACTCTTTTAGAGCGTTATTCCATTTATCGTGAAGAAAGGCTGAGGCTGAATGGAAGGTTAGGTCAGCTACTGGCTAGAGATGAGATGAACGAGGTACCTAGTGCGTGTCATCATTCTAGGAAGACAATTCATCTGAATGATGTTAAAATATGTCATGATACGTAGAGGGTTTTCTACTAATCAAGGATGAAGAAGCAAGTGGTAGGCTATGTTGCAAGGTATTTAATGATGGGGATATGCTAGTAGTGCAGTCTATTTAATTTAAGGTTATACTTATATGTTATATGATTAGAAATACCTCAGTGAAAGTTGAAGTGGTATGCCGAGTGGAAACCGCATAATATAAGCATACATAGATAGTTTGCAGTAAGTGGCATGGTGTAGGTGAATGATTCATTATTGAGATATGTCTTGTGGGAAAGCTGGTGTCATCAGTTGGTGGGCCTTTCCCGATTTTATAAAGAGCAAAGAGTCGGTACGTTTGAATGGGGCTTCTTGAAAGCTTGGCTAGTGTCCTTCACATTTAGTTTATCCCATTTGTGAACGTACATTAATGATTTAGCAATTATGGTAAAGCCTAGTCTACTTGGTTAGGTGAGTGTAGAGGTAGAGTCTAGAATACTCTATAGGCGTATTTGTATCTTAGGGATTGATGTGATACTGCATAAAAATGGAGAAATGAATTTGGTCCAAGTATGGCGGGGAAAAGTATGAAGAAGAGTACGTAGGAACTCGAGGAGAGAATTTGAGTTTCCCATCCAATAAATTCCTCTTTTAGTTAGTTTTTATATTAGTTTGCTCGTTAGGTCATTTGTATGTTTGTATGGTTGCTCTAGCTAGCTAGTTAACATATATATGGATGTATGGATGCTAGGATTCATTTTATGCACATTCTTGTGACATGTTTTGGTTGTTATGTTTGCTTTGTTGGGTTATGCCAGTTTAGTTCTTACTTTGTTAGATACCTATTCTCATATGTACTCTAAATTAGGTCAGATGATTATATATACACTATTTATTGTTCCTTTATTTTGCATTCACTTTTTGCTTATTTTTAAACATGGTTATTTACTTGCTCTTTGATACGGGTATTGCATATTGATGTATGGATGCATACATATAGACACACACACATTTGGATGTTTACATACATTTTTGGCTATCTATGATGACCTGCCCTTCGTAATACCATGTAGGGGTGAGAAATCTTTGGTTAAATCAAATAAACTAATCAAACTGGTTTATTTCTGTCGGTTTGGTTTGGTTTGAAACTGGATTGGTTTATAATTAGTCCGTCAAAAAAATTAGTTCAATTATCGGTTTAAGCAAATTAACCGTCTATTATATTATCAAATTTACTAATGTTATAATATTTTTTTTTAGATTACTTTAGTAGTGTAAATAGATTTTATTTATCATTTATGTGTCAAAAAACCTATTAGAAAATATAAGAATACTAAATAAGAATACATCAATAATATTTATGTTTTATTTTAAAGTACAATGAATATTCCAAACATAAAAGTGAATAATTTTTAATTTGGTTAAATCATATAACCAACCGAACCAACCAAACATAATTTGATTGGTTTGTTTTGGTTTTCATTTTCATTGGTTTAATTTGGTTTGGTAATTTTCATCATCGAACTAACTAAACCAACCAAATGCTCGCCACTAATACCATGAATCAACGTCGATTGACAACGTCTGACTCCCAAATACCACAAAAGATAGCTTGTCAGGATAAAATAAAAAAGACAAAACACCAAACCAATGCACAATGATAGAATTTCAAAGCGGGATGATAATATATAATATATTGAATATACATGAACATAACAGGACAAATAATATATAAGAGACAGTAAAGATGGAAGTAATTAATAAAAAAATATCAATACAAAAAGTTAGAATACAATATCTGATACAATAAGTCTCATATATAAATAGCAAATCTTTCCTATACAACAACAATATCAAGTATATATCCAAAGTATCGACTTTGCCTCCAAAGTGCTCCAGTTGTCCTGGAAGCATATCCACAAAAGCACCTGGCTTCGAAACTACTCAATCAAGTACCCAAGAACTGTCATCGCACAAGCAGACAAAGATAAAACCTCGGTCAGACATAAAGCCTGGCGTGAAGGAAACTATCTAAAAAGACTGTATATCAAAACAATATACAAATAAATAGGAAACTACTAAAGTACAACCAGTCCTCTTCACCAACGTGACTTAAGGATAATTCAGACTGCCCATAAACAAGTAAAGTAAACCTAACTCAAAGATGAGGAATCATATCATAACTTGCTATTTTTCTATCATCAATGAGTCGGCACAACTAATATAGTGTGACTGATAACTAATAATATACCGTGATAAAGGTAATCCAATATACAAATGTAGGGGTAACACAGACGTCATAATAATACTAGCAACCAACTAATATGCTACACACAATATAATGGTAAATGACAAATAAAGAATAAATTGATACCTATCGATATAGATAGGTGGAGTCTGCTATGGACACCAATCAACTCAATAATCTCTATCGAAGCATCTAAAATGCAAAAAAAAATAGTGATATAACAATGCTACTAACATAAAATCTCCATACGTAAAATTGAAATACAGACATCTATAACTGATACCCATCTCGAATTGCCATTAGCTACCAAAGTGACATATTGAGAGCCACAATTAACTTATGGACTCCCCTGAAAACCAACACCTCAAAAGAAGTTGGCCTGTAGGTCCTACCGTAGCACCCAATCGTACTATAGAACGGTATATGACCTCCTCTAGACCGGCGTTCCAATCTCTCTTCGCCCCTACTCCATGATCACGTTTGCAGGTCGTGTACCTCAATGGTACAATGGATTCCCTCACTAGTGTCCTTTCCTTTTGGCTTCCTATGCCGACATACCGGAACCGTATGTCAACGCTATACCCTATGTGCACTCTTGCCACATGGGTATAGAGCACTGAAGTATTACTGTCCTAGTGTGGATCATGATTCATTTTTGAATTGCCTCGCACTACTTGGTTGCCACAAGGCAGGCATACCAAACCAATATATAAATAGCCCAAACCGTGCATCTATGAATACATATACATATACATATACATATACATATACATATACATATACATATACATATACATATACATATACATATACATATACATATACATATACATATACATATATATATATATAGCACTTAAACCATATATTTACATATCCGTATAATATATTTTGTCCACTATATGACAACCTAAGTCGGGCATACTGAACAATACATACGCTTAAATTGTGTAACAATAAATTGCGTTGAATTACCATTGGCTCCCAAAGAGGCCTATTGAGAGCCACAATTATATTGTGGACTCCCCTAAAAATCAATACCTCAAAAGAAGTTGGCCCATAGATCCTATTGAAACACCCAAGAGTACTACAAAGTAGTATACGACCTACTCTAAACTGGCATCCCAATCTCTCTCTCTCTCCTGCTTCAGGACCATGTCTGCAAGTCGTGCGCCTCAATGGTACAATGGATTCCATGCACCAATCGATAGCTCTAAGTTGGACATGCTGAAACTATATTTAAATGCTTTAAACTACATATCAATATATATATAATATTCCATTCATCTCCCAGTAGCCCCAAGTCGTACATACTAGAACTATTTTTATACATATACATATAGACATATATAAATCACATAAATTGTATGTAGGTGTGTGTATGTATAACCAATCAACCATATGGAACCACTAAAAAAATTTTGTGCACATTTATATACACAAAGGCAATACACAACCAAAGTAATAAATCTATCATCTCAATATCAATAACAATCCACATATACAAACATATAAATAATTCAACAAAAATGCATCTTACTTAAGTAGCTAATCTAACAATTATATCTTCTTCGTATTATTTTATAAAAATCTCAAACTTATTTTATAAAATAATAGTTTCGCCAATCAATCCTATTATAGCTTAATATCACTTAATTCTTCTATTAAAATTAAGTTTAGCTATTAATAAGGCCTCAAAATATCACTAGCTTATGTATATAATAAACACACACATACACACTCTCATTTCTTAGGGTCTAAAGTTAATAAATCATTTTACAACCTTAATCAAACCCTATCAAATAATACAATACTTCTTTCGTAAATTCTAATTTTTCAAATCACCCTTGTAAAAATTCACTAGGTGATTAATTATTGAATTACACCACAACAAACTAACACACAGGTCAAATAAAATTCAAATCATTTTAATATAAGTTTAACCTACCTAAATAATTAATTTAGCCTTACAAGTTTTTTTAAAGGTATACTTTTAACTTCTGATTAGTAGTAAAATATATAATAATATTTCTTTCACTAATATGACAACAAATTTGAGTTTAATTAATTTATAACCATGTTATAAATTAATATCAACTCCATTTAACTCTATTTAATACGAATAGAATAGAATATTCATATATATGGGATCTTAGTTGATTATCCTGAATACCCAAAGTAAAATATATAATAAGATTTCTATTTCTACAAATTGGAGTTTAATGAATTTAAAACCATTTTATAAATTAATATCAACTCCAGCTAACTCTACATAATACGAATAGGGCATAATATATATATATATGGGATCTTAATCGATTATCCCGAATATCCAAAGTAAAATATATAATAAGATTTCTATTTCTAACATAACTACAAATTGGAGTTTAGGGAATTTATAACCATGTTATAAATTAATATAAACTCCACCTAACTCTAGTCAATACGAATAGGGCATAATGTATATATATACACACACACACACACACGAGATTTTAATCAATTATCCCAAATATCTAAAATAAAATATATAATAATATTTCTATTTCTAACATAACTACAAATTGGAGTTTGATTAATTTATAACCATGTATAAATTAATGTCAACTTGATCTGACTCTCTTCAATACGAATAAAACACATAATATATATGTATACACACACATACAAGATCATAATCAATCATCCCGAATATCCACTCAAACCAGTCCAATCAAATAGCGCAATAATTACTTAAATAAATTATTCTACCTTTTCTAGGCAATATTTTTCCAATATATAAAACTACGGGAATCTATACTGAAATATAAATTTGGGGTTATAATTCTGCTTACCTAAGCCTTAAATTCTCAAGTTTCAAATCTAGTCCAAGCCCATACCATGTCATAGATAATCTTATTACGAGTGCAATGGCAAAGACCTCATCTAGATTGGACCTCATATGCAAGAGATATGAATTAAATACAAATCTGGACTATCAATTTTGTTAACTAACTTTAATTAATAATTGATTACCTCCTTAATTCATCTTCCCCTTCCCTTAATTACACTTGAGCAAATGCACATAGAAACCCAAACACACACATGCTTCTCCCCTAATTTCTCACTTACACATGACGAATCAACCAATCATCAACTCTTCCATGCTCCTCCATGCGCGCTCTTCACATTAGACCCCACCACGACGTACTCGACCCACCATTGCAAAATGCGACTGCACCACCTTTTGGTGCCTTCTATCGACATGATTCACCAGAGAGGATTGGAGATGAAATGTCGACACGGGTAGAAGTGCATTGCCAATAGAAGAACAACCATGCTCTCTATTTCTCCCAACACCTTCTTAATCTCCGCCAACATCTAACCCCAGCCATGATTAGAAAAGGTCGAGCTCAGCCAAACATCATTGCAAGCCATCTCTTCACCATGGATGAGAAACTCTCCTTTGCCCGAGTACAATGGACCAATCCCATCCTCTATCGCGGTCTGTAGCTCCTGATTTAATTAGAAGGAGGAGGCAGCTACTTCAGTAAGGAGCAGGAGAAAGAAAAGGTACTTGGGGATAGAAAATAATGGGGGGAGGGAAATATCTGAATATATAAACATATAACACACATAGTGTGTGTATTCATTCATTTATTTATTTAATTTGTTAAATAAAATCTTCACACGTTTTGAGCTCGTACGGTCACGCAACACATCAGATTGCCATGAAACCTATTGGCACACATCACTCTTTTTTTTGTCCCGATGGTATAAATTTCGTCGCCATCCGACATGGCTCTCCAAGGTGATAGTCTCATGCATTTTGAGGTCGTTTCGGCCATCGGATCGTCCAATCCTAAAAAGTCCTTAACCTTTACGTCTCATAATGAAGTCCTCATCCCAGAAACACAAGCAGTCAGTCGAGATCCCAATGGACTTGACTCCACATGTATTTTTATAAAATACTTATAACAATGTGTAATAATAGAAATACTGTGACTTTAATATAGCGATATTTATACTCATTTTGATTCGTAATGCCGTTCCTGACTCAACGTAAGTAATCTCGAGTCTTAACTCACCCGTATGCAAAAAAATTGGATTTTGGACCTTTAATTAATTTACAATTCAATATCTAAACCAATTAATTAAATATCCAGTCCTAAAAATGTGGGTTGTAACACTATCACTGCATATGCATTCATATAGGAGGCTGATTTAGTTGCATTTGCACTCATCTCACATCACATGATTCTATTTTTATCTATCAAATATACTATATACTTTTGGTTGTGTTTTTGTTTATGTTGTATGATGGATGCTAGATAGATGTAGTTATGTTTGTTTTGTATATTTCTATGATATAAACTGAGTTGCATTGTCCGCCTCATGGAATTTCGAGGATGAAATTCATTTAAGGGAGAAAACATAACACCGTATAACTTTAAGTAAATAATTAAATTAAAAGGGTAAAATCATAATTTTACATAAAGAGAAAATAGTAAACTTCACAAGGGCTGAAATTAGGATTCAAGACGTATTCCATCTCATTCAGAAGGCCGATTACAGTTAGGAAATATATATCACGTAACGGTGTTGGTTAAACAGACTAGAAATAAGAAATGAAACCCAATGATATTTTCATAACATATTGATTTCAGGATTTAGCCTAAATATGTGTTATTTACAGCATATAAATAGAAAAGAAAACCCTACTTTCTAATCATATTTTAATCCAAACAACTTACCACTTATCTCCATCATCTTCTTTGTCAGTTCTCCAAAGCAAATCCGAATTAAGAAAATTAATATATGAAACTGGTCACCATAGAGAATGCTACACAAATAAGTCAAAGCTATCCAGTAATTTGGAGTTTTGAAGGCGAAGAGTAACATGATAGTGAAGAAGAAGGAGGATTCACATCAAATCGGAGAGGATGCACGACTAATAGGTGAATGTGACTCATCAACTTTGTGATATATTGACAAGACAGTGATTCGGTTATCGTCATAAATTGAAATATAGGTGATGAACTTGATAAATAAAAATAGTAATTTTTTTTATATACACCTAATTAGGATATGGTATGTCATGGCTAGATGGTATAAAAGTGAAGTTTTATCGATTGTAATTATCCAAATTTAATCACACTGTAATGACCTGGTATTTCGAACCGTTCAAATCGACAATCATCCACTCATGTCAGACTTGAACTGCTCAAAACAACAGATTGTTAATTTATATTTGGAAAAACTTAGCATATACAGTAAATAAATCAATCACAGAATCACAGACACAGAGTATTACAACAATAAACAGTGGAATAGATAAATAGTAGTTCATAATGCTACTATATAAACATCAAAGTTTAAAACAAAATACAACAGAAATCTCAAATACAGAGTAGTCTCGAATACAAAAGTAACCGACAAGACTGAACATAAGCAGCTGGAAATAACCGAAAGCTGAACAGAGATAAGATAGATCTTCAAGCAAAACTCCAAGCTCCAAAGGTGAGTCTCAAATGCTGTGACGCTCAGTCTGATCCGAGCATAAAGAAAAACACAAAACACTCGAGTCAAGATTAACATTCTTATATTAGTAAATTGAACTCAAGTGAAATGTCAACTAAAATACAAGTAACTTAAAGGATGCTAGGGATTTCCATCCTCTAAGGATCCGTGGAACTATCTACTATGTAGTAATATACAAATTAAAATATGTCTCTCAGTAAAGTATTAAAATAGCATTAAGGCGTTACCCATATCCCCCTTAACACATGTTATATATTCCCGTAGTCTATACAATGCCGTAAGCTCCACCAAACCGGTGGTTTACCCAGAGAATACCCCATAGGTACAGTACAAAACAACCTCGTAGAAGGCGCGATAGGGCATGTGAACACAGCACGCGAGGCAATGCCAGGGTAGAAATACCGTTTGCACTCTCGGACTGGTGGTAACGCATATCAGCTACTATCGCCCACCTCGAGACACACTCCCAAATCAAAGGTGCACCCAATCAAATCACAAAGTAATAGAATGGTATCGAAGAAATGTTCCCGATAGGAGGAATGACCTCACTTGGCTCGGTATAGCTCATGTTTTAGTCACATCTAAGCTGACTCACGGAAGTCAGGGTTACGTAAATACCTCATACATAATTGTTCGCCAAACCATCCTACTTCATTTCTGGAATCTCCACCACGTACACAGTTGTTAAAGTGGTTTTTGGTATTGGCGGAGAGTATGACAATATCCGATCCCGGTCTCTTTAACAACCAAGCGCTTATTTCACACCGTGGTCATTTTATATTTCAAACAGTTTATACTTCATATCAAAATATCATATTCATTTCAAAATCATATCTCTTTCGAAATCATGTTCACTTCCGAAATCATATCACTTTCCAACTTAAATAGTTTAAATATTGAAAATAATATATATATTAAAATAGTTATAAATTAAAATAGCTTATATTTAAAATAGGTTATAGATTTTAAAATAGTTTATTTATTAAAAAGTTTATATTTTAAAATAATTTATATATAAAATTGTTTCTTCCAATTTCACAAATCAACTCAAATCAACTTAAATCCCAAAATTCAATTTAATCAATCTCGGTTCAACAATTTCAAATTAAATTCTAATTCTCAATAAAACCATTTTAATCTATATCGATTTCAAATCCAGGTTTGAATTACAAATTTAAACCACTTCCAATTCAATATACTTCAATATTCAACAATTTACAGTAACTCAATTTGATAAATTTCATTTATATTTCAAAATTCAACTTTAATTTCATTTAAATTTGAGAATATTCATTTTATCATTTTCATAAGCATTTAAATAAAATCCCAGATTACAAATTTAAATCAAAATTAAAATATTAAATATCTAACTTCAATTTATTTAATACTGAAATATTCACTTAATCACCTTTTTATGAACATTTAGATAAAATCTCAAATTCAAACTTAAATATTCAATTTAAATTTTTATTTAAATTTGAATATATTCATTAAATCACCTTACTCAAAATAAAGTTACAAAGTTACAAAATCATATTCTTAAAATCTCAAATTCAATAAGTTCAAATCAATTCTTATTTATATCCAATTCTTAAACAAATAATATTTCAAATCAATTTCAATCTTTCTTCCCAACCATACTTTATTAAAGTTATTACAAAATCTCTATTTTTAAAATATTATTTATAATTTTATCTAAATACTTAAACATATTATATATATATATACTAATTAAATTAAATTTTATTAATAAATCTTATTTTATATATGTAAAAATAATAAAATTATAAGTAAAATCTTAACATTTATATTTTCAAAACTAACTTATAAATTTAAAATTTCTAAATATATAAATTTGTAAAATCTAAATTTTACATATATATTAAAATTAAAATCTTTATATTATATTTAAAAATCAACATTTATTAAAAACCCATATATTTCCTTTCAAACTTTGGAAGTTCATTTCAAAATAGACCAATGGTGTCCGTATATAATTTTCTATCTTATGGTCAAGTAATACATATATTTATCATTTCAATCCGCACTAATTAATAATTACGGGTATCTATCATTTCAACCCGCAATCCTAAAATTTCAAAATTAATGAAAAATCGCTTGGGTTTATCATTTCAATCCATAACTATTTTCCCCTAATCTATAAGATCGTTCGGGTATGTATCATTTCAACTCATAGGGAATTCTAAACTAACAGGGAACTAGTAGTGTGAGAACAATTATAATAATAATATAACATATCAACAACAGACATATATCATCAGTAACAATTTAAATATAATACATACAACAGGTTATGGTATCATATGTCATTAGTGAACAATTGCAGATAATGACATATCATATTTAACAATTAAATAACTAACAATTCACATTTAACAGCATATTTCAATTGTCATTTCATGTGAATTAAATATACTAAATATAAGAATGTTAATCGTGAGTGATCGCTCACCTTTCGAGGCTAGAGAACAATGGAAATGAGAAACAACTGACACGGATACGCACACGGGCACGACACGTCAAATAGGTGCGACAAGCAAAACAGATTTAGCATAATAATTTGACAAAACACACACACATACACACACCCACACACATATATATATATATATATATATATATATATATATATATATGTGTGTGTGTGTGTGTGTGTATGTGCGTGTGTGCGATATATATACACACACACACACACTCTTCTCTTCAAAGTAGAAGGAACAAATGCGGATATGTGGCATATATGACCTTTCAGCTGACAATCATCTATAGTCACCATATATGCAACATACATATTACTGGCAACATAGATAAGCTTCTGCCATAATATACACAACAAATATATTTAACCTTTCATATATATATATATATATATATATATATATTCCCCAAGAATAAGCAGGGGAAAAATAATTCAGGTAAACACGGAAAAATGTGAACAAGAGGGAGGTTCCAAAAGCAACAAAAGAAGACAAGCTATACCTAAATACTGACACAACATATATATATATATATAATAGCTGTCCCAACATAGAATATGAATTTTGCATCTCTGCACCCAACATATAACATCTGACACACGATATATATATATAACATATATATAAAATAAGAAGATAAGCTGCTGCAGAAAAAAATAAAAAAAACAAAAAAATAAATAAATAAAGTGGCACTTGTGGTCAGGCTTCGAGCAAAGCAGGGAAAAACTCGGGTCAAGGTGGGGTTTTACTCGAGTCAGGCATGGGGTAGTGGTTCAGGAAAGTAGGTCCGGTTGCCTTGGGGTCACGCTTTGGGTCAGGCAGGGGAGAAACGTGGGTCATGCTTCGGGTTTATGGCTGTGGGGTTGAAACTGGAGAGGGGAGAAGTGGATCGAGTTTGGGTGAGATGTCATCGTCGTACGACATGAAAGGGGAGAGGCGGATGCGTTGAAAGGCGGAGTGAGGGAGAGATGGCACTGCTCGAGTAAGGTGGAGGGCGGATGAGGCTATGGGCGGGCCATGGTGGCTGTACTAGGTGGCGTGAGGTGGTTCGGGTGATGCCAGGTCGGGTAGGTGGAGGGACAACTGGCGGTTGGACGTGCAAGGAGGAAGAGGTGTTGTGGGATGGTGGCGGGGTATGCGGAGCTGTTGTGAGCATGGAGGAGAATGAGCAGATCAATATATAAACTTCCTCGTATATCATATTAATTTTTTTATAAGCAAAGAAGATAAGGGGAGAGGCCATGAAAACAAAGAACGAGCTCAAATTTATATATAAACTAATATTATATAATTGATTATTACTCAAATGAAGCACTATCACTAACCAGAAATTATTGAATATGTGGAATCACAAAAGTCAAAGTCTTAATTACAAGGAGTTATAAAAGATTATGGCCATTCATATCACGGGGAAGCAAACGAATGGACGCAGGGAAACAAAACGGTTCGAACGGTTACCGATACGGCTAATCGTTTCACGGTTTTTGCTGCGTACCAAACACCGAAATGCACAAATGAATATACTGCGAAGATCTGCATGACGAGATGATCAGAACGGTACATAGATATTAGTGATACGACCATTCTATTAAATGTTGATATTTCGCTGCCAAACTGCTGCAAATTCATCGAAAATAAGATAAACGGGGCTAGAGAAATCCAAATTTGATGAAACGAATTATGACGTCTCACTCGAAAAATGATTTACATTTTATTATATAAAAATATTCAGGTTTCAAAAATATTTTATTTCCATCAAATTTAATTGATTTAAATTTAAATGAAATTACGCAAAAAAAATAAACTTCCATATTTTCTAATGAAAATCTGACATTTGCTACGTTTAAAAATACGTATTCCAAATATCAAATTTTCATTGTTAAATTTAATTGTTTATTTTCCATGAAAAAATTTAGTTAATTATGTTATAAAAATAGTTAAAATTTACTGGTCGTTACACACACCCTAATTAAAAATTATGAAATACAAGTATTCCAAATTAGATATATTATATATCATAATTGTAGTTCTCGACAATGCAAAACTATTACTGGTGTTGGATTGTTGATTAGGTTTAAGGATTTATCATAAAATGCGTTGGAAGTTCAACAAACATGGATCGTTCATTCAAGGGTTTTTCGATCAACGATAAAGCGACGACTGTAGAGCGATCGGAAGGTACAACCGTATAGGGAACGACAAGGGAGTTGATCCATATAGTCGAATTGATGAGATCGGTGCTAGAATTGGCTAAAGATATATTAAATAATATATAAATTATATAATTATAAAAATGACCCTAACCTTTAAATGCTCATAACTTTAGCATACAGAGTCTGTTTCACATGTGGTTCACCGCATTGTGATCATGGCAAGACAATGAACATTTTGGTATGTTGCTTACTATGTTTTGAGAATAGTGTCACAATTTGATAAATTTATAATACGTTGTTCGTGATTTAATGATACGATAGTCCGAGAAACCAAGTCCTCAAAATACGATAGTCCGAGGAGCTGATTCCTCAATATACAATAGTCCGAGGAGCTGAGTCCTTGATGTAATAGTCCAAGGAACAGAGTCCTTGATATACAAGAGTCAGAGGGACTTCAAAAGATAGTAGTCTGGAAGCATCAATTTCTTCTCTATCAGGGACCTCAATCCCTTGCTCGATTTCCTTAATTTTCACCATAAATCTTTTGACCAGTACAGGGTCGAGAGAGGGAAAGCTTAAATCTAGGCACTTCTCTATATTATCGGAATAAGCCAACATGAGTGCATCTTCATAAGAATTTATGATGATATCATTCGGAGAAGTGCTCAAAAATTGAGGCACCTTTTATTTAGCCTCACAAATAGTTTTGATGGCCTTGGATAAAGAATCCGTTTTCTTCTCCAACTTCTTTTTAGAAGAAGTACACTTCTTCTTGAGGGAAACATTTTTAGCGTTAACCCTGGCCTTTTTGTCCTTAGACTCTTTCAATCATTTTCAAAGCCAAGACTCATCAGCTAAGATCTTTCTAGCCTTCCTCTCCTTAGAAATTGTAGATTCTGCTTGAGCAAGAGAAGCGCTCAATCTTTCTTGTTCCCTCACTGCATTATCTCTGGCAGTAGTTAGGGAAGTGATCTGGCTATTTAGGGTTGAGACTTCTTCTTTGAGCTTTGACGTCTCGGTAAAGGACTTGGAAACATTTTCTTGAAGAGAGTACCAGCATTTAGTGATCTGAAAGGAAAAGTAAAACATAAGTCAGGATCCAGTATAAAAATGGTAATAAGAAAATCAAGCGGTATGGAATATACCAGAAGTTGTTGCTCAATGAGAGATCAACAATGACTCGACGGATCAGGTAGAGGTAGGCAGCTAAATAGTGGAAAATGATAGAGAGCTTATAATTAATCGTACAACTATCTCAAAATCATTAAGAAGCACTGGTGTTGAGGGTCTAGGAGGATTTAACTCTTGGGAAGGAGTTGAAGTGCACAAATCCTTCTGCATTTTCTCAATAACGCTCGGAGAATCGGATACAATTATATGGGGCGTAAAGTCATCCTTCGAAGGGATCATTCTGATTTGATTAGCGATTGTGAAAGGTTGATCATCCATAGAAAAAGTAGGATCAAGAGTGGGACCCTCTAAAGTTTTGCCTGCATCAAAAAATTCACCCTCTTTAGGTGGGAGAGAAGACTGAACATCAGTAATTTTGACCTTCTTAGGAGCAGAGCCCATAGTAGTCACTCCGCTTAATTTTCTTTTAGTAGTTATTCTTGACCCAGTAATGGCTTAGGTCAAAGCTAGAGTGGCAAATTCTGAAGATGGAGGAAGTGGATCCCCTGTAGTTAATTTAGTTTGAGGAGCAGCCGTTAAAACCATAAATGAATAGATTAATAAAAACAATCTAAAGAATAACACGACGGAAAGTTATAATCGTTATAGTTAAGTTTACCCGGTTGATCAGGACAAATTGGATACAGAGATGAAAAAATCATAGGGTCACTAGAGATAGGAAGTGTTTGCTTTTTGAGGTATGTTGGAGAAGAGGAGGTTGTCCAAGAATCCTTTGGCCTTCTGGTAGAAGGGAATGTTTTTGGAGGTTGCCGGGAATCGTTAAAGTTAGCCTATTCCCAATGCGGCTTGAGGCAGCAGTCGACAACTTTATAATTCTTTTACCTTCATCATCAAGATCCTTAGGAGCAGGGCCTAATAAGAAGACATTATTCTACAAAAGAAAACAAATTAATAGAAATAATGGTAATGATTAACTTACGAGGATAAGAAAAGACTCCACTAATATTTGGGAAGCATTTGGTGTAGAAAAACTACGTTTCCCAATCCTTGAACTTGTTTATTCCCTCCAAAACCAACTTCTTGAGAGGGTTAGCCTGGAAAATCTGGTTATTTAAATTGCTAAGTTTGACAAGGCATACTAAGTAATTAAGAACTTCAGCACTTAGAGCAGGAATGCCCAACTCTAAGGCCATGAGATCCAAGGAGATGAGGTATGTATATATGTTGGATGATAATTGATAGAAGCTATACCAAGGTGGCCTAGAAATCTCAACAAAAGCTCGAGGAATGGAATAAAACCCTCATGCCAAATACGGATGGAGGTGTAAGGAAAATATCCCTCGGGAGGAGTTTGAATGGCGTCATTATCGCCAGGAGGAATAAATTCAACACCTATAATCCTAAAGCCATTGAGGATTGCATCTACTTCGTCTTAAGAGGTTATAAGAGAACGCCTTGAAACAGCATCAACTTTCTTTGGGGAAGATTCAAATTCTGAACCTATATCCTTTTCAAATCTCTTAGAAGTCCTTTTTAAACCCATGATTCTGCCAAGCGATATAATTTCATCAAAATTATGCTTTATTCAACTATCAGCACCTTTCGAAGATGTTGGAAACCTATTACAATGGTTCAAGTACTTACTGTAGCACTTCGTTCCATGCCTTCGAAAGGGTCAAAATTAACTAGAACTATGAAAATCAATGAACTTTATACAGTGTCAAAACCATTAACCACATCTCCCAATCAAATTAAACATACCTTTCGTCAACGTCGAAACCCACAGATTTCATTCTATTTAAAAATCTACATTGTCAAAACACCGCCATACTCCTATTAATTTGAAAGACTTAAAGCAAAATAAATTTAACACTAACGAAAGGACATTAAGATGTTTTGATAATGTTTTATTGGGAAAATGATGGTTATATTCCTATTGATTATTGTGGGTTTTGAATAAGTTGAAAAGACATGATAGTTTCGAAAGGGTGCAAATGGCTAGGCTTATCTCAATTTTGGTGTTTCGACTAAGTCGAAAGGCTAATTTAGGGTTTTGACGATAACGAAAAGTTTATTTTCCTGATGTAATTCATAGTAAGGACGTTAAATTTTATCTTTTAATATCCTCCAAGATAAATTAAAATTGGGCATAATAGAATTCTAGCATGAATCTGTATCCAACAGCGGTAAAAAAAACAAATTGGGCATATTCAAATTCGAACCCTAACTGATGTTGTAGATTAGTCAAAATCGGAATAAAGATTGAATTTAAAACCATCTTGTACGATGACAAACTTGAATAAATTTCAACAGTAACATGAATCAAACCTTAAGAATTTGAAATCAAATTTGAACATGAAAAATCGATTTTTAATATAAAGCAATGGATGCTCACCTTAAAATTGAACTTACTCCTCCTGAAGTCGAGAATTTAACGAGAGATTGAAATTTATGATTCTTGCTCCAAGATTTTTAATCACCTGTAAATGAAAAGGGGGGAGAAGGATGTGTAATTTATAAGTAAAGCAAATTTAAGGAAAGCCATTCGATCAAATTTAAATAAACGGTTAAGATTCATTCGAGAATATCAAAAGGTGATGAGTGTCAAAACAGTTGACTTAAAATGTTAAGAGCATCCCTTCGCTAGGGGTGCAAATGTTATCATCAAAAATCACTTCAACCTTTTCGAAACCTAAAATGAATACAAAAGAAGGCTTCACAAAGAACGATAGTGATAGCAAGACCTTTCGAAAGAGTCGAAGGGTTGCTTCTGCAAATGTTAGATGAACTATAGGCTTCCGAAGAGGTCGAATGGGGACAAGGCTAACCTTCCACTTCAATCGATCTTATAAGTGGAGTGCAAACTGATTTGATACCTAATGATGAAAGATTCAAGTGTTTCGAAAGCTTAAACAAAGAAAGCATCATCACCTTCCACAAGCGTTGGATGTATACCTTTCAAACACATTTGAACATCCTTTCCTTCTTACCTAACACATCAAAAACAAGATAAAGGTTGCTCCAATATCTTCCGATGGAGTCGAAAGCACCCAAGTCCCATTCGAAAGCAGTGTTAAAAAGGCGCTTCGAATTCAATAGCGGCGAAAGGGTCCAATCGGCGCCTATAAATAGGACCCTAAGGGTGTTGTTGAGGGGATCCGAATCCGTTTATTCTATACTTATTCGTTTCTTGAGTTTGTAAATCCTAATTACTAAATCGAATTGGGGACTTCACTTTCTTGTAATACTTAAACCCTTGTATTCGTGAAAATTATCAATAAAGCAAATACATGGTACTTTCGTATATATTGATTCTGATTCATTGCTTATATATGATTTCGACAATGGAGTGTATGTATCAATGCATATCAAAGTGGTATCTTTCAAAGGAGTAGGATCCTTCAGACTCGATTAAAACCCATCAGATCCTTTTAGGTCACAACCTTAGATTACCTCAACCTATTCGAAAGGTGGTTTCGAAGGAACCTTAGATTACTTCAACCAATCTGAAAGGTGGTTTTGAAGGGGTCATAGATTACTTTCAACTGATTTGAAAGGTGGTATCGAAGGGGTAAATCACACCTCTAGTTTCACTTTGGGGTGTAGATAAGATTTCTTGTTAACAATATATATATATATATATACATATATATATATATATGCATGTTTTAATGTGTCTGTACACACACACATATACGTATAAATATTATAACCAAGTAAATAGTATGGAAGGAGTATATACGTTTTAATGAAGCAATAATAACCTTAAAATTCCCTTTAAAATAAACAATACATTGTCAAACACATGCATATGTGTGTTTTTGTGTGTATGTATACATGTGTGTGAATGTATATATCCAAAGCTAACATCGACAACCCCCTTTGTTTGGTCTTCACTTTTAAGCCCATGATTTAAACACAAGTTTGTATTTAACCAATTTTAAGCTATGTTAAGAGAGAGAAATCGTAAATATTTAGTGCATAAAATGGGAAAAGATCAAGATCCCTTTCTTATAAATTAACTTTTCTTCCCCTCTTTATCTTTTGTTGCAAACAGAATTGGAAACATAGTGAAATTTTGTATATATGATCTTTTGTTTGGAAGTTAAGCAGGTTTTTAATGAGTGCCCATACCTCATTTTATTAAATTAAAATTCAAAGTACAAGGCTTGATCATAAATAAAACTCAATCCAGCGATTGAAATTATATTTGTCCTGATTAGTATCAACTAGATAAGAACCCTAGGTAACGATCTTCTTCCTTACCTGATTTAGGCAATCTCAGACTCACATCCTGCCACATTCTTTTCTTCTTCTCAAAAAAATCTTATTTTTCTCTCCCTCCAAATTTCGGCTAGTTCGACTTTGAGGGATGGAAGCAAGATTGAAGTACTGTAATTTTCCATCTAGTGGACTGAAAGATAATATGCCACTTTTTTATGCTTTCAGTTGATGGAATATCTTATCCATCTGCTTGCATTATCTTTCCCGAATACTATTCATTTCCTGACAGTCAAAGAATAGATGGAGATTAGTTTCATTTTCATGTCCACACCAAGGGCACATTGAGAAATTGAGTAATACGGCATGGCACGATTTATCTTATATTAGGAGGGCATTTTAGATCACTCACCATAAGAATTTTTTTCTGGGAACCAGATTTATCCCATATGTGAGAGACTCAAGGATTGATGCAATTGTTCTAAGGTGATAAATTTTTGTTATATATCAATTGACTGAGTATGTCTTAGCTGAAAGTCCCCAGAGTAATGTACCTACTTCATTTGTTCTTGGGACTGAATTTTCTATGCTTCTTTAAACTTGCCTTACTCCCTGATTACTGCAAAAAAGCATATTAACTCCACCATTATAAAAATATTCAAATATTTTTTCTTGTAGAGGGATTCTCGATTGCACTATTTCATTATAACTTAGGAGCTCTTTCAAAATCACTCCTCTTGAAGACCATGGGGAGTTCCAAAAGGAAGCTCTAGAATTGGGCTTAATGGAGAGAAGCATCAAAGGCCTTAAGTTGTCCCTTAATTTGATTATGTTTTTCCAAGACCAAGAAGAATTTTGTTTTGCCACTACTCTCCAAAAGTCTCTATCACCAATATAGTGCTTCAAGCACCATTGTCTCCACAGGGAAGTGCTGGTCCCAAAAAGGCTATTCAAATGATGGGACTTAGCAGCTTTATTCTATAGTTTGTAGATATATTCTTTTAGTTAGAAATATCATATATGAAATTTTTTGAATCATTTTATAAAATATTTTCACCTTAAGTCTAATTTTTAAATCCAAAATTTGAAATACATTTGATATCAATGTTTACCAATGAACCATATTGATTTATGGTTTTGAAGGGGTTAAACATTTCGAAATGGTTAAAAATTTAACATCAATGGTCTTTTTTGAACAAAGCTAGCCAATTTTTGTAATGGTCGATCCAATTTTTATTACTCAACCAAAACATTTAAAGTACAAGAGTATATCTGAAATGCTCCACCTACTAGAAAATATAAGTTTTTTCTCCTTGGTAGAGGTGTCACTACACACGTCAAAGTGATTGGGTCTCTATAATATCTACATACCCAAAGAAGGTGCATGCAAGGTTAGGAACGTAATCTACAGAATTGCTATAGTAGATATAAATTATTGATAGAGTTAGAGGTATAACCTTGGGGCAATTATGTAATTTTTTACATATATCTAACTCAATAACCAATCTTGTTCAAAATAAAAGGTGTTTTCTTTCTATTATATTATGATATAATTAATTAATTAACTAAATTTAAAATATAATAAATAAAAAATCATTAAATTACATGTTATGCGATAGTAATTACAATGTGTTGTAATCATAAGAAATTTATCACATTAAAAATAACATATTTATTTAAATATTCCTAGTCAATATGTTTCAAGATGAGATGTCAATACATCCATTAAGACTAGAGTGTGTAACACTCTTCAAATATTGGGTAATGTATTACTCATGGCTGGTGGAGGCAAGAAGGGGTTATGTATTGATACCTACCAGATAGTTATGGAATGACTCACTCAAGAATTTTCTATTGATTAATATAACTAAGGTAAAACAGAGAATATTGAAGTGATGATATTACATAGTCCTCTTGACTTAAGAATACTGTTGAATTTCAACATGGACACTCACTTTGATTATAGTTAAGGCATGACATGACATCTATTGAATGACTATAGTTGGGTCTGAGTGGAAGCATCGGAAGTGAAACACCATTCAATAGAGAATTCATCTCCTCGGTAGTATTATATTAGTATAACAATCAACTATAGTCAACTTAAAGTCAAAGTTGAATATGGACAATGTTGAAATTTTGACAAAAACCAAATTTCTTAAGCCCTGATGTGATATAGTATTGACGATGAGAATTGGTGTAAATAATCGTTGCTACAAGTTACCACGTATAATAAGTAAAATTTGATTTTACTGAAAAGATGTGTAGGCGATAAGTTCAGCTAAAATGTCACACCACTAGCTAACATGTAGACGTTAATATTCGAATTGTTCAATATTAATCAACGACTGAATTTACACCTTGGAGTGGCACATGCATAATGATGAATACTCCAAAAAAACCACATGATTGAATTAATTTATAATTATTGTAAATCAATTAAGTTAATTAATATTTATGAAATATTAATATTAATTTTTATTTGATTTGTTTGAATACCATTAACATTTAATAAGTGCATACATAAAAGCTATAAATGCGTGCATCAATATATAATATCAATAGTTAAATTAGATTTAAATAGATTAACTTCTAAATGGTTTTGGAAAATCTTTTAGGCCCACTTGCCTCTTTCATGGTTAGCCATGCATGATGAGGAAGAAAAGGTTTCAAATCTAATTTGAAAATCCAAAAGAGCAATTAAAAGAAGGAAATAAGTCTTCATCCTTTACTCTTCTTTATGACTCACTTAAACCTCATTTTCGAAATGATTTTTGCCTGTTTCTCTTTGTTTCTGTTTTTTATGTCGAAAATATGGAGGGGAAGATTTGATAAGATTTACTTAAGAATTAAATAGGAAAGGTTTAAAAGGTGGGAGTTGAAAGGTCACAATGTTTCCTTTAAAACAAATTCTCTATCATTCATTCCAGAATTCCTTCTGAAAATTTACTTCTGTTCTCTCATCTCTTCACCCTCTCATAGTCAAAATTCTATGGGGCCATGAAAAGCTAATCCCAAAAACAAAATCCATTTATACTTCACAAGCCCAACGAAGATCTAAAATTGATTTTTTTTGAAATTCACCCATTTAACCCGCTTCCGACTAGTCTAATTTCTTCAATGGTATCAGAGCTCAAATTATATATGCGGTTTATGTTAGATCTAACTGATTAAAAGTCTACCCATTTAGTAAGATTGCTAGAAAGGTAGTGTTAAAGGTAGGGATTAGGTAACAAGTACTCTGCCTTACCTAGTTATTGGCATGGCCTGAAGGATGAAGTAAGCCAAAGGTTATCGCCAATATAAATGTCTAAATTAATTTTGAGCCTTGGGTTAATTTTTAAAATATTTTTGAAATTTTAAAAGCTATATTGAATTTAAAAGTTAAGTATAAAATATAAAAAGGATATTTTATAAAAGTTATAAAATGCATTCAAATTTTCTAAATTGTTTTGTAAATTAAATAATTAATTTTGAAATTTTGAAATTTAACTAATACGATTAATTGAATCAAATTAAATAATTAAATAAAAGTTAATTGATTAAAACATATACGTTGATATATGTGTATAATTATAATTGTTATAATTATTTAATTATCCTAAAATTATTTTTGATAAATTAAACTAAAATTTCAAATTAATTAAAATATTTAATTAAATTTTTTATTAAAAAATTATTAAATAAAATTAATTAAAGGTTAATTAATTAATATGTATATGTATATTGATATGTACATATATACAAACTATAAATATTATAGTTGATTAACTGTCTTAAATAGTTTAAGATGAATAATGTAAAATAAATTAAATATGACATAACAATAAGAATAAATATTAATTAAATAAGATTTAATTAATGAGATACATGTATATATTATATAAGTAAATTAAATTAAAAAAAGTTATAAATAAGTTAATATTTATATAGCTATATATGTATAAAATTAAGTGAAACTGGAAAGAAACCAAAATTAGATTAAGGAATAAATACATACATATAGTACATATAATGTGATTTCAGATGTTTTTGACACTTGACTAATAAGGATATTTCATAAGAAATATATTATTTTCTAAATCGATATCACTTATATATATATTAAAAATTATGAGTCTCTAATATAATGTTGTCCTCCATCATTTATATATTAATAAATTACTGTCATACCCTCTAGTTGTTGAGCAAACTCAATCTAAGGGTGCTATGTATAATATTATCAATATTCTTACTAGATGAGGTAAGATAACTATAAGTAAAATCAAAGTACATACATTATACTTAAGCCATCACGAAATGGTGGGTATGAATGAATAATCTTTGTTGATTTGTTGAGCAAACTCAACGTTGATATTGAGACTAGGACGAACATCACGGTTTATGAGTTGTATATGATACAACTAATATAGTGTTACCTATCGCTTGAAGGCCTATGATTTGTTGAGCAAACACAATGTCAAAATTCCAAGGCAAGCAGTTCCTAACACCCGCCAGAGAAATCGAAAGATTTCTGTGTTTCCTCTTAGGGTTTTAAGAAACATAAAATTCTAGTGGGAGCCTTATATGCTATACAAGTTGATCTATTTAGATAAATTTGTGCAACCATTGTATTTGATAAAATGTTTATCAGTTAAAATATACAAATGATTTGAATTAATATTGACACAGAAATACAAAATACACCTACTGTAAAAAATTGGCATGTCACTTTAAAACCCATGCAAGAGCCAATATACAAACTACTAAAAAATTCATATGTCGGTCACCGAAGAGTTTATTTGTACGAGATTGTTTATTGTCTTTTTTGAGTTTTGAACTCTTAACAGTACCAGAATATGGATATTTGATCCATATTCATTCACATGTAAATGTTATATGATGAATAGTCACGATTCATAATGTATGACACTTCGTTGAAATTAGTTCGCTGGAAATAAGCAAATAAACCATATGCAAAATCATATATTCAAAACGATTGATAACAGTAAGGGTCTCCTTTAAGTGGTCGACCATTTTGGAAAGGAATACTTATGTATGAGAGTGGATGCAACATAGGCATGGTTGGGATGAAGAGAGTGAATTGTCCTTGTGCTTCATGAAGAGATATCGGAAACGAGAATTATATGGAACACTAAAAGATACTTTGTGGAATGAGAATTATGATTTCTATTTCGATTGAATTTTCATATAGAAAATATATTTCTATAAAGTTATTTCTATGAGTTTAAGGTATTTGGTCAAAAACTCTAGACCATAAACTAATTATAGTGAAAGAAATAAACAGCCCATAATACGTAGTGTAACGACTCGACTTTTCGATGCTCGAAAGTCGACATTAATACGTCCACTGTATCAAATGCCGCGCAATCGAATGTCGGAAAACCGAACCATTAGGGTTAAAAGAAGAGGTAGAAGAAGACAGAAGAAAAGAAAGAACAGAAAAACAGAAACAGAAACAATATCAGAATCTCACATTCGCAGCGGAACAATATATAATAGATAATCACTAATCTTTTAAAACAAAAGACTATATCAGTTTATACATACATCAATCAGAGTCAATATACAACTCAATACAACAATGGACAGTTATATAAACTTGTCCTCATACAGAATACACAGCGGAATAAATCAACAAGTACGATAGTACGCTTCGCCATCCAACTCATCTCCAAAGCTTCAGAATATCCTGATAAAAATAACTCTAGGCTGCCCGTGTGGAAAATTATGGGCACCCAGAGTTTAGAAGGGAACAATAAACTCCGAGTCAGTCATGGTGACTGGTGTGAGATCGTAAAACAGTTATTTTCGCAAATAAAATAAAACAATTCGCAATGCTTTTGGAAAATGAAACTACCATAAGGCCTCCCGCCACACGCATAATGCAAACGCAGAATTGGAGGAGATTTCCCCTTATGATAGTCAAAAATGCTTACTACGCAAAATCAATTGATATTATTATTAATGTCTAGTGTGGAAACCATTATTGTATGTCTATTATAGCTACTACGTTCAGTAGCAGGTTACCGCCACATCCCATAGCAGGTAATACAATTAAAAACCGTACAGGGTTCGTATTGTTTCTTTGGATTTCCAACAAATGGTCAGGCAAAGGAACTTCCTTACACCGAAATAGAACGTCTCTGGAAAGACGCTCCGGATCCTAATCGGATCTCTGCAAACAAAAGGCCGACGCTACCTCACGTTGTACAGCTGTAACTAGGTAACTAACACACTGACGCTACCTCACGCTGTACAGCTGTAACTAGGTAACTAACACACAATTATGTCATCCCCCGGTTGTAACCAACCTTTATCCGAGGATCCTCAATCAACAAAGAACCAACCACAAAGTATAATCAACATAGGTAAAATATCTGGGCTCCATACCATGATATCACCTTTTATCCAGAAGGAAATGACATACCCTAGGGGCGCTACCCCTACAAACCTTTGCCGCAACATTCCTGTTTCGACCATTACCGGGTTGTGAGGCTCGACGAAGTCTCGTCCACAAACACTACGCTTTTTCACAAAGCAACGCTTTGATCAACAATGATCAATCAGCACTTCGTGTGCCACATTACCAAATTGGGAATGTATCACTAGTAACCATCAACTACATAACCTCTGAGCTCGTACGTCTCAGAGAAGGGTGTTAAGCTAAGAGAATAAATTCTCCGCCACCAACAGAAATGTATTTGATAGAAACCAGCTTTACATCTCAAAGTGTAACGTCAGACACACATCCATACAAGTCCGTTCCGGGATCGAACGGAACCGAAGGCACTTCCAAAGAAGCCCTTGCAATCCAGATATTCACTAATCACGTCCAGACTTCCCATCACAAAAAGAGTGATATAAATCTCTATAACGGAGCAACTCGGTGCAGAGACATTCGACAGGTTGTCCTTTCATTTTCGAAAATACCTGGTCTTCACCACCGGTCTTCAATACGATCCATATCGTCGTATCACTAATTCGGAATGGGTTATATGACACAAAGGTCTTTTCCCGGCTAACCCGAATAGTGAGCGTTTGTTTTTAAAAACAAATCAAGTGCTATTTCAAAGGCAAAAATTGATAGTCGGTTATTTAACTATCAACAACATTCACAACAATCAACCAATTTAAATAATTTTTCCCAAATTATTTATTTTCAAAATATCTTCATAAGATATATATTTTCCACACTTCACATTTGAAAATCAATTTCAAATCATATTTCACACTTCACATTTGAAAATCAATTTCAAATCATAAAATGGTCCATTTAAACCAATTAGATAAATCCTTATCGATTTATTTCAAATATGTAAATTTATTTCCACACTTCATCACTTTGAAAACCGATTTCAAATCATATTTTCCACACTTTAAAAATAAATCAATATTTATTTTTAAAACAAATTTCCCTTTCCTTTATAAATTCTATTCTGAATTTACAACCTCAAATATTCACTTTCTATACGATTTTCAAATTGATTTTTCAAATATGCATTTTCAACACCAAATCAACTTTAAAAATTGATTTCTCAATTTATTTCAAATCCCAAATCGAATTCCAAATTGATTTCTGAATTTACTTCAACACTGAATCACATTTCAAATTGATTCTAACTTTTGATCCCAAATACCAAATCATTTTACAAATTGATTTCCAAATTTATTCTCAACACAAAAATCAATTTTCATTCAACATCAAATAAGTTTTCATATCGATTTCTCAAAGATTTATTTCAAATACCCAATCAATTATCAATTTGATTTCAAACAAATTTATCTCCTTTTAAATAAATTCTTTTATTCTTCCAAACCATCTAAAATTCAATTTTAATTTCATAAATCCAATTTCATTTATTTCTGGTATCCAACGATACCAAAAATACATTCGGCTAAATTATAGCCTTCAACAAATTCAATCACAGATATAATCATACACAGATTATAAATAATCAACCACACAACATATGAAATCAATTCAAATGTTTTGAGGAATCTTGTTGGATCCCTCCAACTGTTTCCCTGCATCCACAGATGTTAGCACAATACCAATTCCACTTCGAGGTGGAATATCGCGGTATATGGGTTTTATAAAATATCATCCGCTATTATGCGGCGCAATAGGGTCTCATCCGCTATATAATGCGGGAAATCATCAACTGCAATATATACATATGCCAATATATATATATATTGCTATATATATATATTGCTATATATAGATATATCCTACTATATCTAATATCACAATCCAAACAGCAATCAATCAATAACTGCAAAAAAAATCCACTTTTATTTTTGAGTGAGAAGATCTCACCTTTAATTTGCAATCCATTTTCCATTTCCGACTTGATTTCACAATTTTGACCTGAATCGATCGATCGAGCTCTGGCCAACCGCTCGCCTCTCGAAATCGCCGCCACGCTCGACAACCCTCATCGCTGCGCCATCGCGTTCGCTGAGCTCTCGCCATGAACCGAAACCCCAAATCAAACTTGCGAACACCCCGCTGCCTCGATTCGAACTCGCGGAGGCTGCCTCCAATTACTTCATGCTTAGCCGAGCCTCCTCGTCGACTACGCGACACTGCGATTTCCCCTCGACTAACTCGCCCTCAGATCTTCTCGAGCTTGCAAATCGAAACAACTCGATCATGATGCCAAAGAAAACGAAGAACAGCTTGAAATGGAATCGCTCGATATTATATTTTACTACGTACGAAGGAATTCGTATTCGATGAAGTAAGAGGGAAGCCTGAGTTTAAATTTTGAAATCACTGCTTCTATTTTACTTGAAGAGGCTTCGGCCATTGTTTAGTTTTGATTTTTTTCTTTCTTCGAAGTGATCTGCTTGCGTGATAAAAGAAACGAAGGGGACAAGAGTAGACGTTTGCATGCTTAAGTTAACAGGCTACAGTGTTTTGAATGGAAAGGAAAAAGTATCGATGTGAAATAATATCAACGGCAGCTGACTAATTTCCCAATTCAAATTAAAATTCAAATCGTTCGATAAATGCAACTTAAAAACTTGACCTCCTATCGAGGCGTGTCGCTAGGCGTTTGTAATGTTATACGCCTATTCCGAACGCAATGGAAAAGGTTCCGAGTCCAAATTCGCTCATATGGAGAAGATGGCTTTTTGGACCAGTTATAAAATTAAATTTTTGATTTAATTTCAGCGCGTTTGCTTATCGTACGGCCAAACGATCACTCCAAACATTACGAAAATTGAAATCCGATAATAAAACAATATTACGGATCCAATGGAACTAGTTTCGTCGAATTCCGAGATTGTGCCCCGGAACGCTATTTTTAAATTCAAAACTGAACAAAACAGTTTCAAATTCAAGTCTGAAAGTTTTATTACCTTCAGTATTATTAATATGAATTTTCTAAGCCTTCAGATTATTTTTAATCAGCTTAAAACTGAAGATACAAATTTTTTTTTACCTAGTTTCAATAATTAAATTCAATAATTTAATCGCCAAATTCATTCTGATATTTGAATTTCAAATTAAATTATCATTCGAATATTTAAACTCAATTAAATATTCACATTTCAAATGTTAAAAATCCAGGGTCGTTACAATCTTTCCCCCTTAAAAGAATTTCGTCCCGAAATTATAAGTTAGGAAAAATGGTCCTTATCTCGTCTACTATTTTTCACAATCCAAATAGTTTTATCAACTTATCAAAACAAATCTTTTTATTAAAGATTCCTTATTACTTTAACTCATTTTCCAAAATCAACCATAAGTTCCAAATAATATGGTTTTCTTAACAATTCAAATTTAAATTCAAAATTTTCTCAAAAATTTTCTAACTCTCGAAATTTTCGAAAAATTTCGCCAGCGTCTCCTTTGCGCGGCTAATACGGTACGACTACAAAACGTCCCTACGCACTCTCAGATCTCAAAAGAAAACAAAATGCCAAGTGGCAAAACCAGAATCTCATCAAATTTCATACTGAAATTTAAATACATACCTTTTGGTCGAGCAATTTCAAATTATCTTCAAAATTTAATCCAATTCCATTTTCCTTAGCCTTTACAATCCCTGTATATTTTATTTAACAACAATGGCTAAATTTACTTATTGGATTCCCAATGCCAATTTACTTAAGAATTTCATTCATTCATTTCTTAAGTGCAATATAAGTATTACATACTTCTTATATTTGTTTTTACTTCATTAACAAAGTTATATATTCATTTCCATTCAACTTTGCATTTCAATTCCATTTGAATTCAACTTACAATTTCAATTCTATTTGAATTCATTTTATCTTCAGATTTTCATTCAGATTTTCATTTTGAATTTTACTTGAATTCGATTCATCTTCTAATTTCGAATATTGAGCTTTATTCACTTTTATCTCAATTCCCAATTTTAAATCTTTTGTCGTTAGTCAAAAATTTCCAAAAATTTCAAAAAAAATTCTAACTCCTAGTGAAAACACTTAAAAATCCTTTTAAAAATGGATATGGAAAGCACGTTCCCCCCCATGGATCACAGTTACTCGGCGGTTTCGCTACTATCCCAGTAGAATCACTTGTAACTGTAGATTTCACATCTCTTGAATTTCGCCATGGTTGTTGCCATAGATCGTAGTTCACACGGCGGTTACACCACTATCCCAGTGGAATCGCTTGTAACCGTAGGCATCCCGCCCCTCGAATTTCGCTATGGCATCTAGATCGCAGTTTACACGGCGCTTGCGCCACCATCCCAGTGGAATCGCTTGTAACTGTGGGCATCACACCCCTCGAATTATGCTAGCATACATCGTGATCAATCAATATGATCCCATCCCGATCAAATGGACACTCATACCGAGTTCCAACACCTTCACAATTTTTTTCAATGGAAGGTACTTTTTCATATCCTTAGTTTGGAAAACATAATATGTCATATATGTATAGTACTGCATTTCCAATTGATTCCATTCAATTTTAATTGGCATTCCATAAATCAAATCTCATTGAAAACCATTCAAATCTATTCCATCTACTAATTTAATTAGTATATTCGCTCATCCATTTAAAATTTCAAATTTCCATATTCAATTCATCTCGAATTTATTTTATCAATAACAAGGAAATTTCAATTTATTTTTCTTTCTTACTTGAATTTATATACAAATTCAAACCATTTCATTCAACTCACAATTCAATTTTTGATTTACTAACTCAACTTCCAATTCACTATTTCATGAATTAATAATTTATCAAGTTAGTTTACTTGAATTCAATCCATTTTATTTTATTTTTCCCAAGTTTGGATTTTTATTCAACTTGATTCAAATCAAACCTCATTCCAATCAGATTTCAAATATTTTATAAGTTATCAAATTATTTACATTCCATTGATGAATTTATTTCAAATACTTCCTTGGAATTATATTCCAAATTATAAATCACATTTACAATTTACACTTACAATTTTCATTCGTATATGAATTTTATTTCCTTATCTTTTTCAATTCATTTAACAAATGAAATTTATCTCCAAATCTTTGGGTATTATTTTAGTATCTTATTCAATTCCATATAACAGTGATAATAATTCAATATTATCTTTTCCTAACAACCAAGCATCCATATACTCTAATAATCCATAGAAAAATCATTTCTTTTCTATACAAAAATAGTTTTGGGCAAAAATATTTCATTTACCTTATTTAAAACAATACTGTGTCAGTTTATCTTGTTTAAGAGTTTAGAAACCCCTATCGATTACAGTTGGCCAGACTGCACCGACCAGAATCTATAAACAATCAACCGATAAGTCAACACAATACAAAACAAATTTTGTATTCACTAACAAATACGCGCTCATGTCTATTATTACACTCACACTCATTCTAGAGTACTACCGACTCTTTCTCTAATGAGTAACACCCAACAGAGCCAAGGGTTGTCGCTTAACCGGATGCTCTGATACCACTTGTAATGACACGACTTTTCGACGCTCGAAAGTCGACATTAATACGTCCACTGTATCAAATGCCGCGCAATCGAATGTCGGAAAACCGAACCATTAGGGTTAAAAGAAGAGGTAGAAGAAGACAGAAGAAAAGAAAGAACAGAAAAACAGAAACAGAAACAATATCAGAATCTCACATTCGCAGCGGAACAATATATAATAGATAATCACTAATCTTTTAAAACAAAAGACTATATCAGTTTATACATACATCAATCAGAGTCAATATACAACTCAATACAACAATGGACAGTTATATAAACTTGTCCTCATACAGAATACACAGCGGAATAAATCAACAAGTACGATAGTACGCTTCGCCATCCAGCTCATCACCAAAGCTCCAGAATATCCTGATAAAAATAACTCTAGGCTGCCCGTGTGGAAAATTATGGGCACCCAGAGTTTAGAAGGGAACAATAAACTCCGAGTCAGTCATGGTGACTGGTGTGAGATCGTAAAACAGTTATTTTCGCAAAGAAAATAAAACAATTCACAATGCTTTTGGAAAATGAAACTACCATAAGGCCTCCCGCCACACGCATAATGCAAACGTAGAATTGGAGGAGATTTCCCTTTATGACAGTCAAAAATGCTTACTACGCAAAATCAATTGATATTATTATTAATGTCTAGTGTGGAAAATATTTCGAAAGTATAATATCAATCTTAGCCAACATACAACCATTATTGTATGTCTACTATAGCTACTACGTTCAGTAGCAGGTTACCGCCACATCCCATAGCAGGTAATACAATTAAAAACCATACAGGGTTCGTATTGTTTCTTTGGATTTCCAACAAATGGTCAGGCAAAGGAACTTCCTTACACCGAAATAGAACGCCTCTGGAAAGACGCTTCGGATCCTAACCGGATCTCTGCAAACAAAAGACCGACGCTACCTCACGTTGTACAGCTGTAACTAGGTAACTAACACACTGACGCTACCTCACGCTGTACAGCTGTAACTAGGTAACTAACAGACAAGTATGTCATCCCCCGGTCGTAACCAACCTTTATCCGAGGATCCTCAATCAACAAAGCAACAACCACAAAGTATAATCAACATAGGTAAAATATCTGGGCTCCATACCATGATATCACCTTTTATCCAGAAGGAAATGACATACTCTAGGGGCGCTACCCCTACAAACCTTTGCCGCAACATTTCTGTTTCGACCATTACCGGGTTGTGAGGCTCGACGAAGTCTCGTCCACAAACACTACGCTTTTTCACAAAGCAACGCTTTGATCAACAATGATCAATCAGCACTTCGTGTGCCACATTACCAAATTGGGAATGTATCACTAGTAACCATCAACTACATAACCTCTGAGCTCGTACGTCTCAGAGAAGGGTGTTAAGCTAAGAGAATAAATTCTCCGCCACCAATAGAAATGTATTTGATAGAAACCAGCTTTACATCTCAAAGTGTAACGTCAAACACACATCCATACAAGTCCGTTCCGGGATCGAACGGAACCGAAGGCACTTCCAAAGAAGCCCTTGCAATCCGGATATTCACTAATCACGTCCGGACTTCCCATCACAAAAAGAGTGATATAAATCTCTATAACGGAGCAACTCGGTGCAGAGACATTCGACAGATTGTCCTTTCATTTTCGAAAATACCCGGTCTTCACCACCGGTCTTCAATACGATCCATATCGTCGTATCACTAATTCGGAATGGGTTATATGCCACAAAGGTCTTTTCCCGGCTAACCCGAATAGTGAGCGTTTGTTTTTAAAAACAAATCAAGTGCCATTTCAAAGGCAAAAATTGATAGTCGGTTATTTAACTATCAACAACATTCACAACAATCAACCAATTTAAATAATTTTTCCCAAATTATTTATTTTCAAAATATCTTCATAAGATATATATTTTCCACACTTCACATTTGAAAATCAATTTCAAATCATATTTCACACTTCACATTTGAAAATCAATTTCAAATCATAAAATGGTCCATTTAAACCAATTAGATAAATCCTTATCGATTTATTTCAAATTTACATTTCAAATTTGTAAATTTATTTCCACACTTCATCACTTTGAAAACCGATTTCAAATCATATTTTCCACACTTTAAAAATAAATCAATATTTATTTTTAAAACAAATTTCCCTTTCCTTTATAAATTCTATTCTGAATTTACAACCTCAAATATTCACTTTCTATACGATTTTCAAATTGATTTTTCAAATTGATTTTTCAACACCAAATCAACTTTAAAAATTGATTTCTCAATTTATTTCAAATCCCAAATCGAATTCCAAATTGATTTCTGAATTTACTTCAACACCGAATCACATTTCAAATTGATTAACTTTTGATCCCAAATACCAAATCATTTTACAAATTGATTTCCAAATTTATTCTCAACACAAAAATCAATTTTCATTCAACATCAAATAAGTTTTCATATCGATTTCTCAAAGATTTATTTCAAATACCCAATCAATTATCAATTTGATTTCAAACAAATTTATCTCCTTTTAAATAAATTCTTTTATTCTTCCAAACCATCTAAAATTCAATTTTAATTTCATAAATCCAATTTCATTTATTTCTGGTATCCAACGATACCAAAAATACATTCGGCTAAATTATTGCCTTCAACAAATTCAATCATAGATATAATCATACACAGATTATAAATAATCAACCACACAACATATGAAATCAATTCAAATGTTTTGAGGAATCCTGTTGGATCCCTCCAACCTGTTTCCCTGCATCCACAGATGTTAGCACAATACCAATTCCACTTCGAGGTGGAATATCGTGGTATATGGGTTTTATAAAATATCATCCGCTATTATGCGGCTCAATAGGGTCTCATCCGCTATATAATGCGGGAAATCATCAACTGCAATATATACATATGTCAATATATATATTGCTATATATAGATATATCCTACTATATCTAATATCACAATCCAAACAGCAATCAATCAATAACTGCAAAAAAAATCCACTTTCATTTTTGAGTGAGAAGATTTCACCTTTAATTTGCAATCCATTTTCCATTTCCGACTTGATTTCACAGTTTTGACCTGAATCGATCGATCGAGCTCTGGCCAACCCCGCTCGCCTCTCGAAATCGCCGCCACGCTCGACAACCCTCGTCGTTGTGCCATCGCGTTCGCCGAGCTCTCGCTATGAACCGAAACCAAATCAAACTTGCGAACACCCCGCTGCCTCGATTCCAACTCGCGGAGGCTGCCTCCAATTACTTCATGCTTAGCCGAGCCTCTTCATCGACTACGCGACACTCCGATTTCCCCTCGACTAACTCGCCCTCAGATCTTCTCGAGCTTGCAAATCGAAACAACTCGATCGTGATGCCGAAGAAAACGAAGAACAGCTTGAAATGGAATCGCTCAATATTATCTTTTACCACGTACGAGGGAATTCATATTCGATGAAGTAAGAGGGAAGCCTGAGTTTAAATTTTGAAATCACTGCTTCTATTTTACTTGAAGAGGCTTTGGCCATTGTTTAGTTTTGATTTTTTTCTTTCTTCGAAGTGATCTGCTTGCGTGATAAAAGAAACGAAGGGGACAAGAGTAGACGTTTCCGTGCTTAAGTTAATAGGCTACAGTGTTTTGAATGGAAAGGAAAAAGTATCGATGTGAAATAATATCAATGGCAGCTGACTAATTTCCCAATTCAAATTCAAATTCAAATCGTTCGATAAATGCAACTTAAAAACTTGACCTCCTATCGAGGCGTGCCGCTAGGCGTTCATAATGTTATACGCCTATTCCGAACGCAATGGAAAAGGTTCCGAGTCCAAATTCGCTCGTATGGAGAAGATAGCTTTTTGGACCAGTTATTAAATTAAATTTTCGATTTAATTTCAGCGCGTTTGCTTATCGTATGGCCAAACGATCACTCCAAACATTACGAAAATTGAAATCCGATAATAAAACAATATTATGGATCTAATGGAACTAGTTTCGTCGAATTCCGAGATTGTGCCCCGGAACGCTATTTTTAAATTCAATTTAAACGATATAAATTCAAAACTGAACAAAACAGTTTCAAATTCAAGTCTGAAAGTTTTATTAACTTCAGTATTATTAATATGAATTTTCTAAGCCTTCAGATTATTTTTAATCAGCTTAAAACTGAAGATATAATTTTTTTTACCCAGTTTCAATAATTAAATTCAATAATTTAATCGCCAAATTCATTCTAATATTTGAATTTCAAATTAAATTATCATTCGAATATTTAAACTCAATTAAATATTCACATTTCAAATGTTAAAAATCCAGGGTCGTTACACGTAGTTAAATGAAGCTTCATATTTCATACACTATTATAGCAATGGCATAAATAGTCTAAGCTTGTTATATAATATTTATGAGTGGATGCATCAAGATACAAAAAATGGTTTTCGTAAATATACCAAATATTATTTATGAAATAATAAATACTTTCAGTATTGACTGAAAACAAATAGTTTTATTATGTTATGAATACTTTGAATATTTGTTATGGAATAATATATTAGAATAATGATTTGTGTTGCATTGGCTATATAACATGAAAGTATCTAAAAATTCAATTATTTTGGAATTATGGACTAAGCCACGGTTTGGAGAAATAATTCATTAATTATATGATCATGAATCATATAATACTGGTGAATTGTATCTCAAATGACTAAGAGTAAAGCATGCATTCAACGAAAGTGACATAAGTGTTGGTGAACTTCTAGGATTGATGCATTAAATGTACACAATCATAGGTCTGAAGATACCAAATGGTTACACATACTTTATTAAATTCACCGATGAACTATCGCAGACATAAGCATGTGTACTTAATACATAAGTAGTAGGTCTATGGTAAGTTCATAGAATATAAAATAGAAGTAAAAGACATGGTGTATAAAAGAAAATAAAATTATTTAATTTGATCGAATAGATGAGTGTATTGAAAAGGAGTTCCAAATGTAGCTAAAAACGAATAAGATTTAATCTCAAAAGTCACTCTTTCTAATGATATAATCAAACTTTGTCAGACAAAGAACTATTAATGACCAGTAAAGTTGAGTTAACTTCTTTCTATAAGGAAGTGCACTTAAAAGTAAGTACATAAGGATAAACTTAATTTCGTCCAAAACGAAGTCTACAAAATCATACAAGATAAGATTTGATGAAACAAACCCCGCATATCCTAGGTTAAGGAGTTGACAAGTTGTGTGAGTCAAGAGATTGCACATAATACTTATCCATGAGGAATTATGTGTGAACCACCTCAAATGTGTTTATGACCGATAAATATTGATTGACAAATTTATGTTATAAACGTAGGTTTCGTAAACATAAAAATAAATTGGTTTTATACACATGTATGGGCAATTCATAAAATGTTTATAGATACTTATTATATTTCACCGAGAAATAGTTGTTATTTCAAGAAACACTAAATCAAATTTATAAAACCTAAATAGACACAACTAATTAGAATGTTTAATAAGAACTCTCGCACATTAAAGAGGAACTATGATTCTATTATCGATGTCGAGAAAAGAATTTCCTCAGTTGTCAATAAGATATTAAGAATGTTTACTCCACAAATGGCATAATGTTTAAATCTGTAATAGATTCCAAGCACATTAACAAAATATGTTTTTGATAGTTGTAAACGAAGGAATATGATTTATCGCCGCAAATATATCTTTGAGAAAAAAGACCAAAGCAGTTAGAGTATAAACTACGTCGATTGAACAACATTGTAAATTTCAATTGTTGAAACTAATATAATAGATTCATCATTCAGTATGCTTAAATTAATTTGGATTTAACTCACAAAATTATCACTCGATATGATTTTGAGTTTTAGATATGTATGTTAAAACAAAAATTCTAAATAATGATTAAGAACATGATATTCGCGCTTAATAACTAAAGTGTCTTGAAGTCGGTGGGACCAATGCTGAGTTTGTGGGTTATTTATGTGATCCAAGGAGTGATACAAAAGTATTATTCAACAGCATCAGAGTCAAGCAAGTATTTTGACTAAGAAATCAAATAGTTTTGTTTTCAGTCAAAATGCAAAGGAAGCATGTTTCTATAAAAAAATATATTAAAAGGTGCTAAAATATTTCTAAAACTATAAGTAAAAAACAAAGTTATTATTGTTAATAATATATTTGTGTTAAAATCATTACAGTTTGGTTATTTAATTCTTAGTATAGAATTTGGAAGGAAATCTTTTATAATCAGTATAAAATGATATTGAGAATGTCCTAAAATAATATATATATATATACACTATATTAAATTGTTTTATATGCAACATGTAAGATGGGCTCCATATTCATTGGGAATAGGAATTACCATACATGCTATATTGTTTACAATATCACACTTCGGTTATGTATTTTAAACATAGAGCACGTATCAAATCCGAGTTAAGTCCACTAAATGATAAGTTAGAGTGTTCTCGAGTATTTGTGAAATACTAAAGAATTGTTTATAGAAATAACGAACTCCTTATGAAGGAGTGCACGCACTCGGATTTCATAAGTGATATCGAGTGTAGCATGTCAATCCCAAATTCATGTTCAGGCTTAAGTGAAGAATTTTAAGTCAAAAATGTTCCAAACAATAAGTACTGACCGATTCAACCAAAGGCTAAGTACAATGCTTTGAATAGCATTACAAAAAAAGATTGATAAATAATTGCACAAATTTATAACTGAGCTAGGGTGATTACATATGTTAAGAATCTCATGATATTGTCATATGATAACAATGTTATGATACAGTTCATAAAAGAACTTAAAGCTCACTAGAAGTTAAAAGTCACACTTTGAAAGGTTCCACATGATAAATGTTGTTTACCAGCATCGAAGAGAGTTAATTGATAGAGTGGATGGTTAAGACAAAATAGCATACCCGTTCATTATGGGGTTGGCCCGATTATTTTTTTAGAAAACTAATCGAAAGAGTTAGAATAAGATGCCATAATTGATCTAAGTGCAAGTTGGAGATTGAAAGAGTTAGGGGTATACCCTGGGCGTAATTATGTAATTCATTACATATATCATGTTAATCAATCTTGTTCAAAATAATAGGTGTTTTCCTTTTATTATATACCTATAATATTTTAATATAATTAATTAAGTAGCTAATTTAAAGTATATCAAATAGATAATCCTTAAATGATATGTTATATGATAGTAATTTCAAGGTGTTGTAATCATGAGAAATATATCACATTAAAAATAACATATCATTTTAAATATTTCTAATCAAGATGTTTCGAGATGGAATATCGATATATCCTTTGTTCGATATTAATTGCTGATTGAATTTATTCATTTGAGTCACATAACAGTAATGATGAATACCCCCAAAAACCACATGATTAAATTAATTTATAATCATTGTAAATTAATTAATATTTATGAAATATTAATTATTAAATTTTATTTGATTTGTTTGAATACAATTAAAATTTAATAAAGTGTGTATTTAAAAGTGATAAACACCCGCATTGATATACCATATCGATAGAATATTCAAATTGGATATAAATAGATTAATTGTTAAATGGTTTTGGGAAATTTTGGAGGTCCACATGCCACTTTTATGGCAATCCATGCAAATTGTGTGGGGGTGTGGGGAGTTTCAAATGTGATTTGAATATCCAAAGGAGCAATTAAAAGAAGGAAATAAGTCTCTATCATTTACTCTTCTTTATGACTCACTTAAATCTCATTTATTAAATAATTTTTGCATTTTTTTTTCATTTTTTCTATTTTTTTCTGCGGAAAATATGAAGGAGGAGTGGATTTGATGAGATTTAGTGAGAAATTAAATACGGAAGGTTTTAAGGAGGGAATTGAAAGGTTTCAATGTTTCATTTAAAACAAATTCTCTTTCATTCATTCTAGAGTTCCTTTAGGCAATTAACTTTTCTTTCTCTCTTCTCTCCACCCTCTCATAGCCGAAATTATATGGCACCACAAAAGGAAATTCTTAAAAACAAAATTCATTTCTACTTCATAGGCCCAACAAAGATCTAAAATGGAAAATTTTCTAAAATTCACCCTATAACCCACTTCCGGACAGCCTAGTTTCTTCACTTATGTCCTTAGAACTATCTTCTAATAAAAGCTTGTTCCTCTTACCAAGCCCTTTCACGAATGTCAAAATAAAGGCATCAACCGGATACTTGGTGTTTGTACCAGAATGTGGCATAAACACCCAATGAGTATAGTAGAGAAAAAAGTGAAGAAAGAAATAAAAGCAAGAAAAAACAAGGCACAAAAGTTTTATAGTGGTTCAGCTAATTAGTGCCTACATCCACTTAGCTTTATTGTTGATATGGTTGCTGTAACAACTATTGTTCTTATGGATCGGTATCGATCCTTAGGATTACAAGAGAGTATAGAGAAAATTGTTAAGAGAGCCAAAAGATCCCTAAATGATGCCCCTCCTCTTCTATTTATAGTTGAGGGTTGCCAGAAATATTTTACCCATGATCTCTCCTACGTTCTTCACTTCCAGGGAGTGCTACCCGAAACAGGACCATTCTATGCTACCCGAAACAGGACCGTTCCGAGTCATCAAAATTCATGGATCGATATCGATTCATACCTTTGTTCGAAAGTTGGATTTCGGTCCTGTTACTTAAAGTAGTGTGATGTGTGGACCACTTTGGAAGGTTGTCAGCAAGCTGACGGTCTCATCTCTTGATTCCGTTTGATTTTGGCAGCTATTGCTTTGGATTCCTACTTGATCGATTTAATCCTTTCGAATATGGCTTGATCAAAAGGCAGAATTACATTTGCCCCTTAAGCATGTCTTTTTTTAACAAGATGTGCTTTGAATCGAGAACAAAAATCAAAGCTAATGAAGTATTAGTAGTTGGGCTTTTCTGGCCATTAATCGACCAAGTTGCGGTGAATCATTCTGTTCCTTCAGATCCACCTGTATGTCAAATATCATTCCAGACCATAATAGCCAAGGACTCGAGTCCTTGCTTTAGTGCTAGTCACAAACAATCATTTCGTGTCCTCCCGGAATTGTTATCTTGCGTGTTGTATCATGAATCAAGATCATCCCGTATTTGTCTTGGAGTTAGCAATCACATATTAAAATCAATAGTTATATTCGATAATCAATAACGAATCATTTCAGAGGAAAATGGCATTCAGAATCAAAGCCTAAACTTTGATTTCTCCTGGTTATGCATTCAATGACCACTTTAGTTTTGATCACTCCAGATCATTAGTTGAAATCTCGGTCTCTCCGGATCGTCAACAGATACCGCAGCCTTTCTGGGTTGTTAGTTAAATCCATGATCTCTTCGGATCGTTAATTGAATCTATGGCCTTTTTGGGATGATAGTAAAATCTTGATCTCTCTAGATCATCATTTTGGTCATTGATCCTTTTAGATCATTCATTTCATCATCGATCTCTTCGAATCACATCTCGGTCTCGCCGGATCGTGTAACATCCAATCTAGGGTTCGACTCATCTTGGTAATTTCTTGATCTCGCCGTACCATTTGGCATCCAATATAGGATTCGATCTCTCCGGATTCTTACTGATTCCAATCTACTTATTCTCCAACAAAGGAACTTAGTGTCCAAGCGAGTGGACTCAACTTTGGTCTCTCCGGACCCTTGCTGAGCCCAATCTGCTCGCTTTCCTATGAGGGGGCTTATTGGCCAAACAAGTCCAATCCACTCACTCTCCGGTAAGGAGACTTACTTTTCATATAAGCCCAATCCAGTTTCTCTCCGGCACGGGGACTTGAACCTTATGGTTATCTCCTTGTCTCTCTGGACAAGACTATTACGATCAATATTAATCTTCACACTCAAGTGGATTTCAATAATCAAGAATCCATCTATTAGATTCGAATTCAAACATTAACAAACATTAAGTTAAACATCATGATAACTGCCTCACCAGACATTATAGCCCAATGTCTAGCTTAGAGCGTGCCTGGAGACCGATCGAGATCCCATACACGAGTAAATGGCTCGATTGTAATATTGCATTGTTTATTGAAAGTAAAGATAAAGTGCGAGGACCGAACCTGATTCTCTACCATCCAAATCAAGAGATGACTATCCTCGACCTTTGATCTAAGTCTGTTTCCAATCACTGAAGATTACGGTTGCTCCTGTTCCATCACTACAGCTCGGGTTCTCACATATTGTTGCAATTGGTTGTTCCCAAACTGTTCCTCGATCAGATTACGTAAGTGCCTACAATCATTTGTGTTATGCCCATCCAGCTCATGGAATAGACAATACTTTCTCGATCTTCTCTCCTGATCGGTAGGCTTTCTCTTCACCGGCTTTTGATAGGGAATCTACCCCCGGTATTAGGATAAATCCTCTCCAGGGTTTTGTTGAGTTCTATGTAAGAAGAGAATTCATGTTCCCCCCTCTGTTGCTTTGGTCCTTCAGAGCCATCGTTGGCTTTCTGCTTACCTTTGTCTTTTCTTAGTTCTGCCCTGGATGGTCCTCCGACATCCATACTATTGACTTCTATCATCTTAGCCTCAGCGTCCTCCTGGTGTAGGTATCTTTTGGCCTTATGATAAAATTCTACGAGATCCACCGGAGGATCATGTTCCAAAGCAACCTTGAAATCCATCTTATTGGCTACTTTTGAAACCATTGCCAATAGAACCACTGATGGGTCCGGCTTATCAATCGCGGTAGCCATCCATTTAACCTCATCAAAAAATCCTGAGGGTCTCTCCGGTCCTCTGCTTCACACTCGATAGTTTCATTGCATTCTTAGGTCGTGCAATATGGACCCGAAACTGTTTCATAATTTATCTACCAATTCGAATCATGTGCTGATGGAACCGTTCTCCAACTGTCTAAACCATAGCGCTACTAAATCTGTCAAATACAAAGGGAAACTCCATCTCATCACTTCTTTAGACGCACCCAACACTCTCATATGTCAAATATACCTCATTGGATGAACTATTGGATCCATCTTTCCATCATACATCTCCAACGTCGGTAGGTTAAAATCAGGGGGATTCCGCATACCGAATGTTCGGAGTCAATGGACTACTATTCACATCCTCCAGTTTCCGATTAGGTAGTTCACTGCTCATTATTCGTCTAACTATCTTAGCAAGTCCATTATTATCATCTACAGGAACTCACTGGTTTGCATTTTTAGCTTGCCCCCGCTCCCACGAGGGATCTCTAGCACGTATTCCTTCGATCGTGCATCTACATCCTGATTAACGTTAGTTGCTCAACATTATTTCTTGGATATGCTTCATTTCTGCCCAAGTCAAAGTTGGCCATGCCCCCAAGTTCTTGGGGATCAGTACTGATCTTTGCTTGGGAGTCGGTATCGATCTGTACAACTCCTTCGAATGTCATTCCATTTTGCTCCATTCTACTCCTAGGTGCATTTTCTCTAGCTTTAGGCCTTTGGTTCTACTTTGCAGCAGCTCCGACTATTTCTATTTGTCCCATTCTCTTGAAGAATCCCTTTATCATCTATTCCCCATGGGCCATCATCCTTTCCTGCATTTACATCGGTCATCGTTTCCATCTCATCTCTTGTTATGTAGATGGAAGGTGATTGGATCCTGAGGACACTTCCTGGTTGCCCCCATATCCCTGTTGGCTTCCTCCAGCAGCGGTCTTCCTAGTTGATTGTCTCGTCATCTTAAAAAAATTTCAAGTTTAAAGTCGCCGAGTTCAAGTATCTCCCAATAAAAGCACCAAAATATTTGTACTAGAATGTGGCACAAACACCCAAATGAGTACAATAGAAAAAAAGAATGAAGAAAGTAAATAAAAAAAGAAATAACAAGACACAAAAGTTTTATAGTGGTTCGGCTAATCGTTGCCTACATCCGCTTAGCTTTGTTGTTGATTTTGTTACAACTACTGTTCTTATGGATCGGTAGGGATCATCGGGATTACATATAAAGAAATTGTTAAGAGAGCCAAATGATGCCCCTCATCGTCTATTTAGAGCCGAGGGTCGTCGAAAATCTCTCACCCATGATCTCTCCCTCGTTCTCCACTTCTAGGGAATGCTAACTGAAATAGGATCGTGGCCACGTCATCTAAGTTCATGGATCGATATCGATCCATAGGCATGGATCAGTACTGATCCGTACCTTTGTTCAAGAGTTGGGCTTCGGTCCTGGTATTTGAAGCAGTGTGATGTGTGGATCACTTTGGGAGGTTGTCAGTAAGCTCACAATCTCATCTCTTGATTCCATTTAAGTTTGGCAACTATTGCTCTGGATTCTTGCTTGACCGATTCAATTCGTTCGAATATGTCTTGGTCAAAAGGCTGGATAACACTTGGTAATATAAGTATCGATGCTCGCCTATCTGATTTAAGATGAACCTAAACTAGTAACATCTTGATCGGTTGTATCACATCTCAATAGCTTTATATTCCTAAGACTGTCACTGGAGATCCAAGAGATAGTGGGATGGGGTAACATAGGAAGATCTGTCACCGTTGTGACATACGGAATATATGTCATGGAATCAACATAATTAGGATGAGAATCAAATGGTTCGTGTGTTTCATAAACTAGACAGATTGTTAACGATGATAGGGGTTAATGTATGTAATGACCTATATTTTAAATATTGTAGGATCATAAAATATTATTTTTTAAATTTATATTAAGTCGTTTGATCCTATAACTTTAGGTGATGTTGAGTGGTGAACTTAGAAATTTTATTGGATGATTTTCCCCTAAAAACCTGCAATGGCTATAACTTTTGATAAGAGTCAAATTAAGGTTTGAGATCACTTCCATTGGAAAGATACGATGGTTTCTCTAGAGTGGTCACGGTAGCCTTTTGGATTAATGGTTTGGGAGATATAGTTGTTTGAAGTTAGATAGTTTTTGGGATAACTTGTGGGTAATCAGGGGTGTTTGGGTGAGCCCAACAATCCATTTGAGTTTTAGGGTTATGTTGGTAGCCATAGCCTCCCAAATCATTTTTCCATCATCCTAAAATATATCTAAACATCTATTAAACTTCTTAGCCAAAAACCTTCTCTAATCTCTTTCAAATCAAGTCAAATTCATAGATCAAAACTAGATTTGCAAGGGGATTGGTTAGAGACTTCCAAATTTACATTTTTAATAAGGAAATTTTGCGGTTTTGCCGTCTATTCTTGGATTTGCCTTGTTTTGCATGCAAAACATTTATTTTTTAGTATTTGATGAGTGATTTATCATCTCACAACATATTATGTATGTATATGTAGGTTTTGACATGTTTTAAATCTATTTTGAAAGTCAAAATTATGTTTTTATGTTTTTGACATCCAACCTGAAGTTAAAAAATAAATTTAAATGATTTAAAGTGGGTTAATCATGTTGTTTTGATATATGATTACCTATGTAGATGCTAGGCTATGTTATAGATGCATTTTTAGATGATTGATCATGATTTGATTAAAGTTTATATGTTTGGATAATGATTGAATGTTGTTGATGCTTATTTGGATGCTTGTTTAGATGTTGTTTGTATGTTTGAATGGTTGTTAATGCACATTAGAGCAAAATGGAGGTGATGGATGATTTTATGGTTAAGGGCCTTCGTGCAGGAGTAGTGATGTGCTCTTCGATTTGATATACAAAGGATGGAAGATCCGTAGAATTGGACTTCGATAGATCAGATCCAGAGTGTTTGGAGTCGCATTGATGCATAAAGGATGCACGTGGGTCGAAGTAGTTAGTGCAGCGATGAAATCAAGGTGTCAGAAGTGCTACAGGAGTTTGGCCCAGGGCTTGGTGGCATCTGGTGGTTAGCTCAGGGCTAGGAAGGGGGCTGCTTTGGGTCAGGCTAATAGGTATGAAAAACTGAGCATGCAATGGGTAAATAAATTAGAGATTATCCAATTTTGACATTAATGACTAATAATTACGGACAATGGACATTTATTAGATAAAGAAGGAAACAAGGAAACCAAAGCCTAAGCGTATAAAATAGGAATAATTATGTAGCAAACAAGTAAATATTAATACTATTAAATACACGCAGATGGCGATATAATTTTCATAGTTGAAAATTATATAGCTTCAATTATACGTTTAAAATGAATGTGAATTAGTGGGTCCACCCAAACACTTAGCCTTTGCGTGGTGGGTTTTGTTTAGAATGGGTTAGGATGCAAGGTCAGTAGAATTATACAATAGAAGTTTGCTCTTTACGTAGAGGATACCAACAATTGTGTACATTTACTACTGATGTGAGACATCTCCAACCACAGAATCTGTGGGGAAGGGATATGCATTGCGGATAGGTAAGGGAAAATACACCAAGGGTTCACCTCGGATTTGAAGTATTAAATGGCCCGATACTTTTTAGGAAATGGGGTATGCTTCATTTCTAATAAGAGGTATTAAGTAACCGAAAGGGATATTTTTGTTGACTTACTTAGGTTAATCTAAATGGGATTTCAGCTACGGAAGGTTAGTGGGCTATGGCAGTATTTTATACAGGTATTTAGTAGTAGGTCTTTCATATAGGCTATGACCACCAGTGGTCCCGAGCGAGCAGTAGCAAAGACTTAGGTTATGCCCTGATGGATTTCACTTTCTACTAGTGTAGAATCCATATTAGGGATGCACATACCTCAAAGTAGACGGTTAGACAAAAATTAATTTATCGGAGGTAGGCTAGTTAACCCTTAGATGAGTCTTTAAGTTGCGTTAGTAGTACAGTAATGAGATTATAAATTATGGAGTCATATATAGGGGCCATCAATTACTGTAGCTAGAACCGATTGATTAGCGTTTGCGTTGTGGAGGGCCCGCTTCGGGGATTGAGGTATTAAATGACCGTTGGCTCTGCCTACTTGCTATTAAAGAAGTATTAAGTGGTTGGAATTTGGGTAGTGAACATTTATGGTTACACCTCGGATAAGGTTAGGTTGTCGTATGTGCAAATAAGATTACATGGATTAGTAGTAATTATTGGACATGGCACTTAAAAGAAAATCAATCGGCATAAATTAGTATTATGGGTAAAGTGTGTAGTTTTTAGTCACCAAAACGTTGTTTTGACCGCCTTCTCATTACAACCTATAGGATATATTGGAGGGCCAGGTTACTGGAGCAAAACAGGAACGTTGGATGGAGAAGTCTTCTCTTTTATGCTTGGTACTGATAAGGCAGTTAGATATCCAAGGAATAATATTGGTTTCAAGGTAGTAGCCTCAGTTGGTATTTATGTTATTTTCAATTCCACCGCGAGTTTTTAAAAGACCGATCTCTGATATACTTATGTTTATTATAGGTTACCAAAACCAACGATCCGTACCCTAATGGACTTTGGTTTTGATTTAGAAAAAATTCGAGCCCATTAAGGTGTGGGTTGTTACATTTGATATTAGAGCCTAGGTTAGTCGATCATAGGAATTAGGATAATCTGAGAGAACTTATTTGTATTTTTACCTATAATTATATATATATATATATATTATACGCCAAACTCTATGAATTCCGACAATAGAAATAGTTGCAACCATATTTTGAAAAGATGGACGAGGCGACTATGAGTTGGAGTAATAAATGGAGTTAAGTCGATGCACCTACCACGATTACCCTACAGAGTGTTGGTTATACCATAAGGCACTAACCAAGAAGAGCACGAGCACGACATATAGAAGAATCCTATAGGATAGATGGTACTTGGCTCCTTGTTGGGCATGGATTATCTTATGGTTGGGGATTTTGATGGATTGGCGATTGAAGATGTAAACTTCATCCAAACAAATAGGAAGTAAGGACCTATGTGTTGCAAGCATCCGGAAGTAAGGAATAATAGGAGTAGAGCAAGTTCCCATAGGAAGGTGTACCTTAATCACCATAAGAAGATAAACCGGACTTTTATAAAAATGAGTAAAAATTAGGAAGTCCAAAAGAAATGATGATTAAAGTGCATTTCTGTGTCCAACCCCATGTGGAAGATTTTACAAAAAGATAATTGAAAACTCCTTGAACGTTTTGAATGGGTTTTCCAAAGGGTTTATTGAAAGGGACAGTTTGGCACAGGTCCCTAACAAGTTTCAAAATACACAAAAACCCCAGTAAAAAAAAGTTTGTAAATTTGGTCCCTAGAATTAAGTTACTGAATAATGGCATACACTTATGCAATTATTCAATGGATAATTGCAGACATTTATGCAATTATATCAAAAAATTGCAGACATTTCCGTAATATTCACTTATTGAAACTTATTAGGGACCTAAGCCTAATATTCACTTATTGAAAAGTTGTTTTGAAAACATAAGAAAATTTTGAATTTCTTAGTTTAAAATTGATTGAGTCAAAAAGTTTTGATTTAAAGATTTTTTATAAAGGGACTATTCGTTTTAGAAATAAATGGAAAATAGAGCGTAAATTTGGGCTCAATGATTTTTCCTGTCTTTGTAAATTTGTAAATTCTTTTTTAATTCTCTCTAAGGGGTGGATAAATGAAAATGGTACTTGATTAAAATGGAGTAAAAAGAATAGAAGGGTAAGAATGTCCGATAACTAAGATAGGAGGAATATTCTCGTACAAGGAAAATATGGAGAATAATAGTTGAAGTATAGACTATTTAAATAGAAATAGCATTAGGAATTTATATAATATAAGATTAGTACATAATCTAGTTAAAAATAATACAGTAGAAAGCAATAGGAATAAGGTATGAAGAATGGATAAATTCCTTAGATATCTAGCAATTGCAAATATGTTTTAGATAGATGCTTAGATAGATGCAACAATTGCACATGTCTTTTAGAAGTCCCCCTCATATGCCATAATAATTCCATCAAAGGTAGAAGCGAAAATAGCATGAGTAGTAAGAAAATAATAGGGCAGAGGTTATCCTCATATATTCCACTTTTCATCATTTGAAATTATAGAAGATGCTTTTAAAAAAATGGCTTGGTATGATAATTAAGTTTTGAATGTTTTGAGTTAAAATTCCTACTTTTAAAAGAAGTAAATATCTATTGTAGAAAGTCCTTAAAAAGGTAAAGTTAGTTAGAAAACAGAAATTTTTCATGATTCTTTTTTTGGAGACCAAGCACTTTTTGAATTTCATAAAAAAGTTTCTAAATTTATATTTTTAAAAATAAAAGTTTTAAATCAAGTACTTCATGATTGTGAAGTTTTAGTTTTATAAATAATAGTGAAACCCAAACCAAATTTTGATATGGAGTAGATAGGAATGACTGCTTAGGTAAGACGAGGTAAAAGTTTAGGCTATAAATAAAATAATTATGGATGATCGTAAGGTGGCAAAAAGGAATCCTCGTTGAATATAAGGAATATTGGAACAGGAATATTTTATTAAAGACATGTGGAAGCCATGATAAGAACCCTTAAAGGGACGGGGAATAGTGTCAAAGTACAGTTTTGTGGGTCCTAAGATATACTCGCATGAAAGATCAAGGAAAGAAGATAGATACCAAAGTTTGAGAATATTTTCAAAGGATTGTGATTGAGAGAAGATAATAGTATGGTTGGAGAAGAGAGTAGTAAGATGGCAAACAAACATAAAGGGTGTTGATTGACCCAAGGTTGAAGAAGGCAAGATAGGTGGTAGGAAAATTATTCCACCAAGCTAATTTTTCCAAAGAGTTATTCTAAATGTGCATAGTTTATATTTCTTACCCACTGTAGTGTAGGAATGCATAATTTATTCCATAATAGAGTGGAAGGATTGAAGTAATGGATATACCTTATTTATTTGAAGTCAAGGAGGTAAGTTAAATCATAGTTGAATAACATACTAGAAATATTCATCTTCATTTAGTAAGGAGTGTTAGGTCACAACGTCATTAACACCAGTTGATAATGAATGGAAGCTTCCAGCAAAAATTTCTTTTAGAGTTTTTGGGTTGTAATTGCTGGTTGTTTCCCTTAGGTTATTGAAAAGCATACAATATGATAAATGTTATTGTTTTGTTACTGTATTGATGGTTTGGATGAGCTTTGACGGCTATATAAATATATTTGAAAATAGTGTAAATAAGAAGATTTTATAGGGACGCTTAAATAGTGATAAAATGCAGGTAAGACTAGAAGTTTATAAATAAATTGGTAAATTAAGATAGAACCTAGATATTAAAAATGCTTCAATCCCAAAACTTTAGAATTTTGTGAAAAATAAATCTTAGCAAACGAAGGACAGGGAAAGATTGTTGTGAAATCACGGGTCACTATCCCTATGCCTAAAAGCTAAAATTTATAATACTTTTGTAGGTAGTTTGTTATTTTAGAATAAAAGAAAAGGCTCCCCAAATTTAAGATTAACTGCTGAATACTAGAGTCAATCATATGCATTAACTCGTTGATTGAGTTTCGATTACGTTAAGAGGTGGCTTGATTTGTTTTTAATGATGGAGAGAAAAATGTTTTGGAAATTTTAATTTTATGCTTTTGAGAAGTGAGGTTAAAATGTTTTTGGAAAATTTTAGCCAAGTGCTTTTGAAAAGAAAAATGGTGTTTAAATGCTTTTGGGAATTATTTTTTTATTTAAACTATTTTGCAAGATAGATTGGAAAAAAAGGAATTTAGATGGAAAACGAAAAAAAATTCAATTTTCTAGTGCCACATGCTTAACGTATGGCGGGTTGACGTGTTAATGAATATGAATTCTACTATCCGACAAGGGTGACAGTATGCTAAACATAGACAAGAGAAAATGTTGTTTTTTATTTGGAATTTTTATTTCCATACCTTGTTGATAGCAAATGAACTTGTGCTTAGGATAATTACGCCTTAATAACCAAAAATAAACCTCCTTATGCAAATTGGTTGAACCACACTTCTACTCGCAGGAGTGTGGAAATTTCTGTGTGAAAAATGATTTCTGATTTTTGAAAACTTGCATACATATAGAACTACTAGTATATAGGTTATTTGCATCATACTTTCAAAATATTTTTAAAAGAGTGCATTCATATAGGAGGCGCCAATTTAGAATCATTCTACATGCATGTCTTATATGTTGTGATACACCATGCACTTGTACACATTTGGCTGCAAAATTGGTTGTATACTAATTGGTTGGATAGCTTAGCTTGGTTGCATGCTATGTTACATGATTCAACCCTTGGAGAATTTCGAAGGCGAAATTCTCTTAAGGAGGAGAATGTAACAACTCGTAAAAATTAACGATAATTAATAAACAGTTAATAAGACACCAATAATGGAATTTGAGAAAACGACGGAATTTGGCCATGAAACTTACACCATCGTGTTCATGGCAATTTTCTAAGCAACTTTCATATTTGAATTTTCACGATCGGAGCTCAATTGAAGAAGTTATTAGCGTTTAATGTTTCCAAAGCGAAAATAATTAAAAACAAAAAAGAAATAAATAAATAATAAAATGCAGACCCCATCGGTCGACCCCCTTCTATGGGCTGGTTGACCGCCTATAAGGGAGCGATCAACAGGCCCTCAGGTGGCGGCTAGGGTTTGAACCTTGGCTAACGGCCCGGATTTAATTATTTTAATCTAATGATTACGGTTGATTCGAGTGCCTATAAATACAGGCTTAACCCCTCACTTCTCTTCTTATATTTTCTGATAACGAAGCTCTGCCATATAACGCTATAACTTTAGGTGATGTAGTGATATTTTTGGCCCTTGGAAATTTTATTAGACGATTTTACTTCTGAAAACTTGTAACATTTATAACTTCTGATAGAGTCGAAGTAAGGTCGGAGACCACATCCATTGGAAAAATATGATGGTTTCTCTTTCCATAAAGTGGTCATAGTAACTTTTTGGACTTACGGTTTTAGGAGCTGTGGATGTTTGAAGTTAGACAGTTTTTGGTAAGGCCCAATAATTCATTCTGGTTTTTAGGGTTATGCTGGCTGCCATAGCCTCCCTAAATCATTTTCACATCATCCCAAAATAGATCTATGCCTCTATTAAACTTCCTTTAGCCAAAAAACTTCTATAATCTCTTCCAAATCAAGTCAAAATCATACAATAAAGGTAGGTTAACAAAGGGACTAGTTGGAGACTTCCAAATCTACATTTTTGAAGAGAACATTTTGGGGTTTTGCTGTCGATTCTCATATTTTTCTTGTTTTGCATGCAAATCATTGATTTTTGGATGTTTGGTCAGTGATTTATCATCTCGCAACATATTATATATGTATCTATAAGTTTTAACATGTTTTAAATACATTTTTAAATTCAAAATTATGTTTTTATGTTGTTTTGAAATCCAATCCGAAGTACAAACAAATTTAAAATGATTTAAAGTGGATTAATCATGTTGTTTGATGTATGATTGCCTATATAGATGGTAGGCCATATTATAGATGCATTTTTAGACGATTCATCGTGATTTGATGTATGTTTATATGTTTGGATGATGATTGAATGTTAGTGATGATTGTTTGGATGTGGTTTGTATGTTTAAATGGTTGTAAACACTCATCGGCATGAAATTGAGGTAATGGATGATTCTACGGTTGAGGGTCCTCATGTAAAAGGAATAGTAATGTGCTCTTCAATTTGATATATAAATAATAGGAGATCCATAAATGTAGAATCAGACTTTGACGGATCGACTCTAGAGTGTTTAGGATTGCATCGATGCATGGAGGATGCATGCGGGTCAAAGTAGTAAGTGTAGCGATGGTAGCGTGAAATCGAGGTGTAGAAAGTACTACGGGAGAGTTTGGTCTGGAGCTTGGTGCTCACTTGGTGGCGTCCGGTAGTTAGCTCCAGGCTAGGAAGGGGGTTGCTTCGGGTTAGGCTGGTTGGTGGTGAGGAACGTGATAGGATATTTGGTTGGGGAAAACTTAGGGTCGGTGATGGTGAAACTTCGAGTCAGTGGTTGAGAAACTCAGGGTAAAGCAAATACCGGACAGGAAAATAGGTTCAGGGGTTGAAGTGCCGAATGGGAATCTGGCTCGAGGTGGTGCTTCGGGTCGGTGGTGTGGCTGCATGGGATCGGCCCTAGGAAATACCGAATAAGTTTGAAATGGGGTGCTTTAGGAGAGCTTTGAGTCTGGCATAGACTGCTTCGGATCAGACCTAGAGCTACTTTATGGTTTTTGGAAGTTGACTTAGAGTTGGATTCGATGACTCGAGGGCAACTAGAAATGAATTTGGGGTTTGTGTAACAACCAATGAAGCGATAACGTCATGACGCGATGACTTTAAAACTTTGGTATGATAACTCTACGACTTACGAGGGGAGTCTACAGCTTTTTCGATGAGAACAAATCAATGACGGGAGTTGTGATGGTTATCCATAAGGGCAAGTTCAACGATGGGAACTTATGAGTAGAATAACGAATGTTTTATACCATGGAGATAAACGATATGGAATGACGATTTGGTTGCATTATGGAGACATGTGCAAAGGATCGTTGATGACTCGGAGGTTTCCAGAGTACTAATACAGAGGTGTTATGTGGTGATACCCACCTGGATTACAACTATGGATTACCCTGGACTTTACGATTATGAGTCTGGTCCTAGCCTTACAAAGTGGCATGAATTCGAGCACCAAGAACCTAATACTTAATTGAGTTTCTAGCTAATGACTAGACCGTACAAGTTATCATATATCTAACGCACCTAAGTGATTTGAGGATTCTTTGATGAATGTCAAGTTTTGATATGATTGTTTATCTCTCTAGGGTGGCACACGATGTAGGTATGATTGACTTGTATATCCAAACAACTGACATTGCACTTTGATTGGTAGTACACCCATATGATAATGATGATAGTAAATTGGCATATTTCAATTGTTATACGCTAACTCTTTGGATGCAAGAACATGTGAGGTATGATTCTACATACCCCATGTCTTTATTACTATATATGATTTTTACAGTATTTTGAGCTGATGTATCGGTTATACCAGATTATTATCCGACCTTAGATTTTACGCTTTACTTCTTATTATCACGAATACTCCTAAATGAGTAGATTAGGGATAGCAGATCTAGGTAGCACATGGAATTGTACATAGTACAAGCAGGAGGTTGTGCTTTCATATATCTATATTTTGTAGCTTATTATCGCTTATATTTCTTTGTGCAGCATTGTGGAGCTATATCAGTACTTGTATTATTTTAGAGATAGTTGTATGAGTTTATTTGGAGATTTGGTGATGTATAAACTCTATTGTTTTTGTTTTGTATAACAGTGATGAACCGATGTACTCTGATTTACTCCGATTCACTTTGTTAAATTCTATCTCGCCTTTTATACAACTATGTTATTACTATATTTTGTCTATGCATTTAAGATGTTCTACAGGTTCTGTGATTTTGATTTTTGTTACTTTCCACTGTTGATTATCATCATACATCGACCAAGTATTGTCGCACCATACTCTACAGGTTTTATTAGGTACTCAGGTGCAGGGCAATCATCATAATGTGCTATCATGAGAGTTGACGGAGGGAGGAATAACAAAGGCAACAATGTTAGATTTGGGAACCCATTGCCTTATAGGCTGGCAGTGGAAGGGAATTTTGGTCGGAATTTGTGATGGAGACTACTTAGATACTGATAGAGATAAAGGAGGGACATGCTTGCATATAGGAGCATTATGTCAAAATGAACAACAAGCAGTGTAAATATTTGGCTTCCAGCTATAACTCACATCTACAGTTGCCACTTGACCTTCAGCTAGTTTGACACGTAACTTGGATGGAAGTGATCGACTCAGAACGATTTTAACTAATGCCTTGGCGTTAACAAGCCATTGCCTTTCCATTATGTTTGCATCAAAACATCTCAAATCATTAACTAGATTTTCTAACTAATTTAATCACGTCATAGGCTAGAAAACGGATGGAATGGTTGAGAAATGAGCCTAAACTATAATATAAAGGACATGCTCCTTTTCTAATTAATAGACATGCTCCATAGAGTAATGATAAAAAGCTTTCCCTTAGTGAAAATAGACTTAGATTCAAGAATGCATGGTCTCTCTTCGGGATAGAAATGAAAGTAGAACATGGAGTTGTCAAAATGAACTCTAAGCCCATCCTTAAGCTTCCATACATGCCTACATTGTTTACATATGAGATCACAAGGGTTCGGACTTCGGAGTCCAAATAGAATCCAACTAGATACTCTTTCTAAAATCCAATATCGGTGTCGATAACTTCATAGGGAGGGATCATAACCATTCTCTTCAATGATTTCAAACTTCTTAAAGGAATATTCCCTAGCATTTCAGGGGATTTTCTAGAAGTGGGAAGACCACTTATATAGCTTATTAAGGGGAGAGGGCATGGGTGTCTCACTGACATTAGCTTGGAAATAAAAGGTTGGATCATTGATATGATTTCGGGTTGCAGCTTTGATTGATGTGTTTGACCGAACACCAATAGGGCATGATGCAACATATTCCTTTCAGAACCATTCTCATCTCTAGCATTGAAAACCTCAGCTTTCTCACTACTAACAACACTCAAAATGTTAACAACATCGAGAATGGGACAAGCAACAAGCTTAGGCGAACTAGCATGGAGGTTAACACTAGTACAACATTGTCAATAATGGCAACTAAATCGGTAATCCTACGAAACAAAAGAGCATATTTACAAAATTATATTTTATTTTTAAATTCTAATTTTAATCTGTTTCCAAAAAAATTGCATAAAAAGATAAATTTGGGATGGATGGGAATCAATGAGAAGGGGGTCATGATCCCTTCTACACATACATGTATATATGCACATGCATACATACATATTGTAAAGCCCTCAAATTTATTGTTTGATTGAGTACCAAGTTGTAGAGCAGAAGAGGAACATTTCTAACCACAATGGCAATATACGACATAACTTTTGGGGAAACTGATATATGTTAAGAGAAAACATATATACCTCTCAAGTTGTATCCTCTAATTCATTCTTATGTGCATATGCGTGTCGTAAAATCAACAAAGAACAGTAACTCATATCACTTGATAATATGAAAATCAAGATGCTTTAGATCTTTGTTAAACGTATGAGAAACTCTAAATGGACTACTCTAATTAAACATTAGATATTATGTGTAATATAAAAGATATAGTTTGAATATAACTCAAATAATGTAGTTATCAAAACTAACAAGTGGCAATTATTTGATGGATATATGAGCTTCGAGTTTGTTTCTTCAAATAATAATTCTATTGACTCTTTATAGGAAATATGAAATAAAATAATTTCGAAAAATTTAATTATAAGCATTCAATAGAACTTTGACTCTATTATATAGAATTTAAATAAACTAATTTTATATAAAATAAGAACTAATAATTCACTATGCTATTACGTTCATGGTCACTAAAAACGATCTCAATTACTTGGTCAATAAAACTAGGTTATCTAACAACATACTTCTAAATCAAGGCTCGTTCATTCACTATAACTTCTAATACCCAATGTCTAATGCACTCCCTCAAACTTAAAATGCCATAAACATGTATCTACAAAATACCAAGGTAATCTTTGGAAGATGGCAACCACTCCTCCACAAAACCCTAACCCAATTCATAATCGATGGCTCCACAACAAGTGATAAAAAAAGGGCCATGCGAGATAAAAAAGATGCATATAATCAATGGCTAACGATGGGGGTGAAGAAGGGGAGGCAGAACAATATGCAAGCTATGAACAACAATCGTGAGGAGGCCAATAGTAATACCTGAGACAATGGACAATGTGCAATAGATCTGTAAATCATGGTAGCCAGCAGTGTAGTCATAAGTAGTCAGACTTAAGGTAGAGCTAGATCATGGTACATTAGATCTGGTAGAATGAATCGGGAACAAAGTCTCGATATGGTGCAGGCATCGTGTTAGCATATTGGAATATGCATATATGGATGCGAACCAAGGTGGAGATTTATTAGGGTGTCTCACATTGTGTGTGGGTAATGGGCGCATATTGGAAAAAGAATAGTCTCACACCATAAAAAATAATAGAGGTAGAGTGATATATATAAGTTTGGTTGCATGTAACAACAAGGGATTCCTTTTATTAAAAGGTGTTGACCAAACTCTATGTCCCCCCCCCCCCATGGAGGGATGTGAGGACAGAATTTCAACAGAGGTGAATCATGGGGTTCCAAAGTGAAATTTACTTAATCATCATTCAGCTAGTCACTGGAACAACAATGGTAAATTACATGTGAGGATTGCAAAACTGGCAAGGGTAGTAAGTACTCTAAAGGTGTAGACATCCTTGTTCAAAGTTGAATACAAGGATCTAAATCCAAACTACTATGAATCAAAAGGGAAAAATATTAAACGATATGCTAGAATTTGCACTGAGGAAAAGATTAAAAATGAGATGAAGTAAAAAAATAGGCTTTAAATGTATGTTATTTTTAAAAGGCCTTGCTATATACATTCAAAGGCATGCATTAAATGCATGAAGAATAAAAAGGTTATAAATAAAGCACATTTGAAAGCAGAATGCGAATTCTAAAATGAAATGTGGATAATAATGTATACGAAGGGTAAAGGAGTAAATACATATAAAATAGCCGGTTGTACAGTTGAATACTCGATCAAATCTTTCTCTTATATAAGGCTGAGAATATATTATAATAAATACATCAGTTTATCAATAAAGCATTGCATTTTCTTCTTCCAATATCAACAGTATTACATTTTCTGGATTTCTACTTCATTACTCATAATTAAATTCTACAAAATCTAACTTGGTATCAGAGCATATCAGCCTCACGGTAATAATTCCTTGCCAAGTAGTTTATCAGAGTTTGATTCATCATCTAAACTAGCATTGGCTTTATTCAGTTTTCTCATCAGATAAAGACCAGGATCAAGAAAGTATCTATTCACACCAGTTCTGTGCATATCTATTATATCAATTCATATCAATTCTTCCCCTTACTTAAAACAAGCAGCTCGCCACAAGATTCGTCAATACATCACTTGAATCTTGGATTGCACTTGTCAAGAGATCTGATCACATTTCTTGTTGCCAAGAACCTTGAATATTATCAATAGGAGACGAGAATAATAACTCTGATGGATATTCATCAGCAACAACTCCACATTAGACAACAGATCAACAACCAAGAGTACCTGTAGATGATTTTATCAAGACATTTATAAGTCTACAAAGCCTGTTAATCACTGTGTATCTAGATGAAAGTAATTACTTATTATGGAAATTTCAGGTTGAAACCGCAACTAAAGGGTATGGTTTAGAGGAATATATTCTTGGGACATATACAATTCCACCAAAATTCATTGCAAACAGTCAGGGAAAACTCATAAGCAACAAGGAGTATATTACACGATAAAGGAAAGATCATTTATTAAGTTCTTGGCTACTATCATCAATAAGTACTAATCTATTGCCACAAATTATTAGTTGTAAGTCATCAAATGAAATTTAGATAACAGTAGAACGGATTTTCAATTCATAATCAGTAGCAAAGATCATGCACTACAAGAGGAAGATGTAGAATTTAAGAAAAGATAACATGTCAATGAGAGATAGCTTAACCAAGATTAAAGGTTATTGTGATCTATTAGAGGCAGTAGGTTATAAAATCTTAGATACAGAACAAATTTTAATGATTATGAAAGGTTTAGATAGTGATTATGAGGCAGTTGTGGTAGTTATAACACCTAAAGAAGCCACAATATGTTCACTCTACCCTCCTTGCTCATGAGGGTAGAATAGAACAAAAAAGCATTTGATGGAGAGCTCACAATCAACTATGCAGCAAATTCAAGAAAAAAAGGTCAAGAAAGAAGTTATGGCAATAGCAAGAGTGACATAGGGACAAGAAGTGATCAAAATTATGCAAGAAATCAATCTGGAAGGAATAGAGGTAGAGGGGGTAGATGGAGTAACAACAACTGACCAAAATGTCAAATTTGCAAGAAAATGGGACACACAGCTAACAAGTGTTATTTAGGATTTGATTCCAGTTACAACCCATCTCAAAATTCAGGAAATCAAAGGAATAACAACATAAATGAAATATGGAAAGCATGCAACATGAACAAAGAAGTGCATTAGGAAGGAAAAATTGCATAACCTGAATATGTATGAAGCGATTAGGCTAGAGGACATCCAAAATGAATGCTGGTACCCAGATTCAGGTGCAACTCATTATGTGACCAATAATCTGTAGAATGTAAATCAGGGAAACAAAGGATTATAAAGTTACGCAATCTATTTGTATGGGTAATGGAACTAGCATCAATATTACACACACTGGAACAGCAACAATCACTGGTCAAAAAATTCTACACTTAAATAATTTGTTAAGGGTGCCCAAAATTAGAAAAAAAATCTTATCAGTGTTTCACAATTTGCTCTAGATAATAATGTATTTTTTGAACTTTATCCTAGATATTGCTTAGTTAAGGATATTCAGACTAAGCAAACTTTGTTATAGGGTGAAATACACAATGGCTTGTACAGATTCAATCTTACAAAAGTTAATCATTCCAGTAACCCAAGAAAATGGTGCAATTTAATAGAATCAAGTTCAACTAATTGTACTAAAAGTATGTTTGACATGTGGCACTGTAAGTTGGGTCATCCTTGTGTCAAAGTTGTAAAGAAAGTTTTAGAGGATAATAAAATTGAGATTAAAGGTATACCTTCTCTATATGTGTGTACTTACTGTGAAATGGGAAAAAGCCATAAGTTGGCCTTTCCTAATTCTCAAACTATGTATGATAAACCACCGTAACTTATTGCAACTGATTTATGGGGGCTTGGACCCACAAACTCAGATTATGGTTACAATTATTATATCTCTTTTGTAGATGCATATTCCAGGTACACTTGGATATATTTCCTGAAAACAAAATCTGAGACATGTAATGTAGTTATATATTTCATTTGACTGATAGAAAATCAGACATGTCAATTGGTAAAAATGATTTAAACAGACGGGGGTACAGAGTACAAAACACTCAAGAAATATTTTCAAGTTAAAGGTATAATTCATAGAGTAACTTGCCCCTATACTTCAAAAAAAATGGATTAGTTGAGAGAAAACATAGGCACATAGTAGAAATAGGACTTACATTACTTGCACAAGCATCACTTCCATTGAAGTTTCGGTATGATGCCTTTGCAACAGTAGTCTATCTGATTAATAGACTGCCAACTAAAGTGTTACAAGACAAAAGTCCAATGGAAGTATTATTTAATGTAAAGCCTGACTATAAAAGTATGAGAACATTTGGATGCCTATGTTTTCATCATCTAAGGCCATATAATTCACATAAGTTGAATTTTTGATCCACACTATATACCTCTTAGGTTATGGTGTGAATCAAAAAGGATACAAATGCCTTAATAGTAATGGAATGTTATTTATATCTAGGCATGTTGTATTCAATGAAATTACATTCCCTTTGGGACATCAAATGTAAAAACAACATAGAAGGTGTACAATCTAGTGGGCACCATTCCATCAATACCACTATATGTAAGCAATCAAGAACAGAGAAGGATAGAGGAAAGTCAAGATGATTCTAAGGCTCAACACAGAGTCAGATAGAGGACCAGGTCAAGACATCACAAAATCACCTCAACACTTCACTCACACTCTAACAAATTCAATGAATCAACGGTCAATTGGTGAAAGCAATGAGCAACAGCAGAGCATAGAACAACCCAAAACACAGCAAGAACAATCAATCAGAAGACACCATACTGTAACCAGGTCAAAAAGTGGTATATTCAAGCCAAAGACATATGCAGCATGTACAACTAGTGAGGAATCAGAGATATATGAATAGGCAATCAATAATGAAAAGTGGAAGGATGCAATGAATGAAGAGTGCAATGCTTTAATAAAGAACAAGACCTGGAGTCTAGTACCACTGCCAAAGAATAAAAGCACAATTGGTTGCTAGTGGACATACAAACTAAAAAAGAATCCAGATGGGACCATCAAAAAATACAAGGCAAGACTTGTTGCAAAGGGCTATACACAGCAGCATGAGTTTGGTTTTAATGAGACATTTTCACTAGAGATTAAGCCAACGACTATTAGAGTAATTTTAACTATAGATTTACATAAAGGATGGGATATCAGACGGCTAGATGTAAAAAATGCATTTCTAAATGGTGAACTACAAGAGGAAGTATACATAGAACAACCACATGGATTCAAACAATCAGACAAAAGTGCAATGGTATGCAAACTTCACAAAGCAATTTATGGTTTGAAGCAAGAACCCAGAGTATGGTTCGACAAATTAAAGACTACTCTTATCAATTTGGAATTTAAATCAACAAAATCAGATACTTCACTATTTGCAAAGTTCAACAGAGGTACAACTACATATATATTAGTGTATGGAGATGATCTTATAATCACTGAAAACGGTGAAAGTGAGATAAATCATGTCATTCAGTTCTTAGATAAGCAGTTTTCAATTAAGGATTTGGGCAGACTTAATTACCTCCTAGGAATAGAAGTTAACAAAGTATCAAGCACAGAACTGCATCTAAGTCAAACAAAATACACTAAAGAGCCGGTCATTAAAGATAGAATGAATCAAGCAAAACCACTGCCAACACCTATGACCAACAATTTACACTTACCAAAATTCATGGGAGAGCCAATGTAAATTTGTCTTTTATGTGCGTTATCGCACTTAACCTTAATCTAAATTTTGCTTTTAAAAATGGAACTTGTGAATTTTTTTGAAAAGCCTGCAAAATACTGCTTTTGAACTCTCTTTTTTATGATTAAGTAATAAGCGTATATTTGACGATATTTTTAGAAATGTTTTGTCACATTCTAAATAATGTGTTTATTTATATTTTTACTAAGTTAAGTTAATTATTTTTGATGATTTTATTATGGTCTTAGCAAAAAGGAAACGTATCTTATAAAATTAAAAGAAATCTTTACAGTTTTAAAAACTTCCTATTTTTGTGCAGAAGAAAGCTAAAAACAGAAAGTTTTTAACAAAAGTTTTGATTTAAACTATAAAAAATTGAAACAAAAGTGGACTTTACAGTTGTAAATACCTATTTACTTTGAAATTTTATGTTAAAATAAAAGGATCTTTGTTAAGAAGACAAAGTAAAAATGTTTTGATTATCACTTAAAAGAAGAGAAATAGATTTGGAGTTAGATAAATAGGATTAAGTAGCCCACTAGGATAAGATTGACTATGGGATTTGAGTAGCATTTTAGTTCATTGGAATGGAATATGTAGCAATGTAAGTTTCCATAAATCATCTAGATTCAATATAAAAGTGTACCATTTGAAATAATAAAAAAATGTACCCATAAAGAAAGAGATGTACAAAATAGGGATGGTCACCATATTTTGTATTGTCTATTTCAAAAATAAGTAAAAAAATGTAGTTCCAATGCATTAAAATGCAAAAGGTCCTAAGTATAAACCTAAATGGTTGACAAGATGGAAAAGGATGTTTTTGAGAATTAAAAATGCAAGGAGGATATCTAAAAATGATAATCAAGTCAAGATTTTCAAATGGTTTGTTAATTCAAGAATTTGGGATTTCAGTTACGAAAAGGTGTTGTTGTTACATGCGAAGGAATTCTTTATGATCTTGGACTATAACTCTAATGAATTTTAGATGCTTGTGAAATTGTGTATATGGGTTAGTTACCCTAGTCAAACCATTTTGGATAAAAAAGCTTAGATTATCATTGAACTTAGAATGTAGGTGGCATACCCTTTAGGCAAAGGCTTTTGGATGATAGGAATGGTTGTAAACATGCCAATATGACATGTTATGGATATCGACTTTGGATGCTGGTTGTAAATTACATTCTTTTATCCTTAAAGATTTCGAGGACGAAATCCTTTAAGGAGAGGAGAATGTAACACCCCGTGAGTTTTAATAATGAATTAAAATGTTAAAATTGTAAATTTACATAAAAGGACGAAATAGTAATTTTTCGCAAATAAATGAATTTGGGAGTTTTGACTTTTCCATTGTATGAAGTAGATTTTTTTTAGCCCAAACTCATATATTATTGTCAGAAATGGATACCGTATAAAGAAGGTACGAAGCATTTACTATAGCTTGCGTTTTTCATTTTGCATCTATTTTGAAAATAAGGGATTTATGCCTGAATATGGTAAAACTTAATTGTTAAGAAACAAGTTAAATGTGCATTTAAAAGATGAGAAGAAAAGGGTGTTTATGCGTATAAATATGAAAATGCTTCTAGTAGGAAGTATTAATTGCTGCACTTGAAAGGTTGAATATGTTAACGAAAATAATTAATGCAAAGAGAGAGGGAGCATTAATTACCCTTTTTGGAATTATTTAAAATTAGGATAAATGTGTATACATTTAAATAAAGGGTTATTTGAAAGGAAATGTGTAGATAAAAAGTGCTAGTTATTAATGTATACGTATATATGTTTAAAACGGTTAGTAATACTTGCATAGATTAATAAATCGATTTATCAAATACAAATTAGGATATGAATTAATTGATTTACTGATTGATTAAGGGAAGCGTTTCTTGAAGGAAAGGTAGGATATTAATTAAAAAGGATAACGTTGATCTGAATTGCAGGCGTTAATAAATACAATCAATTGCAAAATTGATTGCGTAATTAAAAGGCATAATGCAAGATTTATTATTTATGTATATGTAGTTAGATACCAATTAATAAAATTGGTATGAATTCAAATTGATTGATTGGAACTGAAATTAATGACATAAATAAGAATTATGTAACCGTCGCATTAATGAGGGAAAAGGAGTAATGTTTATTTAGGCAACAAATTAAGGTAATAAGGAAAGGAAGATATTAATGCATGTTTGAAAAGAATAACCGTTTATGCAAGAGGAAAATGTTTATTTTTAAAATCCGGCATTTAATAAAAGTTAAACATTTTGAAAGGTATGTTTAAAAATTAAATGTTTAGATAATAAATTGTTTTAAGGGAAATATAGAGAAAAGATGTTAGTTAACAAAATATGGAATGGAAACTAAGAGTATTAATTAAGATTATAATCTTAATTGATTGACTAAGTGGTAAATTTATTGCACTGATTTGGGCAATTTGATTGTTGGAAAAGGAAAAGGGTTTATTTAAAAAAATAAAGGGACACGAATAAAGAAATGATTTTTGGTATAAATAAACCTTCACTCGAGTTCTTCAATAAGTAAAGAGGAAACCAACATCTATGTGTATGTATATATGTGTGTGTGTCTATATATATATATATATATATATATATATATATATACTTTTGAATTAAATACATGGTACTTTTCTATATTTAATTTTAGTAGTAAAGTGTAAAATGTGAATAAGTATTATGGCCTAAATTGGTATAAATGAATTAATTAGCATAACATAAATGATGGTAATGGGAAGATTTTATTTAGAAAGAAAATTAATAAAAAATTAATTTATTGATTTATGTTATAGGCATGTACACATATTGTTAACCTTAGGAGGAGATTTGACATATTATTTAAAAACGTGTCTAGGTTCATTAGATTAAACCTAATGGTCTAGGTTTAATAAGATAGGATTACTTGGAAATAAAGTAATCAATCAATGGTTAGGATTAATATAGATCTCCTACAAATTAAACCACTAACCTAACCTAACTCTTGACTCTTTTCTCTAATCCTAGTTGTTGTCATCTTCTTACCTCTCCTCCATTAATTCTTATATTTACATATAAATAAACAAAAATAAGATCAAAACCAAAGAACGAGAATAAAGAAGATCTAGCGATTTGAGAGAACACTAAGCAGATCTAGGAAGGAAAATAGTAAGATTGGGACTAGATCCAAGGGAAATACAATATCTAGAGATTGAAATTAAAGTTAAGGATTTAAGCAAGGGGAATTAATCTTGATAAAATCTCAAAGTCCTTATCCAAATCAAGGTGAATAATAATCTAAATCATCTCTATTATGTTTTGTGATTATTTGATTTTCGGGTTTAAGACTAAATCCATTATAATGATGATTTTGATGATGATACACTTGGATTTTATGTGATGTTAACTCAAATAAGATTATTTAATAAATGATTTGCACACTTCTGATTATAATGATTTTCATATGCCATGAGAAAATTTTATGTTATGGAAAACATGATTTTAGAGATGGGTTTTACTTTTTATAATTTTCCAAGCTATGGAAAATTTATTATGAATTTTCAAAGGAAATATGAATACTTGGGTTTAGAAATTAATTTTGGGTTTTATGAAGAATTTGGGTCTGAAACTTTTATATGTTAGATAAAATATTGAAAGTGAATTTCTGTAATTTTTGGGGATTTTTCCTAAGTGATTTACCATGGAAATTAAATTATTTTAGAAGGAGGATTTAATTGTTTTAATTGTTTTGCTTAATGGAAGGGCTTAATTGTGAAAATTAATCTTTGTTTAGATCTGAAATTATGCGGCAATTATTTTGAGAAAGAATTTGAAAAGATTAAGGAAACCAATTAAATGTTTACAAATAGACAGGTTAGTTATAAAGTTATTACTTTAAATAACAATTATTCAACCTTTACCCAAAAAAAGTTGGTTCCGCCTCTTTCAGAAGCACCTTTCGACCCATTACTTCGCTTTGACCAAGTCGAAACCTACCAAAGCCGAAACCAATACACAAGGTATCACAATGATGGTACGTAGTGGATTGGAGAAAGGTGGAAGACATGGTATCGAAACCATTGCTTTCGATGGGGTCGAAACCTTTGTTTCGCTTTCCAAAGATAAGAGCCTCCCTTATTTTCAAAAGAATGCTTTCGACCAAGCCAAAACCTTTTTAATCTTTCAAAGATGTTGCTTTCGAATCTGTTGTCGTCTCTTTTTTTAAATGGAGCTTTCGAATGAGTTCCTCTGTTTATAAATCAATGCTTTCGAAAACAGTGGTTTTGATTAGTCGAAACCTTGCTGCCAATCTTATGCCTTTCGAAGGTATTGAAATCATCAATGCTTTCGAAAGGTAGCCTTTTTAAAAAAAATTATACTAATCCACTTCCTAAAAGTTTTCGAAAGGGTTCAAGGGTTTCGAAAGCAATGGCTTCGAAAGGGGGTTTCGATGTTATCCTTCAATATTTTACTTAAATGATTTAAGCTTTTGAAAGGATGGTTTCGAAGCCATCAAATTTTTCCCCAAACAATTTTATATGAAGATTAATGGTTTCGAAAGGGTTACTTTTTTTATATTCACTTTGACCCAAAAGATATTTTTAAAGATAAACCCAATGGTTTCGAAAGGGGTACTTTCAATGGTTTCAAAGCTATGCTTCTAAGAGTTTATAAGTGATGCTTTGATACTTTCGAAAGGTATATTTTGGTTTCGAAAGAGATGATTTAAAGAGCTTCGAAAGGTATATACTTAGTGTTTTGAAAAAAGTTTTCTATGCTTTCGAAGGAGGTTATTCGGGGGTTTTGAAAGTGATGTTTTAAGATTTCAAAACAAATAACCCAATCTCATTTTAAAGGAAAAACCATGGCATAAATAAAGGTCTTTGAAATGAAGTTTTTGAAGAAGTTTTCCTTGATTAACATATTAAAGGATTAACCAAGTTTTATATAAAATGATTTCAAGAACATTTAACCGCAGTTGTTGGTATTACTATATTGTTATGATTGCTTCTTCATATATTTTTTCACATTGTTATGAACCCATAACGGTACTTTGGGGAAGGGCAGAATAACCAGTTAGGTTGACCTAGTAGTGAATATAAATTAAGAATGCTAAAATACTAATTAAAGATATTGGCGGGGGACAATAGGTTCACAGTAAGCCCATGAAAACTGTGTAAAGGAAAAGATATTGGCAGAGGCCAATAGGTTCATAGTAAGCCAATGAAAACTATGATTTGATATTGGCAGCGGTCAATAGGTTTGTAGTTAGCCCATGAAAACTATGTTGATTCATGAGTTTTGATTCATGACACAAGCTTCAGAGATCATACGACGAGAATGCTATATGAAAGCGACAAAAAGAGAATAAGTGCATACCGTGCACTACAAAGGAGATAATCTTACAAATCCAGAGATTAGTATGGATATTTTATTTTATTGAGTCTTAGAAAAATGTTAAAATCATTCCTCAAATAGTTACACAAGCACACAAAACTTTTTATATCAAAATGGTGTTCACTGTGCATATAACACCAGGTCGGCCGACCGACCAGGATCCTCGGTCGACCGACCCTGTATCATATGCACAGTGACTTTCTGTTTTGTACACGTTTTTCAACTCAGCTGACCGGCCAGGTTTTCCGGTCGACCGACCAGAGAAAAACGGCTAGTTTTCTGAAGAGACGCGATCTTTTCATGAAGAGTAATGTCCTCTATTTCAAGAGGTATGGACACTACTGTTGACTAAAACTTTTCATGAAAGATCACAACTCTTCTACAACTATATAAACATATTCAATTCACTTCTACAATCACCAATTCTTGTTTATATTTCTGAAATCTAATCTCTTTTCATTTCTGCAAATAAAAGCATTCACTCTTATTCAATATCACTAGAATCCTTGAATTTATTCATATACTTCGATTCTACGTGATTATCTTCCTTCTAAATCTTCACACACATACATACTCTTGAGGATTTGATTATAGGAAAGTTGTACTATCAAAAGACAATCAGTGTTATTTAGAACACATTCGTCAACAAACATTTTGTATTAAGTTGAAGTCCTCTTCGGTTGTTGAGGCAGAAAAATTCCTGTTCGGCTGCTCAGGTGTCGTATACCTATTCCTCCGGGTTAAGTGAGGGGTTTAGTTTAAATCCAGAGGGTATTCTGGGACTGGACGTAGAACGGGAAGTTCGAACCAGTATAAAAATTCCTGGTGTGCTTACTTTAATTTTTACTTTACTGTTATTACCAGTTTCCGCATTAATATACCATATTACACGATCCTTAGTACTGCACGTACACTTTCATTTGGTATCAGAGCAAGGTTATCTTATAACCATCACAAAGTTATTTGATATTTACTTATTTTTAGTAATATGGCAACCACACAAATTAACGATGTTAACACTCACACTAATTGTAACAACCCAAGGTTTCGCATTAATTAATTTTGTCAGTAAGCGATTAATCTGTTGTTTAATTGATGTTAAACGTTTTAATCAGTGTAAACTCTTCTACAATTCATTGGAGGTTCGTGGGCTTTGAATCCTGGCCCAAGTGGTGGGGTACTGTGATAATTTAATAAGAGCAGTATTCATTCTTTTTTTCCCCTTTTTCTTTACTTCTCTAACCCTAGAAAACAAACGAAAAAAATGACCATACCTCTCGTTCAAATAATCACGCCAGCCCATATCTAAACCCATGCCCAAAGACACGATGATTCCTCTGTAAAACCATGACCCCCTCTCTATTTCATTGTCTGGGGGAACCCTAAGAAAAATAAAATATAAATGGTGGCTCTATCTTCTCGTTCGTCTCTCCTGCGTCACTCTTCAAAAATTAGGGCTTTCGGCGGTGATTCTCTGATGAAGTCGACTTTGCTTCGGAATGATCGAGTTTGCTTTGTCAATCAACGACTCTTTGTAGCTTCGCTCCGACTGCTCCTTATTTGATGATCGAATTCGACTCGTGACTTTGGTCTTGCTCGTTGATGCTAAGGTGAGTTGCTCACATCTAATTCTTACTTCAGATGCTTGGTTTTATTGGCTATTCGATTTCGTTATAATTTGGGATGGTTGGCTTGTTTTTACTTCACTCTAATTTGCTTCTCGAGTTGATCTTTAACTGTCGTTTGGAGGGGTAATCACTGTTTCGACTTTAGTTTTGGGTTTCGTTCGATTTCGTTTCGTTGATTGAGGATTTTACTGGCATTGGCAATTTCTGATGCTCACGGTATTGGTTTTTGGTTTTGGTTCGATTTCGTGGTTTCCACGGCTCTATTATGCTGGGATGATTTTTATCACTGACTTTGGTTTGGCAGTTCGTACTGTTATTAATCATACTGCCACGGTTCATTTTCCTGCATATCTGAACTTGTATTTCACTTCCCCCCTTTGTGCCACTTTATACCTGTGGTATTCTGTCTGGTCATTCTCTAGTTTGTAGTGGTAGCATATTAAACTTGTCCGAGCTTCTGTACTTCACTTGCATTTGATATCACTTGATTTTGATCGTGATAATAGTTGTCATCGGCATGACTGCCACTTCCTGTTTAAATCTTACACTTGTATATCCTCAATTGCCACTGCCTATTTCAATTTGCACATGGAGTTTGAGTTGTAGCCTAGTCCCTGTCCACTATTTTATTATGTTGCCCCTGTAGTTGTTGATGTCTTTGTACATTGCCTGAGTCACTTGTAACTGCTGTTACTTGTTGTTCGATCTATTTGACTTCGGTTATACCTGGTTTCGACTTGCTTTCACATTGTTAAACCCTTTTTGTCGACTGCTCATTTCTGTGCCACTATATAATTTGTAGATATACCTGTTATATGGGCACTGCATATGTACATTTTTCTGTGGCATTTGCGTTGTAGCTGCTGTCCTAGGTTGTTTAGTTCATTTGCTGGTCCTGTTTCAATTGATATAGACATGTATATGTTTGCTGTCTCGGTTTTGGGTTATTTGAACTCGATACATTCTGGACTTTAATGTTTTAATGCTTGCAATTCTGGGAGCCTTTGTTTATATATCACTGTATTAAGTCTGATACATTCTGGAGTTTAACGTTTTAATGCTTCTTCTTTATGTTGTATGTACATATCTGTACACGTGCGTTGTTGGATTTAGTCCGTGGTTCAAGTGCTTGAATGTACCCTTGTTTATTTGGGTTCTTGTTGATTTAAGTTTAATAATCTTTGACCTTCACTTAGGTTTGCACTCTTTCATTAGATAGTGCCTGTATTCGAATCTTGAGAAGTGTTGGTCACCCTTGCATACAGTCACTGCCTTGCATTTGCAGTGCCTTGTTGTCACTGTCTTGATTGGTTTCTGTCGTATTGATATTGCTTAGCATTTATTGTTCCGGCCCAGTGCTCACTTGAAATCTAATACTTCACCATTACATACCACTTCATTTTTATCACTGCACTATTAATTGCATATAAACTTGAATTCTGGTTGTACTTGTCTCTGTTTCGAGTCTGACATTTTGGAAGTTTCCATCTGTAGCCTAAATTGTTGCCAGTTACATTCCATTGTCGCCAGTAGCATTACTTGGTATTAGAGTCTGTTGTTTTTGGAGCTTTGTACTGGTGCCCTTGAATTGCGCATATGCGTTTGTTCTTTGTCTCATATCTGATATTAAGGCCTTGCCTTCGTGGTTTGCACTTGCTTACTGCCACTTGTTGCCCTTGTGATCTAGTTTATTTTCACATGTGTTGACCTGGCTTCTTTGGGTCTGACCTTGTGTTAGTTGTAAAGTTCCATCGTGCATTTAGGTGCACTGTTCTTGTTTGCAGTCGTATTTGGGTGCTGTTTTACTTTTGCAGCTCTCTGTTCTACTAGTCGAGCGTGTTTGTATTATTGGAGTGGCGAGGCAGTACACGCGTGCGTGTACTGCAGCCCTAACAGGAGTGACGGATTTAGTTGGTATTTTGATGGTTAAATTGTTTTGTTGGATTCAATTCAATATTTGAAGTAGTATTTTGAAATGGCATCATTTTGATTTGAGTTGGATCCGTTGGCTTTTGGATTTATTGATCTTCTGAGTATTTCATAGCCTGTATTGGCGAGGCAGTACACGTTAGCGTGTACTGCAGCCAATCAGCATTGTTGTTTTTAAATTGACATTTCAATTGTTTAAATTGATTTGGATTGCTGATTTATTGTTTAACACTGTTTAGTGTTATATCTGCCGTTATCCGACTCTTTTATCGAGGAGTCGGATATACGAGATTTCTGTGACTGTCGTCTATTTGATGTTGATTATTATTGCTTCTATGCACTAATAACTGAGTTTGAATTAGACTGACCCGTGTATTATTTTCTTTTGAATGTAATACTCGGGTCAGACCCGAGTTATTTCAGGTTGTAGATTTTCTTCTTTGAGTTGCTGTTCAGGATTTGAAGACTTTGCACATCTTCTGAAGTTGTCAGTGTCACTTTGTAGTAGTCGTGTCATTGTATAGAACGATATGTATTCATGTATATTAGTCGATAATGTACTTGTATATATAACTTCTAGAGTCGACAGTTGTGGTTGTATCATATGTATCGTGTCAACTATGTATTAACTGACATCAGTTATATATATATGATACTTCTGTTTTTATCTGTGTTCCGCATTTATATTATCTGTGTTATTGTTATATCTAATGTCCTAAACTATTATGAACCGTCGTAGTTCGTTTTATACTAGTATTGGGTGTGTCGATGGGAGTAAATAAATAATAGAAGAAAAATAAAAAGTATGTACCACTCCTATCGAGATAACCAATATTAGTGTAAGGCCAATTACGGATGGTCGCCCCTATCCAGCCTTATTCTTCGTAATAATAGACAGTATTTACTTTAATACTCTTTGTTATTATGAGCATAGAGGTGGGGCGTCACACTAATTCTAGTTTCACAGAAGGTCAATCGACTTCACGACCTCCACTTTTCAATGGTATAAATTATAGTTATTAGTCAATTAGAATGAGAATCTATATGCAATCAAGTGGGTTTGATATCTGAAATATTATACAAAGAGAATATACAATTCCTACTGGAGAATACTCGACTTGGAGTAACACACAAAAACTAGATGCTACATCAAATGCTAAGGCTATGAATATTTTATTTTGTGCATTAGATAGAAATGAATTCAATAGAGTTAGTATGTGTACTTCCGGCTATGAAATTTGGAGCACTCTTAAAGTTTCACATGAAGGAACGAACAAAGTTAAATTGAGCAAAATTTCTATGCTGAAACATCAATTTGAAAACTTTAAAATGAGGCCAAATGAATCTATAAATGACATGTACTCTAGATTTCAAGATATTTATCATGCTCTATTATCTCTAGAACAAAAGTTTATTGATTTTGATGTTGTTACAAAAATCTTGAATTCTTTAACGGACGAATGGGAACGAAAAGTCCTAGCTATTGAAGAAGCAACTGATTTGTCAACATTAAAACCAGAAGAATTGATAGGTAATTTAATGTCCTACGAAGTAAATTTGCAGGCAAAACGAAATGGAGCACAAGAAAAGAAAAATGTAGCATTCCAAGTAGAAAAAGATGATTCCGACTCAGATAATGAAGATATGGCAATGATCGCTAAAAATTTCAAAAAGTTTTTGAAATTCAACAGAAACAAATTCAAGGGAAACAAAAATAATTCCAACAACAATTCTAATAGCAGCAAACCATCATCTTCAACAATGGAATGTTATGAATGTCACAAGAAAGGACACATGAAGAAAGATTGTCCAGATCGTAAAAAGAATAATTTCAAGAAGGACAAAACCAAACGAAAAGCTTTTTCAGTCACTTGGGACGACACTGACTCATCATCCTCATCAGAGAGTGAAAGTGATAATGAACTAGCAAATGTATGCTTCATGGCTTCGTCAGACGATGTAAGTGATTTTACTTTTGAAGATTTAATTGAAATAAATTCTGAATTAGTAAATTTAACAAAACAACTTAAAAAGAAAAATAAGGAGTTGCAAAGAAAATTAGATAGAACAGTTTTAGAAGTAGATATGTTAAAAGATGAGAAGGTAATATTGGAAGAAGAACTTGAAATCTCTCAACAATCGAATTCTAACTTATCTTCTCAAATTACGTCAATATCTGAGGAATTAGAAATTCAGAAAAATAAAAATGATGTTTTACTTTTTGAAAATAATGATTTAATATCTAAAATTAAGGATTTAGAGTTAGAAAAATTTAGTCTTAAAATAAAATTTGATGATATTTCTAAAAATGTTTCTAATTTCAATAAAGGAAGAGAAAATCTTTCTAGTATACTAGAAAACTCTCAAACTTCCAACAATAAATCTGGACTAGGATTTAAGAAACAAAATACTTTTGCTAAAAGTAAAATTAATAATAAAATTAAGAAAGATATTAGGAAAACAGTTTATTCAAATACTAAAACTATTAAGATATGGATTCCAAAAACCAATAATACATTGATAAGGAATAAACATATCAAAAGTTTTATGGAAAATGTTCATAATAACAAAAATTATGTTTATAAAGGGAATTCTGAACCCGTATGGGTTTGGCTTCCTAAGATCTAACTCTTAGGACTCTAAAAAGATTGGGTACCAACTTTTTATAATTTTTTGCAGGTACCACATAAGAAGAGAGGAAAATGGATTTTAGATAGCGGTTGCTCAAAACACATGACTGGAAACAAAGAAATGTTATCAAACATTATATACTCAAATGGAGGAGCAGTCACCTTTGGAGATAACTCAAAAGGGTATATCATCGGCAAAGGCAATGTCAATAGCAACGGTACATCTAATTTACCTCTCATTACTGATGTTATATTAGTTAAAAATTTAAAACATAATTTATTAAGTATTAGTCAACTATGCGACAAAGGTTTTAATATAACTTTTTCAGAAAATAAATGTAACATTTTTTATAAAAATCACAACATTATTTTTGAAGGAAATAGAGATAAAAATATTTATATCCTAAATATGAATGTTAATAATGATTCAAATTTGTGTCTAGTAGCTAAAGAGAATGATTCTTGCCTTTGGCACAAAAGATTTTGTCACATAAATTTTAATACCATCAACAACTTGCTAAAAATAAATTAGTTAAAGGGTTACCCGATATAAATATCAAAACTAACATATTTTGTGATGCATGTAAATTAGGAAAATTAACAAAATCTTCTTTTAAATCAAAGAAAGTAATATCTACAGAACAACCACTTGAACTTTTACACATGGATCTTTTTGGTCCAACTCAAGTACAATCTATTAATCATAATAGATATGTTTTTGTTATTGTAGATGATTTCTCTAGATATACTTGGATTTTCTTTTTGAAAAATAAAAGTGATACTTTTGATAATTTTAAAGTTTTTGTTAAAAGAATTCAAAATATTAAAACTTTAAAGATTAAAAATATAAGATGTGATCATGGAGGCGAATTTGAAAATGAAGTTTTTGAACAATTTTGTAACAAGAAAGGTATTAACCATAATTTCTCTTTTCCTAGAACACCACAACAAAATGGAGTTGTAGAAAGGAAAAATAGAACGTTACAAGAATGTGCAAGAACTTTACTAAATGGAACAACTTTATCGAAACAATTTTGGGCAGAAGCTGTAGCTACTGCTTGTTACGTACTGAATCGTGTTTCTATTCGACCATTAACTAAAAATACACCATATGAACTTCTAAATGGAAGAAAACCAAATATTTCATATCTAAAAGTTTTTGGTTCCAAATGTTTTATTTTAAATACTAAAGATCAACTAGGCAAATTCGATCCAAAATCCGATGAAGGTATATTTGTTGGATATTCGGAACGAAGCAAGGCTTATCGAATTTATAATAAACGAACTCAAATTATTGAAGAAAGTTTACATGTTTATTTCAACGAAAATTTTAAAAATATAAATCCGAGTGTTACTATAGATTCTGATGATGAATCTACTCAGAATGAGAATATTAGTACAAATGAAAATCCTGATATTCATGAAACCAATACAAATGTAACTTCTAATTTAATAAAATCTCCACCTAGAATTTTAAAAGATCATCCTGTGCAAAATATAATTGGAGAAGTTAATACGAATGTTAAAACCAGACATCAATTAAATCAAGCTGGTCATGTTGCTTTTCTTTCTAACATAGAACCTAAGAATATAAAAGAAGCTTCAACTGATGACTACTGGATACTTGCCATGCAAGAAGAATTAAATCAATTCGAACGAAACAAAGTTTGGGAACTCGTTCCTAGACCTAGTGATCAATCAGTCATCGGTACTAAATGGGTTTTCAAAAATAAAGCAGATGAACTAGGAAATATAACAAGAAATAAAGCTAGATTAGTTGCACAAGGATATAATCAAGAAGAAGGTATTGATTACGTAGAGACGTTTGCTCCAGTCGCCCGATTTGAAGCAATACGAATATTATTAGCTTATGCGTGTTTTCATAATTTTAAACTATATCAAATGGATGTTAAAAGTGCATTTTTAAATGGATTCATAAAAGAAAATGTTTTTGTTGAACAACCACCTTTGTTTAATCATGAAAAATTTCCGGATCATGTATATAAACTTAAAAAGGCGTTATACGGTTTAAAACAAGCACCACGTGCTTGGTATGATCGTCTTAAAGGTTATTTATTAGAATCTGGTTTTGAAATCGGTAAAGTAGATCAAACACTTTTTATTAAGAAAACTAATAAAGATATTTTAATAATTCAAATATATGTTGACGATATTATTTTCGGCTCGACAAATGAAAAATTATGTCAAGACTTTTCAACTATAATGACAAATGAATTTGAAATGTCTCATATGGGAGAATTGTCATATTTTCTTGGATTACAAATTAAACAAATTGAAAATGGAATTTTTATTAATCAAGAAAAATATTGTTATAATTTAATCAAACGTTTTGGTCTTGAAAATACTGCTGCCAAACCAACTCCTATGAGTACAACGGTTCATCTCGATAGAGATGAAGATGGCAAAAGTGTTGATCAAAAGTTATATCGTAGTATGATAGGTTCTTTACTTTATTTAACAGCGAGTCGCCCCGATATTATGATGAGTGTTTGTTTATGTGCTCGATTTCAAGCGAATCCCAAAGAATCACATATGAGAGCAGTTAAACGCATTATTCGTTATCTAACTAAAACCAAAGATTTCGGACTATTTTATCCGAAAGAATGTCCTTTTGAATTAGTTTCCTACAGTGATGCTGATTTTGGAGGAAGTCGGACGGATCGAAAAAGTACGAGCGGAACGTGTCACTTCATTGGACGTTCCTTAGTCTCTTGGTTTAGTAAGAAACAAAATTGTGTTTCTTTATCAACATATGAAGCAGAGTATATATCTGCTGCTTTGGCATGTGCACAAGTCGTATATATGCAACAGACATTACAAGATTTTAATTGTCATCTTGAAAAATCAATAATTTATTGTGATAATACCAGTGCAATAAACCTTTCAAAAAATCCGGTCAATCATTCCCGAACAAAACACATTGATATTCGTCATCATTTTCTTCGTGATTGTTTGGAAAAAGGATTAATAAATCTAGAATTTATCAACACTGAAAATCAAATAGCTGACATTTTTACTAAACCACTAAATGAAATTTCTTTTATAAAACTAAGACGAGATTTAGGTATAATGTCGTTTAAAGACTTATGAATAAAAAAAAATATAAAATGATGAAAAATATAAAATTATTTTTCTGACCAAAGCGGTACTCGAACTCATGACTTCTGACTTATATGTTAGATGTTGTAGTATAGCCACTTGGGCTATGGGTGTTTCTTGTTCCAGCTCTGTTTCTAATTTGCATCATTAAAACTTAATTTCAGAATATACTATTTTTTGACTCTAAAGCATTGTATGTCATTCATTTGTAAACAGTTTTTGTTTAAAGAATTCTGCGATTAAAACTAAAATTTGATTTTAGACCACTATTCTTTTAGAAAATATGGTTATATATATACATACATTTGTTTATTGAATAGAACATAAAATACAAAAAAAAAATTTTAACAAAACTTGAAACAAAAATGTCTTCTAACAATGATGTCTACAATTCTGAAAATTCTCATCTCTCTTATACATCCCCGGACGACGACTATTCTGATCGTATTCCCGAAGGTGGTCCTTATCCTACTTTTCCAATGCCTAATCGTGTTTTAGAATTTCCCTCTCCAGATAATGACCCCCGACACAGGTGGAAACCATGGGAAGACTCCCATACAGGTTATACACCTGATAAAAAGAAAGGGAAAAAGGAAATGGTAGTAACTCCATCAACTAAACAAAAGATTGATGAAATTCATCACTACCAACAACAACAGATGAATATGCAAAGGGAACTTTATTATGAACAGAAAGTCACGGCAAGACGTTTAAGCTTTCTTGAAAAGATTGCCATGAAATTTTGTTCATCTAAGAAGGATGATGTTGCTGAACCTTCTTACAGAACTCCATCTCCCTCTAACCATGTTCAATCTCCAATAGCTCCAATATGGTCACCGGTAGAAAACGTTCCATCTCCAAATTCATGGGAACGTCGATGCTAATTCATCATGGCTATATTTTAATATATATATGTTATTGTTTTTAAATAAGCTGTATAGATAAATATGATGTAATAATATGATTATATTTCTATAATTCTTATTTGAAAAAACAACATGAAAATGTCTACTGACATGCTTTCGGTCGACCGAAATGCCTGAACCGGTCAACTGAAGCTGTCCCGAGAAGTTTTTTAAAAACAGATTTCTTCAAAGTCGGTCGACCGAAATACCTGACTCGGTCAGCCGAAAGTATTTCCCGAATGACATTAGAATATATTTTTTTCCCGGTCAACCGAATTCCCTGCACCAGTCGACCGAAGCTTTTCCCGAAAGTTTCAGCACTGTTCTGAACCTCAAATCGGTCGACCGACCCAGGTCTTTCAGTCGACCGAACGTGTTATTCTGCTGAAATTGCCTTCATATTTTAACCCAACCCTTCACCTTTTTATCTCACCTCTTCACTTTACTCTTCCACAACAGATTTGAACCCTAGCCCCCATTACAACCTTTCTAAATTTCTTCAAATTCTTCAAGAAAAATGGCTCCCAAAAAGAAATCTAGGACTACCGCTGGCCAATCTTCCTTAACTCCTGTAGATTCTCAAATTGCTTCTTGGTTAGTAAGTGAAAAAGCTTTAGAAAGATGGATAAGGCTTCAAGATGCAAAAATCTTTGAGGAGTCTTTTGTAAGTTATCCTGATTTTACCGCCTACGGTGTTGAAAATGCCGCTCTTGAAAGTGGTCTTGATGCTTTTCTTGACCATAGGAAAAACAACTTGAAGATTAATCATATAATGGTCAAGTTATTCTTAGCAAATCTCAATCTTGTCAATCCACCAAGAAACACTGAAAATTGTGTTTGGACATCGGTTTGTGGCACTTCGATGTCTCTCTCCATTGATCGAATGAATCATATTTTAAATGCTCGACCGGGTGGAATCTCATTACATGATGTAGATTGTAATCCATCAACTCGTGACCGCCTAAGTAACTTATTCTTTGAAGATGATGCTACCGACTTAAGGCAAACTTCATCTCTTCGACCTAAAGCACGACTTTTTCATCGATTCATGATGAAGTCTATTGTTCCAAGAGGAGGGTCGTACCACTTAGTATATCCCGAAAACTTCAAGGCGTTATATGCTATGTGTGGAAACATTCGGGTAAATTGGACACAACTTCTTATGGATGAATTCCTTACATTCAACCAAGGAAAAATGCTCCATATTTACTATGGAGAATACATAATGCGGTTGATTAACAACTTTGTCACTCATGCACCGGAATCCGAAACATCCAAAGTTCGTACCTTTGACTCACGAACAATAAAATTGATGAAGTTACCCGATGCACCATCCCAAATTACAACCTTTCAGCAATGGCGTACCATTCCATGAGAACAACTACGTCGTAGCTATTCTACTCCTCAACCCTCCACTCATTCCACAGAACGTATAACTCGTCAAACCTCTATCCAAAGACCACCTCCCGGTACTAGCACAGCGGCTGCCATTGATATTTTGGCCCAAAATCAACTAGCTTTGGATTCTCGCCTTCGAAAAATTGATGGGCGTTTCAAGAAGATCAAAGGCTTCTTCGTAAATTTATGGGATGCCTTATCATGCTCTTCTGAAGCCGGTGCTTCATTTGTTGCTCCTGGAAAAAGACCCGCACCAAATTTCTCTTGGTCTACATCCGAGAACACAAGTTCCAGCACATCGGCAACTCCCGCACCTACCACTCAAAGACGAGGTAAGGAACCGGCTCCTCTCGATGAAAATCTTCATCCAGAACAGTGGGATACCGACGATGATGAGGAGTAATTGTAGTATTTTTAAATTTATTTTAACTTTCAAGAATCTCTTGTACTTTATTTGTTTCTTAATTAATTGTTATGTTCTAAGCAAACATCTTTAAAATTATTTCTAATTAAGCTCAAAGAATGTACCATGTAAATTTAAATGTTTTTTCGCATTACTTCAATCTGTTATAAGTATTTCTTTTTTGTCGATGACAAAGGGGGAGAAATGTATGCAAATTAACGAATTTTTGCAGAAAAGTCGCCATATATTCAGGGGGAGAACTATAGTATATATGTCAATATTACTTCGTCACTTAAGTATTGTCATCAATCAAAAAGGGGGAGAATGTTGATTCATGAGTTTTGATTCATGATACAAGCTTCAGAGATCATACGACGAGAATGCTATATGAAAGCGACAAAAAGAGAATAAGTGCATACCGTGCACTACAAAGGAGATAATCTTACAAATCCAGAGATTAGTATGGATATTTTATTTTATTGAGTCTTAGAAAAATGTTAAAATCATTCCTCAAATAGTTACACAAGCACACAAAACTTTTTATATCAAAATGGTGTTCACTGTGCATATAACACCAGGTCGGCCGACCGACCAGGATCCTCGGTCGACCGACCCTGTATCATATGCACAGTGACTTTCTGTTTTGTATACGTTTTTCAACTCAGCTGACCGGCCAGGTTTTCCGGTCGACCGACCAGAGAAAAACGGCTAGTTTTCTGAAGAGACGCGATCTTTTCATGAAGAGTAATGTCCTCTATTTCAAGAGGTATGGACACTACTGTTGACTAAAACTTTTCATGAAAGATCACAACTCTTCTACAACTATATAAACATATTCAATTCACTTCTACAATCACCGATTCTTGTTTATATTTCTGAAATCTAATCTCTTTTCATTTCTGCAAATAAAAGCATTCACTCTTATTCAATATCACTAGAATCCTTGAATTTATTCATATACTTCGATTCTACGTGATTATCTTCCTTCTAAATCTTCACACACATACATACTCTTGAGGATTTGATTATAGGAAAGTTGTACTATCAAAAGACAATCAGTGTTATTTAGAACACATTCGTCAACAAACATTTTGTATTAAGTTGAAGTCCTCTTCGGTTGTTGAGGCGGAAAAATTCCTGTTCGACTGCTCAGGTGTCGTATACCTATTCCTCCGGGTTAAGTGAGGGGTTTAGTTTAAATCCAGAGGGTATTCTGGGACTGGACGTAGAACGGGAAGTTCGAACCAGTATAAAAATTCCTGGTGTGCTTACTTTAATTTTTACTTTACTGTTATTACCAGTTTCCGCATTAATATACCATATTACACGATCCTTAGTACTACACGTACACTTTCAAACTATATATGGATTAAGATATTGACAGTTAGTCAATAGGTTCCTAATCAGCCCATGAAAACTAGGATAAGAAATTAAGATATTGACAGTTAGTCAATAGGTTCCTAGTCATCCCATGAAACTAGGATAAGAAATAAAGATATTGGAGTTACCAATAGGTTCTTAGTAATCTCATGAAAACTAGGAAATCGGACGGGTAGTCCATAAACATTTAACAGGTTATTAGTAAGCCCATGAAAACTAATTGGTAAATAGTAACCCTAGAAACTATAATTGTGACAATAGTCAGAATGAATGGGGATGGGTAATCCATATTTAATATACTTGTTTGCATATCATCATAGTATTTTGAATTTTTTTAACCATTGGGGATGCAGGAGCACAGTATATGGTTTTATATAGTTTTTAAGATACCAATGAGGGGAAAACTCGTTCCTCTAAGCGGTGTGGTCTCACTTGATATCTAAATGGTTTGAGATGGTAGAGTATTATTCATACCAGGTTTTATGTCTGACTCGAAGTTTATGTTTTTCCCCTTAAACTCTCGGGTACTCAACTGATTTTGAGTAGTTTGAGAGTTGAGGATTTCAGGTTCTTTTTAGACAAATAAAGCTTCTGAGACGTCCAGGAGGCAAACTAATTAATAAGAGTTCTTTATATTCCGCTATGTTTTGTTGCAAAGGCAAACTTATTGCCTTATTATATACTCTGATCAACCAAGGGGGCATCTTTATATGTCGCTCTTGGCGTATGTTGTAATAAGTATATTTTGTCTGAACATAGTTACGATTGTGGGATTATGTAATGAACTTGAAATTTTTTTGAAATGGAATATGGAATGTGTTTTGATGATTTAATTTTTTCTCCATATTCATGTGTTTCTATGTATCAATGTGCCTAACATTACTGTATTTGGTCGCCAAGGATTAATAACTATGGATGACTGCAGCATCTATAGTCGTTAGTTTTGGGCCTCCGAGTGGGGGATGTACCATGTAACACATACATACTAAAATCCTCTTTCTCCTCAAATCACAAATTTCTTCAAATTAAATTAAAATAAAAGTAAGAAGATTGAAGAAGAGTAAATCAAGCAAAGATCTGGTGAACGGATGAAATTCAAAGCGTAATTCGGAGGGAATAACTTGGTTTGAGGTGAGTGGGTTCATTGTTAATGAGATGATTTACATATAATTAATTTTAGTATAGCCTATTTGATCTAGAATTGTTTTAAATTGAATTGGGAATATTGTTAAATTAAATGGAGAATTTAACAGTGATTAATGAATATGACTCCTTTCTTCTTATCTAGATTTGATTAATGAAAATTTGCAAATTAAGAAATTAATAATTTTGGATACATTAAATTTGATAAGAATTGATATAGCATGTTGATGTTAAACCGAGGTTAAACTGATTTAGGGCAAATTGAAATTGAATAGGAAGTTTCGACAATTACAAATCATAGATTCACAAGTTTGGTTAATTGAAACCAAAATTACTATATGAAAATTGATAATTTGATAAGATTGCGGAATAGAGATCTTAAGGCTAAATTAACACTGGAGGGGGGTGAATAGTGTTTTCCAATTTATATGAATCTTCTTGAAATCTTTTGAAATTATACTTAGAATTATACAATTATTAATCACTAAAACAATCACAGAATCAAAACATAGATAAAAATAAATGCAGTAAAAGTAAAAGGAAAGAACACACTAGGATTTTATACTGGTTCGGAGTTACCCTACATCCAGTCCCGCACAATTCCTTGTACGGATTTCTTTTCAATTAGTAAATGCAAATACAATCTCGATTCCAAGGCCATGAAACACACCCTCCAGAATCCCGACCTCTGGGTAGAGTCACTTGATTTTCGAACTACAAGCACATCTACTAGATTTATGGTCTACTAAGCATACCTAATTGATTTATAGGCTACAATCTTGCCCATAAGTATAGCTGTTTGATTTGATAGAGTTTTATAGACTCGGATCTTCAATCTTGATTACAAATGATCCTATAACTCTTGAAAATCACTTTGATCTTGATTGGAGTGAGAGAGATGATAGAAATCAGAGAGCAAATGATAGAGAATCAAATTGATGGTGATTGAGTTTGATTCTGGTTGAAATTTGGCAGAGTATGGTTATATTTTTATTTAAAAAATGAAAAAGGATAAGGAGGAGAGAAGAATGAAAAATGATGATAAAATTCGTTGAAAAGACAGGTATTTATAGAGGAATAACGGTTATGCACGTTCGTGAAGTGATACGACGAATAGACACTTCTGTTGAAATTTGATTTTTGGAAATCACTTGTCGACATATAGGGGATAGAGTATATCGACATACTCTTTGTAATTTTGAAAAACACTTTAAAATACTATTTTGAAAATGTATTGCTTTGTAAAATAATTTGGTACTTTGTAAATATGCTTAAATATAATTTATACACTTTTAAATCATAATAAAACTTGAGTAAACTCATATAATGAGATTTTTGAAAAATAAACCAATATAAATCAAAATTTAATAAATACAATAACTTTGTAAAATATCAAAAACTTAAAATAATATCTATAAGTATAAGAAGTTGAAAACTATTTAAAAGTTAATTTTGAAAAAGTACATTTAAAAATAGAGAGTGAGTGAGAGATGAGAGAGAGATTAAGTGCTATTAGAATTTTAACATAAATCTATGACTCTATAACTTGTCTGGAATTTCTTGAACTCTTCAATTCATGAATCTTCATTCTCTAGCTCTTGAATCTCTATATCGACATCTTAAATCTCTTCAATCTTTACTTGATACTGTACAGTCTTCTTAAATCATTACCTGCCTAATATTCTGCACTATATACTATATACCTTGATAAAACATTAGTATTTATATTTTATATGATTTCCTAAAGTTGTTGTCATCAAAACCAATATCTTAGGTATTAACAATCTCCCCCTTTTTATGATGACAACTTTGTATATAAAATATAATATAACTCCCCCTTAATCTATGCCTAGTATTTTATATATTTCTCCCCCTTTGTCATCAATCAAAAATAACTAACTATAACTATAATTCTAACCCTATCTCTTAATATTAATCTTAACTCTCCCTAAATAAAACACTATGTACTCATAATGATATAAATATATATATATATATAGAAGTGATAAGTAATATGATCATGAAATACAAAATGTCAAGAATGATATATAAGAAATATGATATGTAAAACGAGATAACATTATTCAATATTTCAATTAATCCCAAGCATACATAATGTCACATACTAAACTATATTCAAATCCAAACAAATTCAAAACCAATCAAATCCAAACAAACCAATCCAATCAAATTAAGTGTATACACACACACACACACAATCAAACCTATTTTTAAACTAGACATTTTGTGGGACTTCAACCCATCCATCAGTGCCAAAGATGGGATCCGCTTTAATAGCCTCCTAATCTTCATCGTCTTTTTTGATGGCGTACTCTGGATTAGCGGTTGGTTTTTCCTTGTTTAGGGCTGAGACCATGGATCGAATCGCGTCGAAATGCCTTTCTTGCTCCTTGATCATCTGCATATGACTCAATTCTAAGTGTCTTTGGTTTCATAGGATGAAAGAGACAATGTTTTTGAAAGATTCAAGCGGTTTTTCGAGATTTTCGATCAAATTTTGAATAGGAGAAGCCTTTATTTATGATTTGGAGTTTAGGAATGTAAAGGAAGAAGAAAGAGAGTGGAAAATGAGTGATTTTTGGTCTGAATGTGTATCTAAAAGGGTGGAAAGTCGCTGGAATTAAATAGACATTTGTTGTCTATTCAATTTTCAAAACTAATTTTTTTTGAAAACTTAATGTTGTATGTTGACATACATACCTAGGGTACTCGATATAAACATACAAATTTTCAAATTGTTTTGTTTTGATATTCTAATGTATTTAACTTATACTACTATACTAGTTATGATCTCCAGAGATGATAATCAATGTATAACAGTAAGGAATAGATTTTTCATTAATATTAAGGTAGAGAATACATAGAACATAAGAAATCAAGGAGATACATAGATTCAAACTACACTTAAACTAAAACAATCAAATACAACACACTTAAACAACTACATATAAACTAGAAGGATGTGGATGAAGAGGATGATGAAGGGATTCCAAGCTTATGTTTCACTTTTCCAAAGAATTTGTCCATTTTTTTGGAAATAGTTTTGACTCCTTACTCATAGAATGTTTAAGAATCTTTTGGTTTTCAACAATCTTCTTTTGATTGTTGAGAAGGTCTTGGTTGGTTGGACGGAGTGGATATTCAATGCTTTCTAAGGAGGTTTCCTCCTCCTCCTCTTCTTCTTCGATATCAATTTCTTCCCCTTCTTCCTCTTCCTCCTCTTCTTGCATTTCTTCCTCCTCTTCATGTGCTGACCTCTCTTCTTTCACCGCAAGTATTTTATGTGGCTCGAAAATTCATGAAATTTTCATAAGAGCTATATTTGCTTGATTAAACACTTTTCGAGAGGCAAATTCCTCTCCTTTAAAGTCAACATCAAAGTAGTTAAAAATACGGGTCAGTTAAATACCATGAAATATTGTATTTTTATGGTAGGAAAGATTTTTGGGATAAAATTCATCCAAAATAACTTGTGCCCAATTTATTTCATATCGATCATAAATGACAAAAAAATCTTTACAAAATTTCAAGGTAGGATTATTAAAATTACCCCAACGAGGAGTGAAGGTATGTTGCAAAAGAAGATTAAGAATTCTATCTTTTGGATAAAAATTTCGGTTTTTAAACTCAAAATTATCATCACCTTTGAAAATGTTATGAAAAACATCACGATCATGCCCATCAATTTTGAAAGAAGTAAGGTCCAATCCGGTAGATTTGCATCCAAGAATGGTACCCAAAAGTTCACAATTTAAAACGAATAAAGTTTCTTTAACACTACTCCACACTTCTCCTTCTCCACCTTCATGAAATTTCACTTTCAAATTTGCATAAAATATTTGGCCAAGTGTGGATAGCAAACAAAATCATTTTGAGAAGCATCAATTAAATCGAGAATTTCATTTTGAGAACAAAGAGTATCAATTTCATAAGTCGAAAAATCACTAAAAATACCAAACTTTTCCGTAGAACTTTTCCATAGTTCATATAGCTAATATAAGCTTTCATGGCTTCGTGATCATGGAAGAGAACGTTTTTGATAGTTTTGGAGAGTCTCATGGAGGTTGGAGTGCTTGAGGAAGCCATTGATGAATGTTTTGAGGAGATAAGGGAGTTGATGAAGGTTTGAATTTTGAATTGAATAAAAAGAAATGGAGATAATAAATAGAGAATCAAATGACATGTTCTCTAGTTAAGAGACACATTTTCAGAACATTGGAGTAGGTGAAAAGGTAGAGGGAAAATTCAAATTTTGAATTTGAAATTGAAATTCAAATTATGCACATGTATGTTGACATATGCTAGGGGTGTATGTCGACATATGCATTGAATTTTTCAAAAGTGATTTGTTTTAACTATATCCTATTTTATTTTACATAAAACTATTTATAGTTATTCTATTTATAGAAAAATATTAAAGACGGTTAAAAATTATTTTAAATATATTTTATATTGTTATTATATTATATAAAAATATAAAATTCACACAATATTCAACCAATATTATTATTAATCTATGGGATACTCCTAACAATCAAAAATTCAAATGATATAAAGCTTTTAATATATTAAATGCCCACCTTTTTCAGATCCTATTTCACCAATTATATCTGAATTCTGTATTGTTGTGAAGCACAAATTGGCTATTTCCATATCTGATTCATTTTCACTTGATGATGTGTCTAAGTCCTCTAGTGTTGCAGTATAGGCTCTTCTCCATTTTCTAGATGAATCAATGTTTAGTTTGGTTTTTAGTTTCTCGGGATGCGAACAGTCTCGTTTTAAGTGACTAGGTTCATCGCAGTTATAACATCTGATGCCATTTCCATTTGTGCTTCCGTTTCTAGGATTTTTGTTGTCATTTCTTTTAAATTGTTCATCTTCCTTTATTTTAGGAAATTTCTAAACTTCCTTGTCAAGAAAGCAATTTCTTCATCATTATGACTATCTGAATCTAGATTATCCGTCATTGCATTGAATGCTATGGATTTCTTCTTTATAGCTTTGTTTTCACTTCTGCCCTGCATTTTTGCCTCAAAAGACATTAAATTGCCAATTAACTCTTCAGTCTTTAGTTTGCTAATATCATTAGCCTCTCCGATTGTAAGTCTCTTTTGGTCCTACTTAGAAGTATGTGAATTGAGGATTTTTATAATTTGATTCTCCTCAGAGAAACTTTTACCCAATGCAATAAATAAGTGTACTATATCTTGAAATCTACTATACATATCGAATATGGACTCATTTTGACTCATTTTAAATAATTGAAACTGGTCTGTTGACATGGAAATCTTGGTTTCTTTAACCTTACTTGTGTCTTTATGTGTAACTTGCAAAGTTCTCCAAATTTCAAATGTAGACTTACATATTGATACTCTATTAAATTCATTTCTATCTAGTGAACAGAATAGTATATTCATTGGCCTTAGAGTTATTTTGTGAAACTGCCTTTTTTTTAGCAATCCATTGTGAAAAATTAGTCTCAGATTCAGTGTACTCGGTTTGTGTGATTTATCAAGTGTCTAATCCAATTGATTGTAAATAGATTTACATTCTACATGACTAATATGTGTAGTTACTGCCATTAAAAAGTGGTGGTCTAGTAGTAGATTTTCCTTCAACAAATGAATTACTAACAAGTGTATTAACCATGTTACTAATAGTACTATTACCAGTGTTGATAGCAATTTAAACTTTTCAAAAATCAGATTATGAACACTTTGAAAACCAATGCTCCGATACCAAATGTAAAATTACGGAATAGGGATCTTAAGGCTATATTAATATTAGAAGGGGGGTGAATACTGTTTTCTAATTTATATGAATCTTCTCGAAATCTTTTGAAATTATACTTAGAATTATGCAATTATTAATCACAGAAACAACCACAGAATCAAAACACAGATAAAAGTAAATGCTGTAAAAGTAAAAGGAAAGAACACACCAGGATTTTATACTGGTTCAGAGTTACCCTACATCCAGTCCCGCACAATTCCTAGTACGGATTTTTTTCAACTAGTAAATGCAAATACAATATTGATTTCAAGGCCATGAGACACACCCTCTAGAATTCTGACCTCTAGGTAGAGTCACTTGATTTCTGGGCTACAAGCACACCCACTAGATTTATGGGCTACTAAGCACACCCAATTGATTTACGGGCCACAATCTTACCCACAAGTATAGCGGTTTGATTTGATAGAGTTTTATAGACTCGGATCTTCAATCTTGATTACAAATGATCCTATAACTCATGAATAGCACTTTGATCTTGATTGGAGTGATGAGATGATAGAAATTAGAGAGCAAATGATAGAGAATCAAACTAATGGTGATTGAGTTTGATTATGGTTGAAATTCGATAGAGTACGGTTATATTTTTGTTTAGAAAATGAAAGAGGATAAGGAGGAGAGATGAAGAATTAAAAATGGTGATAATTTGGGAAGACGTGTATTTATAGAGGAATAACGGTCATGTCCATTCATGAAGAAATATGACGAATAGACACTTCATTGAAATTTGATTTTTTGAAAACCACGGCTAGTATGTCGACATATAGGGGTAGAGTACGTCGACATACTCTTTGTAATTTTGAAAAACACTTTAAAATATTATTTTGAAATGTATTGCTTTGTAAAATAATTTGATACTGTGTAAACATGCTTAAATATAATTTATACACTTTTAAATTATTATAAAACCTGAGTATAATTATATGATAAGATTTTTGAAAGACAAACCAATATAAATCAAAATTTAATAAAAACAATAACTTAATAAAATATCAAAAAATTAAAATAATATTTATAAGTATAAGTGTTATCCCGCCTTTTGGCAAGGCCGTAATATTATTGACTTGGCTAGGAACGGATGGTTATCAACCTTAGGAATCAATTACATACAATACTATAGACGATCGTCAGGCAGATTCAGACTGGGCCCTAATCGAGGTGCAATCAGCATAAAGTGACTGGAATAGCCCCATGAAGTTATATTTCAAATTTGGAGTCGATCGGAGTTCGTATGCTCGAGTTATGGACGAAGCAAGGATTTGTATGTATCAATCGAGAACGATTCATAAAACAGCTCAAATCATCGGAGAACGATCAATATCTCAAAATCTACAATGCTAATTCATTCGAAACTTTCAGAGCATCAACAAAATGAAGAGTGGAACCTACAAAAATGATTGTAGGTCATAAAGTTGAGATTTGAGGATGGTCGATCGTTGTTGGCCGATTGTCAATCCATCAAAACGATCGTTATATTTCAGTGCATGATCTAAGTACAACAAAGATCAATCCATATCTCATAATTTACAACTCAGAATGATTTCATATTTTAGGAGCAATGTCAAGAGGCATGTGGGGCCTCTAAAAAATGATCGTACGTGAATTAGAGGTAAGGAAAAATGATCGATGAAAGTTTATCTGATCGTTCTAGATTGTCAATTTAAGGCCGTCGATCGTTATGGTAGACCCCTATGGACCTAGAGAGTCTTCTACCGAAATCTTAGCGAAATATCTCATCATCTCTCCCTGTAAACACAGGCCTCTTGGTTCATTTTTAGGATCTTTACGCTGCTGATTAGGGGAGAATTTATTGTAATCAAGCTCTATCCTTATTTATCCATTGTAATCAGATTCATAAGTGATTAATAAAGGCAAAAACTTCAAAAAGGACACAGGCATACAACGCCGAACCACTATATTACTATGTGTTCTGGTTATTGCTTCTTATTTGTTGTTAGCTTGATCTTTTCCTCATTTTAGTTTTATCTTCTTCACTTACTTCTCTACTAAATCTATTGTTGGATGTTTGTGACCAATTTTGGTGCAAACATTTTGATGCTTTCACCGGGAACCTTAATTCTCAGTTTTATAGGATCCCTTTGTTGCTACTGGATTGGACAAATCCCCCAAAGGAGATCTGCTGTAATCTTCAGAAAATTGCTCATACTATTCAGACTTGTAGAAATTTAAGCAAGGCTATCAATAATGTTGAGACATACTAGATCCACTTCTCAAAACATGGAAGGAAACGAAAATACCAGCATTTAGCAAGGAGTTCCAAGTGATCAACCAACAAATATGAATGTCGATCCGATTGAAATTCAAAATCCTATTGCTGCTGTTACAGGAGCTGAATTTCATAATTTAATGAGAGAGCTGATGGAGAGTCGTCGACTGCTAAATTAACAAATTTAGACCAATATCAACTTGACAAACCAAATCAATCAGCAGTTGTGGGGCAAAGCTAGGAGGGATACCACCCCTTACTCGGCATCGGAGAGCTCTAGTTCATCGGATGAATATCACAGACATAGGCGCCGCAGAACTGACGAATATCATGTAGAAACTTCAGGGCGTCAATAGGTAGACCATCGTAGTCTACCAGGAAAGATTAGTGCTGATCCCTCTGCTATAGAAGGAAACTTACCTATGCATGTTGGGATTCAAACCGAAGCTACTACGGTTAGTTTGGACGATGGAGTCCGATTGAATGCTGACCAAGTTCTTCCCCAGAATGATGATGAAGTGAATGTACAAGACGTGCAATGGGAAGATGGTGAACTGACAAGATGTGAAAGGCCCGCAGACATCAACTGGACCATTCATGTGAGGTGGAACATGACCACCGCTTGGCACCGGCCATCCAAACCTCGGACTTATCGGCAATGGTTAGACAGTTGGTAATTAAGGGAGAACCAAGGCTTGACTAATGATGACTAGGAATCTCGAGAAGCCGTACCCCGTTCACTGATAATGTTCTACATGTAGAATACCCAAGGAGATTCAACATGCCATCGATGCCTGCCTACGAGGGAAAGCCGACCCCAGGCAGCATATTATGAGGTATGAATAGTTTATGGATTCTATACGAGCCGATGAAGCGACCAAGTGCAGATGCTTTCCCATAACTCTCTCTAGAATAGCGACGATGTGGTTCATGACTACCCCCGCGATCAATTTCTAGATTCAAAGATTTGGCGACTAAGTTTGTGAAGCAATTCCGGACGCACGCGACTCATCCTAAAGACGTGATGTCCCTTTCCAACGTGATTCAGGCTCCTAGAGGGTCATTGAAAGATTATTTGTAGAGATTTCATACAACTATTACGGAGGTCAGTAATCTGAATGATCATGCGATACTCATGGCTATGACGAGAGGAATTGACCCAGAATCTGATTTTGGCGATTGGTTAGTTGGTAAGCCGCTTGCAACGTTGGAGCACTTTTACGCAAAGGCAGCTCAGTTTTTGAGAAAAGAGGAAGCCTGGTCCACCAGAAAAAGGAACATTGCGGGACCAAGTGGGAAAGGTGTACGGAGTAACATTGTAATAAAATAGTCCAATAACAGTTCTGGGAAAGTCCAAGTGAATGTTCAGAATAAACCAAATCAGCAAAAGAGAGGCGGAGATAGGAACCAGAATGAAAGAGGGATTCTGGAAGGTTGAAGTCTAGGATTCCAATGTATAATAATTACATGGCGTTGAATACGTCCTTGGAGAATATCTATCTGTCTACTTGCAATACCATGCAGTATAGAAAGCCGCCTCCAAAAGAATCAATAAAGAAGCAGAAATAGACGGGGAAATACTGTCGGTTTCATAAGTGCTATGGGCATAATACAACGAATGCAGGCATCTCCAGGATGTTATAGAAAAGTTAATTCGAGAAAGGAAATTATAACAGTTTGTAAAAGCCCCGCGGGATAGCGGGCAAGGGACTTCCGACCCCAACTGAGGATAAGCGTCGCGTAGGGCTGAGGAGCCTGTGTGGACTGGTGGAAGACTGGTGATAAATACGATAGTCGGAGGACCGCACCTAGCGGATAAGAGTTGGCAGGAGATGGAGCGCTATGATAGATCAATTAGGCATGTGGATTTTGAATGTTGTTCAAATACGGAAGATGGAGCTCCGACAAAAAAGCAACGTACGATGGCGAATGATATTGTGTTTAGGAATAGAGATGCAGATAAAGTAGAGGCTCCAATAATCGACCGAATGGTCATTTCATCCATGATTGGCCCTGCTTTGGTAAGAAGGATATTGATTGATTGTGGAAGTTCAGTAAATATAATCTTAAAAAAGGCTTATGATCATATGAGGATGGAAGCCAAAGACTTAAAACTGTCTAAAGCTTGTATTTATGGTTTTAACGACGTTGCAACTGAAGCTGTTGGTTATGTGGAGTTACCTGTGGAATTGGGAGAAGGTGAACGAAGGAGAGTGTGGACCTTACCATTTGTTTTTTTGGATGTTGACTCTCCATACAATGTTTTTCTGGGTTGACCGGCTCTAGCTGAATTTCGGGCAGCTCTTATCCCATGGTATTTGATTTTGAAGTTTTCGACGGATAATGGTGTAGGAGTTGTTCATGGCGATCAGGCAAATGGATGTGCCTGTTATGTAGCTGAGTTGAGGGAAGCCCAATGCAAAGAAAAAGGTAAGGGTGTGGATAAAACTGTCCGCATCCAAGCTACCGAAGGTTGACAACTAGCGCCTGAGCCTTGGCTCATGCACCATAATCAGTTCTATAGAGATATAGATCTAAGAGATGACGAAAAGGAGCCTAAAGAGACCATGGCTCCACCGATTGAGCTAACAATTGATATTACAGTCAACCACGATGACACATCACGAGTTCTAAATATTGGATCATAGCTCAGCCCCCCGATGATGAAGGAACTTGTTGGTTTTCTCCGAGCAAATCTAGACGTGTTCACTTGGACTCACTCTGGTATGTGTGGAATCTCGCCTGCCATTGCAAGCCATGCATTGAATATCGACCTGAGGTTTGTCCCACTGAAGAAAAAAAGGCGCGGCATGGATCCGAAGAGATCTGCCACTCTCAAAGAGGATGTGGATAGACTAAAAGGAAACGGGTTTATCCGCGATGCCCTCTACCCTCAATGGGTATCTAATCATGTGCTTGTGAAGAAAGCGAATGAGAAATGGAGGACATGCATTGATTATTCGAATTTGAACAAGGCATGTCAAAAGACAGTTTTCCCCTTCCAAGGATCGACCAGCTGGTAGATTCAACCGCAAGACACGAATTGCTATCTTTCATGGATGCGTACTCAGGATAAATTGATAAAACCAAATTCCGATGCACATTCTTGATCAAGAGCACACCGGTTTCATTACCGATGTTGGATTGTATTTCTATGTAGTAATGTCGTTTGGATTAAAGAATGGGGGAGCAACATAACAGCACTTAGTCAACAGGATGTTTAAAGATCAAATCGGAAAGATAGTGGAAGTGTATATGGATGATATGCTTGTGAAGTCACGACGATTAAGTGACCACATTAGAGACTTGGCAGAAATGTTTGACATCCTTCGATATTACAAAATGAAAATAAACACCTTTGAAGTGTTCACTTAGTGTTGCATCAGGTAAATTCTTGGGCTTTATTGTCAATGCCCATGGAATAGAGGCTAATCCCAAGAAGATTTGGGCTATCCATGATATCCAGGCGCTAAGGACTATTAAAAAAGTGCAGAATCTAAATGGGAAAGTTGTTGCCTTAAGCCAATTCATCTCCAGAGCTACCGACAAATGCATTCCTTTCTTCGATTTAATTAGTAAAGGGAAAAGAAACTTCGAGTGGATGCAGGATTGTAAAGACGCATTACAAGCTTTGGTGAATCATTTGGAGAGACTCTCCATCTTATCAAAGCTGGTGGATCATGAGGATCTGTGCATTTATTTGGTCATATCGGCACATGTTGTAAGTGCTGCATTGATTCGCGAGGAGGACCGAATCCAGAGGCCGGTGTATTACGTCAGCGAACGATTAACGTGAGCTGAAAGGAACTATCTTGAAAATAGAGAAGCTGGCATACTGCTTGCTAATTGCATCATGGAAGCTTCGCCCATACTTCTAGGCACATCCGATCAATGTTTACGTCGACCAGCCATTATGATATGTTCTACAACGACCTGAGACGTCTAGAAGGTTACTTAAATGGAATATTGAGCTCAGTCAATTCAATATTACTTATCTCTCTCAGAAGGTTATCCAAGGTCAGGCTTTGGCAGATTTTATAGTAGAGTTTACTGCACAGGATGATCCTTTGGAAGGCAGTGAAATCCCTACCGTACGGTGGAAATTGTATACTGATGGAGCATCGAATGATCGTTGTTCTGGGGCTGGAATTGTGCTTGTAACTCCCGAAGGTCGGTTAATCCATTATGCTTTAAAGCTTGATTTTCCAGCCATAAACAACAAAGTTGAGTATGAGGCTCTAATTGTTGGACTTAAACTCGCTTGTGAACTTGGAATAAAATCACTTGAAATCTTTTGCAATTCGCAGTTGGTAGTGTATCAAGTTAGGGGAGACTATCAAGCTAAGGGACAACGGCTTGCCCCATACCTTTCCTAAGTCTAAGAGTTGTTGGCAAAATTTGAGTATTATGACATTTCGCATATTCCACGAGATCGAAACGGAGAGGCCAATTCATTGGCAAAGTTTTCTAGTACCGGCGACGCATAGTAGATGGGCTTGGTTCCAATCGAAGTACTAAACACCCTAAGTATAAACATGATGGAAATCGACCAGACACTGGGAGCGGAGCCTGAGAAGGATTCATGGATGACTTCATTCAAAGACTATTGGCTATAGGGAATTCTTCCCAAACGAAGGAATGAAAAGCGACAAGTCCTTCATAAAGCTTCACGGTATATCATGCAAGAAGGAGTTATGTACATGAGAGGTTTTTTTGTTCCCCTACTCCAGTGTGACACTCGTGATAAGATAAAACATGTTCTAAGAGAAGTTCATGAAGGAGAATGTGGCGATCACACTGGGAGGCAAACTCTGGCAAAGAAAATACTCCGTTATGGGTATTATTGTCCAACCATAAATCGAGATGCCACTAATTATGTAAGACGATGTGATAAGTGCTAGATATATGCAAAAATTCCAAGAGCTCCGCCAACGGAAGTCACGTAAATGGTCAGCCCATGGCCATTTCCATGTGGGGTATAGACATTATCGACTCCTTACCAATCTCTGTAGGTGGCAAAGTACATTATCGTTGCAGTTGATTACTTCACCAAATGGGCCAAAGCAGAACCTTTAGCCATGATCAAAACCAAGAAAGTGATCAACTTTGTTGTTCGAAACATCATATGTCAATTCGGTTTACCACAAACTATTATAACATATAAAAGGACTCAATTCGATAGTGTTGAATTCAAAGACTTATGTCGAAGGTATCGTATTGAAAAGATATTTGCAGCAGTCGCTCACCCTCAGTCAAACAGACAGGTTGAAGCTATAAATAAAATCCATTCTGAAGAAGCGATTGGAAAAGGCTAGAGGCAAGTGGGTGGGTGAACTCCCTACAGCACTGTAGGCTTACAGGACCACACACAAGTCCACGACTGACCATACTCCATTCGCCCTTGCTTACGGTTCTGAAGCCGTCATTCCTATTGAGCTCGAGGTTCCATCTCACCGAGTGACTTACTACGATCTCAAAACAAATAAAGTTCTCCCTTTGGAATCTCTTGACTTTATAAATGAGAAGCGTAAGGAAGCCGATCTGAGGGCAGCTGCGCATCGACACCGAATCGCCCGGTAATACAATGTCAAAGTCCGACCTAGAACCTTTGAAATCGGCGATCTCGTTATAAAACGAGTTTTTTCTAACCCATCGCACATGAATCAGATCTGGAAAGGACCATATGTCATTGAACAGAGGCTTGGAGAGGGAACTTTCAAGCTAACGACTGTCAAAAAGGCATCACACTTCTAAGGGCATGGAATAGTGAGTATTTACGATGCTATTTCACTTAGTTTATTTCTTTTTCATTTTAGGTGTATTTGGTTTCAAAATTTTCTTTAGCGTTTGATTTTTCAGATATGTAATAAGACAGATTATGTCATTCTTTTCCACATAGCAAATAAAGCCTTGGACTCCTTTATATTTATGTTTGCTGTAACATTGTGTATCAGTTACACTATGGGGCTGAAATAAAATAAGAGCAGTCGAGACACGACAGATCGCTCACTAAATTAAACCTCTAAATTCTGAGGGGGAAATTAATCAATTACAGAGAATACAGTCTAACTGCTCTCCGAATAACTCTAATTCCCCAGAGTGTTATTGGAGTATAAGCATAAACCAGGTGTGAATCGTCCACCCATGGAATAACTCTAAGTCCCAAGAGTGTGGATTAGAGTATAAACATAAATCGGGTGTAAATTGTCCACCTGCGAAATAAGTCTAAGTCCCTAGAGTTCGGATTGGAGAATAAACATAAATCGGGTGTGAATCGTCCACCCGCGAAATAATTCTACATCCCCATAGCATGGATTGGAGTATAAACAAAATCGGGTTTGACTCATCCACCCACAAAATAACTTTAAGTCCCCGGAGTGCGGATTGAAGTCTAAACATAAATTGGGTGCGATTAGACCACCCATCGACTTACTCTTATCCTCGGAATGTGGATATGAGTTTAAACAAATAGATGAGCGCAGTTCGACCGCTCACTATTCCATAAACTTTGGACTGCAAATGACAACTGAGGTGTAAACTTGTTGAGGATGGAGTTCGACCATCCACCACCAAACTCGGCTAACCAGAGACTGGGGGCAAGAGTATAATTACCTAAACCGCTGAGTTCGGTAAGCATAACGTTAAAGCTCGAGCCTAGTGTTTGATACGACTCGAGGCCACGACCTCAAGGAGGCCTTAGGATGAATGAATCGAATCGACATCTGATCCGATGAGCAATGAATCACAAGTACATAAAATGAAAAACGTGATAGCTCGAACATTTGAACAAGTGAATACAAGAATCATACATAATAATAAAAGCATACTTATTTACACTAAACTTGTTGTACATCATACAAATTTAACCTAAATGCAAAACAAAAGTGGAGGGTCATGCCCAAACGAACACAACCAACAAGAAGGAAAAGCAATCATCTAAGCTATTCACATATCACCCCAATCGAAAGATTATTTCTTGGATTTTCTATCTTTCCTTTGCTTCTTTGGAGTGGCTCCTTCCAAACTTCCGCTCGACTCTCTCTTAGACCCTTTTCCACCTCGGCTTCTCTTCGAAGAAGTATCCTCAGTTGTATGAATTGAGGCGGTATCATCTTTGGAAGCAGGAGGGATGGAGGCACTCTTAGCACCGGAAGTATAGGGATATCATCTCGGGGAATTATCCCACCAGTAGGGATCATCTAGAGTGGGACATGAATCGGTTCTGCAGAGCCCGAATCAATATGCTCATTTTTCACCTCCTTTTTTAACAGTTCTTCCCTCTCAACACGCTCTTTCATGTTGAGCTCGCCAGTGGAGTCAGAAGAACTTGTGATTACAACATCTTCATCAAAGGGAATTTCATGGTGTGGGTCGCTCCCTTCCTTGAATAATGCCTCCACGAATTGATCATCAATAACAAAGGCTTCTTCTTGAGCACCTTGAGCAGCGGCTGAAGTTGTGACTTTAATAGATTTTGTCATGGCAGCTTGTGACACCAACTGAGACTCTTATGAGGGGAGAGGAGCGACACCTGATGGATTCAAAGCTGATAAAAAATAGGCGAAAAGATTAGAAATATCAACTGATAACATCCCAACTTCATGAAAGATGGGAAATGTCGATGGAATACCTACCTCGGTATGGCTTCCAAGTTGAACCAAAGCATCCTCAGAACTGCGCACGGGAGTTGGAGAAAGTTGTGGCTTGTATGGATCATACCCGGGAATGGTTGAAGAGCATGCTATGGAGTAGGGATGACCTGGGGTGCCGGGGGTAATTCAGTTGTAATATCAGGTTGCGTTGACCCGGATCCTTCACCCACTTCATGTGAAGAAGCAATAGCAAACTCTTTCTGGAGTGAGAGCTGGATATCGTGCAATGTTTTAGGTTTGTCGCCAAATAGCGTTTCATTTTCAAGTCCAGACAGGTCGATATCCTCTAAATTAAGAATTTTCTTCTCTTCTGCAACGATAAATTCCCAAGCGCGCCAGAGCTGGTCACCGAGCCATGTCAAATTTCTATGCTTGAGAATGTTAGTGGTGTAAAGAATGAGAAGTGGGTCCAGCTCATTCATTATCTCCTCCCTATCTTTGTCCTTGGTAGCATCTACTTTACGTTGTATCAGTGCATCGACATTCTTGGCCCTTTCAACAACCGTGTCTCTCTTAAGTCTGACATTTACCAGCTCATCGCAAGCATCTTAAGTGATCTTCTAGGCATCATCTTTTTCTTTATTGCGTACTCAAGCTTGGCCTTGATATTCTTTATCTCCTTCAGGGTCGCGGATTCATTATTCTGAGCTGTATCCGCTCAAGCGCTATCTCTTGATTTTGATGATGCAACACTTGAACCATATCAAGGTGGCTGGATTTCATCTCTTCCATCAATTTTACAGCAGCATTAGCTTTTCCTTTGGCCTCTGCTAAGGAGGTCCTAGAGGCTTCAAGCTCGTTTTTCAAAGTGCCAATGTCTCTTTTATCTTGAGCTTCCTGGCATTTTAGCTTTTCAATCTCCATCGCGCGCTCGCATGAGACTTTCGACATTTTTTCTGCTGCCTTCATCCATTCATGATACTTCATGTGGATGTCAGTGACACAATCAATAGTCATCTTCTGGACATGGTCCAGAACCCTTTTCAAGCTGGGAGGAAAATAGAAACCTTCAGAACATAAGTTTGGAAATTCTTCGCGAAGCTGTACCATACGAGCTGTTGGATTGATCGTAGAATCTTCAGTAGCAGCTTCAACTTTAGTACTTTCTTTGCTGAGTCTATAGACAATAGCATGTTCACTATGGCGACGATGATCGCTTGGCCGCTGAGAATGAGATGGAAATAAAGGCTGAGGATGCACTAAAGTGGTAGAAGGACCATGAGAGGGATCGATAGGTAGGTCCCTGTGATCGGTTAGATTTTCGGGACCCTTTGAAGGAGGGGATCTCGATCGATGTTTGTCTTGGGTTAGCTTATCCCTATCACCCCTATCTTAATGACCCCAGTCCCGACTGGGGCAATAAATGGAATCGTAATACTCTCAACTACCACGGTAAGAACCGGAGCGTTAACCTGATGCTTGGTGGTGTATATCCTAGAGGGAATCAAACATGTTCCTCTTCCTCACCATCGTTTCTACAAAGAAAAACAGAAATCGATCAACTTTAAGCATTAAAGAGCATAATGTTAAGTATAATGCAATGTTTAGGGGTGCAAGTGTCCTTGTGTAACCCCCGACAAACCAGGTGCCTGGGCCTTGCTCATTGGCGTACTTCTCCTCTAGAAGTAGGAATCTCATTGCCAACTCTGGTGGGAGATTCCGACCCCTCGATGCTCACATCAGTAAAATGAAAAGCATCAATATCATGTGGAATCGGTAGGCCAAGCAAAGAGTCAAGTGGTAAACTTGAACGTTCTAATGGTTAGGAAGAAGATTCATCGTGAACAATTTTAGGAGCCATCGACGACTTGGATTGATCAGAAAGACGACTTTTTTGAAATTTATGTACAAACGTTTTCTTCTTTCTCCTATCAGAAACTGAGGGTTGTGAGTCCTGCGAGGATCCGACATCAACCCCAAGACCGGATTTGTCACCATTGTGACCAGGCACATTGCCTATATGTCCTCCGGCATCAATATCGGTGAATTCTTGAGCACTTGTGATTGGGGGCACTACAGGATTGGCTTTATTATCCCTTTGACTGATTGCAGCCCATGGGCTTATCCCTGTTCTTTGAGAAACTTTGATTAGCCCAAAGCTAAAGCCCTCTTTTATTAAAAAAAGTAACGGACGTTCATCCATAAGCAGAAGCTCGATGTTCCTGTCCTTAGGAGGTGCATTTTTCAGAATTGTGACCCCCTCTTCATAAATATTGCTGCTATCCCGGGTGACGACACCTAAAAAGGAGTAACATAGTCAGTAATACGATCCGGATATCGTTTTTCCATGTTAACATGAAAATAGTGGATAACACTTACGTCTTTCTAGCCATTGTTGAGCGAAATTGAGCAGGCAGCGAATGAAGAACCATTCGCTTTTAAAGGCACTTAACTTGTTCCACGTGCCAATTAGAATCTGGCACCCTTCGCTAATTCAAGAAATGTAAACGAAAGGCTCTATGTCCGCCGCTTGAAAGTGAAAATGACTCAAATATCTTCGATAGTTGGAGGACGGTGCGGGAACTCCATAAATACCATATAGGTGCAAGTAAGAAGTGCGTAGCCATTTGGGTGGAGCTGTGTTGAAGCTATCCTTAAATAACAAAGAATTTCCCAAATGTATGAATTAAATGGTGGGATGCATCCGGCCCAACACATGAATGTCTGTGAGCCCTATCATCCCGCGATGGAACCAACACACCGTCAAAATGATTCCGTGCCTTATGAAGATTCGATGGAGGGCACCTTCCTTAATTTTAGAAGCTACCGAATCAAAAGGGTTCTCTAGAATAACTACGTCCTCTAGAATGTTGGGAGCAGGATTGATAATCTTCGGTGGAAAGATGGGAACAACATCAGAAAGGTCAAATTGAGGGCCTTGATTTTTTAGTTGTTCCGAATGATGACTAGATGGCGGACTATTAGATTTAGTTGCCGAACTTGATTCTACGTTAAGGTTATACTGTTGGGAGGATGATCCAGTTGGCATAGCTACAAAGCGCCTAGAATGTCTAGAACCCATTGTTATTAAACTTAGTAAAAATCATGGTTAGATAAAGTAACCTGTACCGACCGGTATATAGTGAGTGCTAGTGTAGTGCGGTAAAGTGCTATACAATACGGTAATAAACTGTGCAAAACTGAAAATAGAAAAGACGACGAGACTTCGAGGTTTAACCGGAGAGACCGTCATTCCTGACCATCTTAATCGTTCTTTGTGTCATCGGGAAACGATGTAGTTTGAGTTTCACAAACGATCATCGGTAGGCAAAAGTGTGATTTTTTCCTAAGTTACTGATGAGCTTTAAGAGAATTGTCAAAGGCATCGGTTCGTGTCGTAGTTCTAAGGTCATTTGTTACTGAATATGCAGTTCAAATCGTATGCAAGTCTTAATGTCTGTACGAGTATGCAAGGGCAAAGCTCATGATTTAGTTTGAGTTCACTTATTAAAGTTCCATTTTTGGAAGGAAAAAATTTCATTTTCAAATAAAGTCGATCGTTCGTAAATGCATTCCCACCGATCGTTTTCCATGGACAGCATCATCCAATCGTTCATAGTAGCCATTTCCACCGATCATTCTTTTGGGCCTTCAATGTTGTAACACCCCTAATTTTTACAGGAGATTTAATTAGATAAGTTAAATAGAATATTTGAATATTAGTGTGATAAAGGGATTGTGGTTTGAAAATGAATTAGAGGCCGAGCTTAATTAAATAAAATTTAAAAGAATGGGTTTATGTAAATGGTTTTCTATGATAACTAATAAGAGAATAAGGCTAAGGGCATTATGGGGGTTGCCATCCCCCATATCCTTAGCCCCTAAACCCTTACTCCTATTCTCATTTCACACGTTCAAAATCATAAAACATAAACAAAGAGGAGCTCAAGCCGGCCATTACATAGGAGAAGAAAATCAAGTAAAAGCTAAGGAATCAAGTTAGAAGAATTAATCAAGTTCAAATCTCAAACTCTTATCCAAATCAAGGTGAATAATAATCAAAACCATCTTTATTTTCGTTTTCAAAGAGCATTAGATTTCGGGTTTAAGTTTAAATTCATTATGATGATTTTGATGATGATATGCTTGGATTACATGATATGTTATAATCAAACAAGTTTGTTTGAATGTTTTATTTGATTTAAAGGCTAAAATCATTTATATTAGGTTTCGAATGCCATGAGGATTTAATATGTTATTTAAACATTATTTTGGAGATGGGTTTAATTTTTCATAATTATCCAAACTAGGGTAATTTACTATGAATTTTCAATGGAAAATTGAATAATTGGGTTTAGAAATTAATTTCGGCAATTATATAAAGGAATTTGGGTCCAAAATTTATATATGTTAGATAACATATTAAAAGTGAATTTCTATGATTTTTGGGGATTTTTCCTAAGAAATTTACTATGGAAATTAAATTAATTTAGTTGGAGGACTTATATGTTTAATTGTTTTGATTAAGGGAAGGGCTTCTTTGCTAATTGTTTTAATTAAATATGAAATAATTTTGGCAGTATTTTAGGAAAAGATTTTTTAAAGTTTATGGCAACAAATTAAAGTTTTACAAATAGGCAAGTTAGTTGAAAAGCATTTACCTAAAAAAGCAATAATTCAGTTTTTATTCAGAACTATGGTTTCACCACTTCCAGTAGTGACCTTTCGACCACGTACCTTCGCCCCCATCTAAGTCGAAACAATACACATGGTATCAATACTTTGACACATAGCGGATTGGAGAAAGGCGGAAGGTATGGAGTCGAAACCATGCTTTCGAAGGGATCGAGACCAATTTTAATAGCTTTCGAAGGTCTTTTATTTGCTTTCAAAAGAGGTGCCACTTGCCTTATTTTAAAAGAATGCTTTCGAAAGGGGTTTAATATAGCTTTCGATGAGGTTGTCACCTTCTTGTTTCGAATAGGTAGCTTTCGAATGAGTTGCCTTGTTTTTTAATCAAAGCTTTCGAAAGGGTAGATTGAACCCATCGAAACCATGCTGCCGCCTTTATACCTTTCGAATCAATTGAAATCATCAACTAGTTTGAAAGGTAGCTTTTGTTTTATAAATATAATAAGCCACTTCCCAGAGCTTTCAAAAGGATTCCAGTAGCCACGTAAGGGTTTCAAAGGCAATGGCTTCGGAAGGGGTTTCGAAGCTATCCTTCCAAATGTTTTACTTAAATGATTTAAGCTTTCGAAAGGATGGTTATGTAGCCATCAGTTTCCCCTAAACTCTTTTATATGAAGGTTAATGGTTTCGAAAGGGGTACTTTCATTTATATTCACTTTGACCCAAAAGATATTTTAAAGATAAACCCAATGGTTTCGAAAGAGGTACTTTCAATTGGTTTCGAAGCAACGCTTCTATGTTGTAACGACCCGGAATTTTCGAACCCGAAAATTCCAGATAGTTAGGAGAAAAAGAAAAGAGATAGAAGAAAGAAACAGAAAGAAGAACAGAAACACGACATCTCACATTCGCAGCGGATAAAATATAATATCAAATAATATTCTTTATACAAAGAAAGCTGTATCAGTCAATTACTTTTTAATATATCAGAGTTACAACATTCACAAATGTACTAGACAGTTAAAATTAACATGTCTCAGACAACTATAATATCACAACGGAATATACTCCATACGTTCCTGCCATCCAGCTCGCCTCCTGAGCTCCAGAACGTCCTTACCTGAAATCTGTAATACTCGGTCTGACCCGAGCATTACATCAAAGTAACACCCGGGTCAGGCTGGAAACCAGCGTGAGTAAACTTATCTAACATGAAATTTCAATCCATAGAACTTATTTAAACCCGGGGTAACTCGTACTTTACTACAGGTAAACAACTTATATAATCATCACTTATTTTCACACAACAATATCTAAGTACTGTTACTTAGTTAAAATAGTCATGTTACTTAATTTATTCCATTCCAACCTATTTGATTCCATAATCAAATTTACAAAGAATTATAGCAGATCACTAATCGAAGTGGTTTTCGGATATTACTGATATCCGACCCCGGTCTCTTCGACTTCAAATGTCATCCTTTTTAAGCTAAGATGTTTAAGTTAAACAATTTAATTTAAATTCAGGATATCATATTCACATAACAATTATATCATAGATAAATAACTTACATTATCACAATTCATCTGAACATCTCATATCACAGAGCATCATAATCACATATCCGATATATCAAATATTCCAAGGCATTCAATATTACTCAATCATCCATAAGTAAGATCAATTCATTTCACAAATTAACTATCTTAAACCATTACAGTAATTAATCCTTAATTACTTCATTAATTAATTAACTATATTTAATTACATTAATCCTTAATTAATTACAATTAATTAAGTTTACTTTAATCACTTATTATTGATTAATTAGTTTATTTAATCAATCCTTAATTACATCATTAATTATATTAATTAATGATCCTTAATTATTCTTAATTAATTATCTTATTTAAATTAATTACATTTAATAATTTAATCTTTAATTAGTCACATTTATTAATCACCTTTGATTAATCTCATTTAGTAATTAACTTCCCTTAATTACTTCTTTACATAAATTAATTACTACTTAATTAATTATCCTTTAATTAATCCCTTGATTAATTATTCAAAGTAATTAACTCAAATTACTTTCATTATCTCCATTTAATTATATTCAGTAATTATCTTTAATTACTTCCTAAGTAATTACTCTTCACTAATTACATTTAAGTAATTATACTTATCAATTTCATATTGATTAATAAATCTAATTGATTATTAAAATTAATCATATTAATTTATTATTTAATAATCCCTAATTAATGATCTCTCACTAATTAACAATTCTTTATTTAAGTAATTAAACTTAAATCAACCAAATAAATTAATTCTTAATTACAGATTAATTAAGTTCTAATTTCTAAATCAATTTCTTAATTAATCTTTAATCACTTGATTAATTAATTTCTAACCATTTATTAATAATCTATACTTATTTAAATAAATGATCCTTAATTCCAAATTAATTAACCCTTAATTTATTTACTTATAAATCTTAATTATTTAATTAATTAACACTAAACCATTAATTAATCAAATTAATAAATTATTCTTTAATTACCTTATTAATTTAATGAATCCTAAATCATTAAATCTCTAAATTAAAGTATTAACCTTATAACTACTTTAATTATCATTAACAAAGGCTTTAAAACATTTTACTTCTAAATCTTTCTTTTAATTCATTTTAAATTAAAGATTTAAAATAATTTACAATTTACTTTAACCAAGACTTAAATCAATTTATAAAATCTTTTTAAAATTATACTTTAAACAATTTAAATTTGAAAACTTAAATTATTCCAAAACTAAGATTCAAACTAAATTAGATTCCAGATTAAACTTTGATTTAAACTTAGTTTAAATCTCTTCTTTACATTTTAAAATTTTAGTTCTAAATTTAAAACTGACAGGTTTTAAAACCTGTACACAGTAATTTGACTCGAGCCTATACTACAATTGCTTCGAGTCCAACCCCACGTTACTTCGAGTTAAATGCTCGAATCACTCGAGTACACTTCTCTGCCAAAACCAATCTCCACCCGTATTCAAATCATCACCGTGCACGTGCACGGTGACGCCGCTCCACTTCGATCACCGGAGATGATCTCCTCAAGTCAACATTCACCTTCATATCCAAACTCGATCACCAAAGCTTTGACATCAACTCGTATTCGAAAACGAGTATCCCATCACCATCAAGAACAGGAACCCAAAGCCTGGATAAACGCTCGAATCCACCTTTCTGATCACCGGAGCACCCGGCCTTCCAGCCACGTCTTCGCAAGTCTTTCCGCTACCAGTTCCCAGAGTCTGGTAGAACTCGATCCTCCAGAGACAACGTGATGACCACTTTTCCGACCAATTCAAAAACTAGGTCTACATACTTTCTCGATCAACCCTCATCGCCACAGAAGCCTACACACCAATCCGACATTTTTCCTAAGGTCTCCGTTCATCACTCCACCTTCAGAAAGAATCCTGACCTCTCCGATCATCGAGATCACCAGGGAACCCCCAAAACCCAACTTCTGATCAAACCAGAACTGCACATTCATCCTTAAGCTAAAAATTATGATTTTATTTTTAAAATTCATGATTTTAGTTAAGCATTCAGTCTATAACCCTGAATTAATGTATTAGAGAGTTTGAATTTTTCACTTATACAAGACTTGCTCTGTTGTTTTGATTTTCAGAGCCATTTAAGTTTATTTTAACTTAAGTAAAATTTTAAACACTAACTCATGATTAAATAAACAAATATTGTTTGAATCCTAAGTTCTACTAAAGATCAGATAGGGAGATAATGAAATTTGATTAAAATTTAGCTTCTGAACTAAGAACAGGCAGAACAAATATAACTACAACCATGCATCTATACATCCATATCTATACATAGAAATTTCAATCCTATTCATTCATACAATACACATTTTATTCTAGAAATCCACATGCAAACATATATCATATACTTAAGTTTAAAATGAATGTTACTCACTTTACTTCACGCATAAATCACAGATATCAAGTTATAGATTAGACTAAGTATTTTAAGATAGTAGTTTACTCACTTTTGAAATGAACAGAGAAGCCTATATGAAATCTGGAAATGCTTCTGATGATTCGAATCTGGAATTTGTACTTGAATTTGATTTTGAATCAGGTTGAACTGCTACTTGATTTTGATACTTCTTTGTTGAGTTGAACTGAATTGGATTTGCTTAACTTCAGGTTTGAGAATTTGTAAAAGTTGAAGTAGTTTGATTTTATTTCTTCTCTGGATTTAGTATACAGACCTTGTTTTCTTTGTTTTTAAAATTGAAGATGTAAAAGAAATGGGAGGAGAAGAGTATAGATATATTTATAACTTGATTATGATTTTATTAAATAAAAGAAAATAAATAAAATTGTGACACTTGTTTAAATGCATGTTAATAACCTTACACTTGTTATAATGTATAGAGAATTTGTTTACATTTGTAATTATCATGTATTAATTATTATAATATGTTTTTTTTTATAAATCTTTATATTTATTTTCTATTTAGATAATACATTTTCTTAATTTATATTTGCAAAATCTTTTAAGGAAACTAATATAAACTAATTATATACTAAATAAAATCATATATATATATATATATATATATTATTTTTAAATCCAATTTATTTTAAGATATTTATCTTTTTGAATTTCAAATTCAAATCCAAATTCAATTTAAAATCAGCTCATTTAAATATATATATTTAAACAACACATATTTAGTTTGTTAGAAAATAATATCTTTCTAGTTAAAATCTTCTTATGTCTATATATATACACAATCCTTACTATTTGTTTTAAAAGATTAATTTGTAAAATTTTAAGTAATTATATTAGAAGATTATAAAATATTTATTCCAATATCTAAAATCAAATTTTTATTATATTTTCAATTTTACTTACATATCCAGATATCTTTTATTATCAGAATTTTATCTGTTCAATTGATTAAAACAGTTAATTATCCAATTATCTAATGTCCCAAAATCCGGGTTATCACATATGTATACTTTAATACTTCCAAAAGGATTATTTTGATGGTTTCGAAAGGAAGGTTTTGATGCTTTCGAAAGATTTCGAAAGTCATATGTTTTGAAGGCATATGCTTAGTGTTTTGAAAGAGAAGATTTGAATGCTTTCGAAGGAGGTTTTCCAATGGTTTCGAAAGTAAAGGTCTAAGGTTTCGAAAGCCTTAGTTTTCAAAACAAAGAACCCAATCTCATTTTTAAAGGAATACACATAGCAAAATAAATGAGTTTCGAAATGGCTTTTGAGTATGGAGTTTTTGAAGAAGCTTTCCCTGATAAAGTAATATGCCAAAGGGATTAACTATGTTTCATATGAAAATGATTTTAGGGATATTAAACCATCGATGTTGGTGTTATTATGTTATCATGTTTGCTTCTTCTTCTAATATATATATATATATATTTACTGTAAAATGGACCCATAACTATATTTTGGAGAGTAAGGGCAGAATAACCAAGTAGGTTGACCCAGTAGTGAATATAAGTTAAGTAACTCCTGAATGAATAGAGTTGCATCCAGGAGGCCAGGTAGACCAGAATATAGGGTGCCCAAAGACTAATTAAGAAGTTGTCAGTTTAGACAGGTTTATAGTGAACCCATGAAAACTATATTTAAAGAGAGTTACTGGCAGGGCCAACAGGTTTGTAGTGAACTCATGAAAACTATATCTGGATTAAGTTATTGACAGAAATCAACAGGTTCATAGTCAACCCATGAAAACTATTATATAGGGGGAGTTATTGGAGATACCAATAGGTTCAAGGAGAACCCATGAATAATGAAGTTATTGGAAGGGGCCAATAGGTTCTTAGGGATCCCATGAAAACTATAAACACGAACATATAACTCATAAGCTTTAAACAAGTTATTAGTCAGCCCATGAAAACTAATAGGTTAATAGTAACCCTAGAAACTATAACTATGATAGATAGTCAAATGAATGGCGATGGGAAATACAGAATGATTTACTTATCATCATAATATTTTAAATTGCTATGGTTTTAACCATTGTGGATGCAGGAGCACGGTATATGGTCATTATGATTTTCTGATAAGATACTAGTGAGGGGAAAACCCATTTTGCTAAGCGGCGTAGTTTCACTATATTTCTAAATGGTTTGAGATGGTAGGTTTTTATTCATACCAGGCTTTATGTCTGACTCAAAGTTTATGTTTTCCCCTTAAACTCTCGGGTACTCAATTAATTATGAGTAGTTTGAGAGTTGAGGCTTTTTAAGTACTTCTTAGACAAATAAGCTTCCGGAGACGTGCAGGATGCAAGATAGCTATTAGGAGTTCTTTTTATTTTAATTCCACTGTGTTTTGATGTAAAGGCAAAGTTTTTAATTGCCTACATATATATACACTCGGATCATCTAAGGAGGCATCTTCATATATCGCTCTTGGCGTATATTATAATAATTATATTTTCTCCGAATGTGGTTCTCGAAATTTGGGATTATGTAATGAATTTGAAATGATTTGAAATGAAATGAGAAATTGGTTTTATGGTTTTAAAATTTTCTTCATATCCATGTGTTTCTGTTATATCAATGTATCTAACATTACCGTATTTGGTCGTCAAGGATTAATAATTATGGATAACTGCAGCATCTATAGCCATTAGTTTTTGGCCCCCAAGTGGGGGATGTTACAAGTTGCTATCAGAGCATAGGTTATGAAAACCTAAAAGAAATTTAAGCCAAAAAGATTTTTCAAACACATAATCCATGGAATCAGAAAATAAGATCGGGGTTTGGGTTAACGCTATAGTAACGTACTTGTATTATATATATATATAAGTACGTATTCCCCTCTCTCTTAGACCGTTCTTCTGTATCTTACTAAGGCTCGTATGCAGATTTAGGAGAAAGAAGATATGGAGGCAGGAAACGGATGAGGAAATCTCGATGGAGGAAGTACCACAACAAATGGAAATGTTAGACCACCAGGAGGAACCCGGGTCGACAGGAAAATGCTAATCAAAATGCAGGTGCCAATGTAGGTGCTGAAAATCCACCAGTAGATATGGGGATGATGTATCAGTTCTTTGTCAATCTGGTGTAAGCTGGAGCAGCGGCTGGAGTATCCTGGAATGTTGGAGGAGCTAATCCTGTGGCTCCAACTGGAAACAACTATGCTAAGTTGAGCAAAGATTACACCAGTCTTGGTGGAAAGCCATTTTTGGTAACGGAGGATGCTATAGAAGTTGAGAATTGACTTTTGCATTACGAGAGAATCTTTGCTGACTTGAGACTGAATGATGAGCAGAAGCGGCGACTAGCCTCTAGGCAACTGTTGGGAGCAGCGCTTCATTGATGGAACAGTGTTACTGCCGGAATACCTGAGAAGAGTTAACTTAGGCAGAATTTTGAAGGAGACTCGAGTAGAAGTTTTTATCTGAAGTTGCTAAGTCGGCATTATTGAGAAATTTTATGGATTTGGTTCAAGGAGAGATGTCGGTAATTGAGTATGATACTAAGTTTGATGAGATGTCCAGATATGGGTATGCTTCTACTGACACTATCATCAAGAGGAATGAGAAGTTTATTCAGGGATTGAGGCCCGAGATTAATAGGGAGACACTACCACATCTCCATGATCCTTGTAATATTGTTATGGAGATGGCAATCCGACATGAGGAAATGCTTGTTATTTATGGGAAGGAAAAGCCAGTTGAAACCCAGGGTTCTCAGGCGAAGAAGAGGAAGTTCTTTAAGAAGAAGGGAACCCAGAAGGGAGGGGCTACCCAGAAAGCAAAGGCTGATTTAGTTTGTTTCAAGTGTGATAAGAAGGGTCATTATGCACATGAATGCCGGACAGGCAAGGGGAAGAAGGCTGCATAAAAGAAGAGCGTGAAGCGCTTTAACTGCGACCAAGTTGGGCATTATAAGAAACAGTGTGCCTAGAACCAGTCAGGGCGGACATGGGAAATTTTTTTGCTGTTGGACCATCATCCACTAGGCCAACTGCTAATGAGAAAGGAAAGACTGTAATGGAAGGTACGCTTTTGTTTCAGAGTATACCGATTAGGATATTATTTGATACCAGTGCATCGCAATCATTTATATCTCAGTGCTTGGTTGATAAGTTATGTTTATAACCCACATGCCTTGTTACTTCCTTAAGTGTTGTGAATCCGATAGGAGGGTATGCAACTGTACGGATTAGATGTGACCAGTTAGAACTCGATTTGTTATGTCATAAGTTTGCATGCAGTCTGTATGTTTTTGATTTTATAGATTTTGGAATCATTTTGGGTATGGGTTGGTTGGGTAAATATGATGCTAGGATATTTTGCTAGGATAGGGAAATATCGTTGAGACACCCTGATAGCCGTAACCGAATCATATTCTCAGTGGAGAATTTTGACTGTAGTGCTTGTGCTTTGTTGAGTGCTATGGAAGTAGAAGAAGAGTTAAGTCAGGTTCGAGTAGCAAGAGAATTTGCGGATGTTTTTGAGCCGGTTACGGGACTATCACTGAAACGAGCTATTGAGTTTTGGATAGATCTTGTGCCAGGAGCTAAACCTATAAGTAGACCACCTAGCAGGATGACACCGACCGAGATGAAAGAGTTGAAGGTGCAGCTAGCAGATCTAGAAGGAAGAAATTTTATTAGACCAAGTAGTTTGCCATAGGGAGTGACCGTGGTGTTCGTGAAGAAACCGGATGGGTCGTTAAGGATGCTTATCGACCAATGTAAGTTGAACGAGAAGACACTACAAGAAAATGTGATTTTAGTAGCATTAAACAGCAGCGTTTGAACCCTAAATGCAACTAATTCGGTGACCCCAATATAATAGCAGCGGTTTAATCTTTAGACATATTATGTAATGTTTCCAGGCGGGCTATATTTTCACTTCCCGCCTACTATGCCATCTAATTTTCATACTCTGGCCCCAAAAGAAAATAAAACCCTTGAATGAAAATTATTTGATTCAGACTCCTTTCCTCAAATCTTTAAAATATTTTTTGTACGAGGATTGTCACCACCAACAAAACAAAACAAAATTGTTATTTATAAAAATCATCACTAATTAAACATTGCATCAGCATCTATGTTGTGCACCACCACCAATCAACGTCAGGGACTACTTGTCGGTGCTTATTCAGGTACGTTGGATTACATGATCTTATTTAGGTATTCAATTATTCATAGATTCGTACTCTATTCTTCAACCTAAATCTGATTTAGGGTACCAATTCTTTTCCTTCCCCTAAATCCAAATTGATTTCAAGTGGCTACATCCTACATGGAAAGGATGGACGAGATACTAGCAGGCGAAATTATTCTACTGCGTCCAATTCAGATATTATGATTTTTTCAATTTCAAAACTATTTTTGACATTCGAATTCAAATACCAGGTTCGAAAAAATATTTATGATATTAGGACTGAAACCCATCTATTTAAAACAGAGATGGATTGAATGAGTTTGAAGAGTTCAACTAATACTAATGCTAAATCTACTGAGATTGTAATCCAGGATAATGTTGCACTGCATTTTCAGCTTTTGTGTCATCTTCTGAAGTTTAAACTAAAAATAAACATTGATCATATACTATATATGGTTTAAGTTTGTTTCGTACGTTCCTCCAACCTACAAAAAGAACATAATTTCAGCAAATTTTGTCACTGTCATCGTAATAGCAAGTCCACATTAAATTTCTTTCTTTTTGGGATTTTGGATCCATTCTGCTTTTGATATAAAGATGATTACATTTTGCGTCATTTCATTGATTACTGAAAACAAAACATCAAACAAAATATGAGAAAACACAGAGAAATTTATTTCAAGAATACATCATTTAAAAATAGACATAAGTGCACTCTGTAAACATGTTACAATCAAATTTGTTGATGAAGAAGACTCGGTCAGGAGGTTAGTTTACAACATAGCAATAGATAGAGTTGACTGCAAAGCAGTCAAAACATACAAATGATGCGGCTAACCTGTAAACCTGAATGAAAATAACAATAAATGTTATTCCATTTGAATATGGTAGCTGAACTTCTCATGTATGTTCAAGTTGACAATTGTGCAACCTTTTTCACTAAAGATCTTACAAATTTGCAAGTAAATCATGCATTTCTATTCCTTTTATTTTAGCAGGTGTGATGCCCATGGTTTAGAAGACATGCTCATTTTGCGGGACTTAATTGAAATGGTATGCTTGTTTTAAATTGTACCCAACATTATATATATATATATATATCATAAAGGAAGCAGTAGTTTGATGGAATTGATTTGAAATGCGTCAATGATTAAGAGGAAATTTAAGGCATGACCGTCATTCCTCCAATTATTAAATTCCTAAAATTAATGAAATTTCTAATGCTCACTCTAGCTGGTTAGGTTTGCAATGCACAATATGTGGAATCGTTTATACACTACAGGTCCTAGAATTAATGTTAACTTGATTTAATATATTAATTGTTATAATGTTGCCCAATGCAGTGGGATTTAGCTCCCTCTAGTTGATGTTTAATTAGTTAGTACCAAGACAAACTTTTGGTTTTAAAAGCAGTCACATCTATTTTACGCCCCAGTTGCATGTTTACCATCACTGATCCTTTCATCCTCTTATTTGGTTGCATTCTAGAATGTAGAAAAAAATGTTTTTGTCACTTTCTTACAAGTGTTCTTGTCATATGATCTAGCATGCTGATACTCTACATGTTCACTACCGCGATAGTTAATCTATTTGTCTCCATTATACTGATTTCTGTATTTGGAGTTGTAGCCTCTCTAGACATTGTTGTGTTGTACACTATATAACCAGCTTTTGAATTAGCATAGTCAGACACCTTTCTCGCTCTTCCCGATTCTTAATTCTATGATTCTATTTCAACTGCAACAGACTTCTTTTCGTATGCATTATTTGCTATTTGGGAAGCATCTTTTTGCTTCACATGAGATTTTGGCTGCTAATGAGATTTCATAGTCAGACACCTTTATTTCTATATAATTCTTCCCGTCTTTATTTCTTGATAGGTAAGTGATACTTTTACCTTAACTGTTTCATCCTAATAAAACCTTTACTTGATCTCTGATCATATATTTTAGTTCATAGTTTAAAATAGCTTGTGAAAATGATAAATGTTTAGTATGCCTTATAACAGATATTGTATAAACTGCTCTATAATGTTTCCAGGTTTTTCAGTTCCTTCTGGATATGTGCTATGGGTAATGAGAAAAATGCCTGTTACAGCAGACAACATGCCACAAACTCGATCTATTGTGACATATGTGAGGGACACATCCAATAGTACGCATAATCCACGGTGGAGAAATACAGGTTCTTCCTCATAGCAGTAATCTACACGTTAACTCCGTCTATATCATAAATTAACATCGGAGATTATCCATACTGGACCTATTGATGGCTATAGCTTTGGAACTATCTTCATTTTCACAAAAATATAGGATTTATACAAGACAAATAGGTGGACAGAGTGGTAATCCAAATGTTAGTTGATTGAACCTCCCATTGTGTAGTTCTTTATAAGGTTAGATTTAATTATGACTCTATAACTAAAAAAAACCCATAGTAGTAAAAGACAGTTTCATTTATTTTATAATGAGATCATATTGGACATAATGTGATCGTTTACTCCTAACTCTTCATATAAGCAGTTGTATATGTCTGTCTAAAAATGAGTGAAGAAAAACATCTTATTTTCTTTCTCTTAATTGCATTATAAGGAACATTGAAATTTTTTCCTTCACGAGCTCTTGAATTCAAATTTTATTAAACAGTATTTTATTATCAGTGAAGTAACACGATTTATGCAGGTTGCGTTTAACTCTTAAGCATGCTAAATATTACATAAGTTGTTTCTGACTCTTACTATTATCCATTTTCACCTGGTACAAACAACCAACCATTGAATTTAAACAAAGTAAAATAACCACAATGACGTTTGCATCTTCATTAATAATGATTCGGTTTTTTCATTATTTTTGAAATGAACCTTATGGATGACATTTAAACGATGATTAACTGTATAAAATGTAAATTAATTAGGTTAGCTGGATGATTGATAGTTAGAATTACCGCTACCATTTCTCTCACTAATCTGAAGTCGCTTGTAGGTATCAAAGTAAATATGTTGATTAAAAAATGGTTTGGTCATTCCTAATACTACACAAATGTGAATCATGACAAAGCAACCGCTGAGGTCTTTCAATTTCTGATTTAAATCATATGCTTGTGCAAGCATGTGGTAGATTGGATGATGGACTTGTAACACCGATGTGAATTTTTCCAAATTCACCTCTTGCCTTTTTTGGTGGGAGTATGTTCAAGTAAAGTAGATCTCGGTGACAAATTGCATGTCTTCAATATGTAAGAACCAACCTGTTTCTATTAAAAATATCTTACCTTTTAACTACTTAGTCCCTAAGCTGTATAATATAGTTTTAGCATAGGTGATCACATGGTTCGCAATACTCCTTATCAGGACATAAAATAGCTAACTTGATAAGCAAACGAAAAATTTACATTCAAGTTATTAGTCCTAAAACAAAATATTTCTAACCACTTATTACACATGTTGGCAGTACAATAAATAGTGTTTATTTTACGCAAGCAGACACAAGACATGTATCATGAGCGCATTTGTGTCAAATTACACTCCTGCATGTTTCCACCCTTAACATTAACTTCCATCCATCATATCGACATTCATATACTGTTGATCTTAGAGAAAAATATATTTTATTTTTAAAATAAGATTGATGTACGATCAATAGCTTAAATCAAGGGTGGTTAGGTGAATTACTTTAAGTAATTGGTCAATACCAGAATAATAACTTTCAAACAGACCAAGCCTGAAAGTCAAAAGACTTAACTGTTCGAGAGCTCCTAACTCCCCATATATGTGACAATTAAGCGCTTAAATGATTAATTTAAACATACTTTCAGTTATTACTTAACATTTTCTCCACATGACCATGAAGGAAGATACTGCTGTTGCTATAGTACCACTTATTATATATAATGATCTCATTGGCTGTCTCCTTTATCTACTACTTTCACCAGTTTGAAAACTCTAAGAAAACTCTAAGAAAAACTAATTCTTAATGTGTTTTACAATAGTTACCTATAGGCTATGTATTGAAAAAGGTTGCTTTAGAGGGGGTTATGTATTGAACTGTTTTCTTCAACTGGGCTATTGTAGTTATTCACAGTATATTTTTATAGAAAAGAAAGCGTTAGCATTACCCTATAATAATCAACCGATGTAGGGTTTTATCACTAGCACAATGTTTCATATTTCATGCAGAAACGAGGCTAGTACATGATGGATAAGAAATATGTAGAGAAAAATAAAATTCTGACAAGATGTAGGGTTTTCAGTATTGAGTTGAATTATAAATCTTTCCAATCACTGTGCCCAGAGCATTTTGTCAATGCTCTTACTTTCCACTCACTTTGCTATCTGCACTTACTAGTCTAAGCTTGTACTTAATGCATATATTTTTCATCTTGTCGCATTCTTGCATCGTTGTTCTACTTTCTAGCCTTCCATAACATTCAATTCAATGGACAAGGTCATGCTGTCCCATTTACTCTTCTCTGCCCGTTTGAGTTTGTTCAAGTTCAGATCTTCATTCTATCAACATTTTTGCTCCAGCACAGTTTAGTTTCAGATCGGTTTAGATGTAGTTCAGGCAGCTCCTTCCACTCAGCTCACTAACTCAATTCAGATGCAGCTTCATCGAATACAATGCGGCTTTCCAATCAATTCAGTTTAGATGAGTTATATTCTAAGTGTAGTTCAGTCTTGTCTTTCAACTTTTCACTTTATTTCAATTCAGTGTCAGATGTTTAGTGCAGTGATGAAGGCTTCTTGTTTGCAAAACGATATTTCAGTGCAGTCCCCATTTCACCTTATATGCTCGGTGCAATTCACTCTTTAGCCTCAACTGAAACTTCTAGAGTGTATTTGATGCAGAATCTTAGTGTAAGTGCACCATGAAAATATGACATACGGCTGGAGAATGCAATTGGCTTCAGGTAGGCAAAATGATTGAAAGTGCACAAGTTGGGGAATGCAAGGGATCAGCCGAGGCTGGACAGAGAAGGCTTCATCATGTTTGAAGGCTGCATAGAGATTGCATTCAGCTTTAGGCCGGCAAAATTGACAGGATGCATCATTTTTGCAAGAGCTATCCATTGTGTGAGTGGAACGGGCGCTGTGCGAATGGACAGATGGTTGCAGTTAGGATGTTTAACTCATGGCGCTAAGTCATGAGCATGCAGTGGACAAATGCGTGAGAACATACGTGTTGCTGTGTGACTGGATTGAACATACGTGGACAAAGCAAAACTTGGGCTTGAGGTTTGTTTACTGTCTAGAAAATATATTGACAATCCTAATATGCATACTTTGCTACAATGCAATTGTATTGTATTATCTTTTTATATTAGTTATGGTTTGAACTATGATGATTTGTAACTATATTAAGATTTTATAAATGATGCGATGTTGGAATAATTCATCATAATGAGACCACTTATTGAAAATCACCTTACACTAATGCATTTGTTTTGTTAACTCTAAGAAATCTAACATCGTTGCATATTTGCTGTCCTTTTATATATGTATTTTATAAAACATATCTTCTTTTATTTATCATGGTTATTATGTTGCTAATGGTTTTTCTCTACTGATTATTCAGTCAGAATGAGAAAAATATAATGAACCATCACATATTTGTTGTCCAATTGTGAGACTTCAATCTAATATTAGTATGATATTGTTGATTGTTAAACTCGTTTGCAGGTAATTAGCTATTTTGAAGTGAAGACTGTCGACAACAAAGAACTATTGGTAATCAAGTAACGAACATGAATTTAATTGTTATATATGTTGTCGTATTTTGTTAGTACCATTTGTGGAAACTTGTTTGTGAATGCTTGTAGTATGTGACTTATTTTGTTGAAAAACTACTATCGAATTGATTATGGATATTATATTTGATTGTGAGATTAGCATGTTTTTGCAATTATTTGAATATGATGATCATATGATTGATTGTTTGTATATGCTAATTATGTGATTTAATTGTTTGTTTGAATATATGAAAATTATGCGATTGATCGTTCGTTTTAATATGAATAGTATATAAGCGATTGCTGGAAATGGTATAAACCATCAATCGTAAATAGTAGCATTTAAAATATGCTACCAAAAAATGAAGACTTATGGTAGCATATTTTTAACTCTACAGAAAAAACCTATAGCTGCATTTAAAAGTGACTTTTGGTAGCGTTTTTTAAATCCTACAGAAAATACCTATAGTTGCATTTAAAAGTGACTTTTGGTAGCGTTTACTACAACGCAACAAAAAGTTTTAGACTTTTAGTTGCATGTCGTATAGCAGCGTTCTCTAAAACGCTACCATAAGTTATGGTAGCGTTTTTTCAACGCTACCAAAAGTCTTTTTTGGTGTAGTGAGACGATTAAGAATAAGTATCCTTTACCGAGAATTGACGATCTATTTGATCACTTGGGTGGAGCCAGAGTATTTTCCCAATTGGATTTGGCGACAGGTTTCCATCAGTTAAGAGTGGAAGAGGACGGTATTCCGTTGACAGCGTTTTAGACTAGGTATGGTTCGTATAAGTGGTTAGTAATGTCATTCGGGTTAACGAATGCACCAGCTTTCTTCATGGATTTGATGAACCGAGTTTTCCGAGAGTACTTGGATAGGTTCATGTTGGTGTTTATATATGACATTTTAGTATACTCTAAGGATGAAAGAGAGCATGTAGATCATCTTAGAGTAGTGCTCGAGACATTGAGGCAGCAACAACTGAAAGCAAAGTTTTCTAAGTGTCATTTTTGGAAGAAAGAGGTTAAGTTTCTTGGTCATGTGGTTTCAGAGAAGGGTTTGTCAGTCGATCCTAATAAGATCGAAGCTGTTAATAACTGGAACAGAATGGAGACAGTGACTGAGATTAGAAGTTTCCTTGGAGTTGCTGGCTATTACTGGAGATTCATTAAGGATTTCTCATGGATGCGGTGCCATTGACTAAGTTAACCAGGAAGGACGTGAAGTTTTCTAGGTCCGACAAATGTGAGGAAGCATTCCTTAAGTTAAAGCAATTGTTGACCAATGCATCTATGTTACTAGTTCCAGATGGAAACCAAGGGTTAGTGGTGTATACTGATGCATGTGGGACTGGATTAGGAGCTGTGTTGATGTAGAGGGGTAAAGTTATTGCCTACGCTTCACGACAGCTTAGACCGTATAAAGTAAGATATCCTACTTATGATTTGGAGTTGGCTGCGATGATCTTTGCATTAAAGATTTGGAGACATTATCTCTTAGGGGAGAGATTTGAGCTATACACAAATCATAAGTCCTTAAGGTACTTACTCTTAGAAGGAGTTGAATATGAGACAGCACAGGTGGCCGGAGTTTTTAGCAGCTTATGATTTTGGTATAGAGTATACTCCTGGGAAAGAAAATAAGGTAGCAGATGCTCTTAGCAGAAGACATCAGGATGTGGTGTTAGCTATGTTGGCAAAATAGAGAGATTCATAAGCTTTGATTACTTGTAGTATGCAATTAAGATCGACCGCTAGTTCTAGTCAGAGCACCGCCATGTTGTCCTGTTTAGAAGTTCAACCAGTGTTGATCGAAAGGATTGCTTCTAAGCAGAGGGAGGATCCATTGTTAGCCGAAAGGGTTAGAAGGCTTGAATTTAGATCGGAGATCGATGATCTAAAGGACTTTAGTCTTGACTAGAGGGGATGGTTGAGAAAGAAGGGATGGTTGTGTGTTCCGAACGTTGAGGACCTAAGGGAAGAAGTTCTTAGGGAATGTCATCGATCTAAATTTACGATTCATCCTGGAGGAACCAAGATGTATCAAGATATAAACAGGAGTATTTACTGGGAAGGTATGAAAAAGGATGTTGGCTTGTGGGTTAGGCGGTGTGCAAACTGTCAACAAGTGAAGGCTGAACATCAGAAGCTGAGTGGGTTGCTTCAGCCTTTGGAGGTACCAGTTTGGAAATGGGATTAGATATCCATGGATCTTATAGATGGGTTACCAAGTACAAATAGAGGAAATGAAAGTATATGCATCAAAGTGGACAGGTTGACTAAGAGTTTCCATTTCATTCCAGTTAATTCAACCAGGATGACACCTGTTTTAGCTAAGTTATTCATAAAGAACATAGTTAGACTACATGGAATTCCTAGTAGTATAGTCAGTGACAGAGATGCTTTGTTTACTAGTGAGTTCCGGAAGAGTCTACAGGATGTGTTAGGTACCAAGATTAAGATGAGTACTGTGTATCCCCTCAGACGGATGGGCAGACAGAAAGAGCCAATAAGGTACTCGAGGATTTATTAAGAGCTTGTGTGCTATACTTTGGTGGATCTTGGGAAGATCACCTACACTTAGTGGAGTTTTCCTAAAATAATAGTCATTAGACTAGTATAGGAATGGCGCATTTTGAAGCTTTGTATGGAAGGCCATGCAAATCACCGGCATGTTTGTTGGAGACTAGAGGCAGACTAGTCTTGGGTCCAGATCTAGTTGGAGAGACGACAAAAAAGATTGAGTTGATCCGGGAAAGGATGAAGGAAGCTCAGTCCAGACAGAAGAGTTACACATATAAGAGGTGTAAAGACCTAGAATTCTTAGTTGGAGATAGGGTTTTCATTAAAGTATCACGGATGAAAGGTGTGGTGCGATTTGGAAAGTCAGGGAAACTGGCACCGAGATATGTTGGTCTGTTCCAAGTTATAGAGAGGATCAGAAAGCTTGCATACAGAGTAGAGATGTCGAGCAGTATGGTAGGCATCCATAATGTGTTTCATATGTCTCATCTTCGCAAGTATGTGCATGATCCAGAGACTACTATTCCTTTGACAGAGTTGGAAGAGTTAATAGTAGAACCGAATTTGACTTTTCTTAGACAACCAGTTCGAGTTGTAGCGAGATAGGGGAAAAGGTTAAGGAACAAGACAATCAAGTTGGAGAAAGTTCAGTGGAGCGACAACGAGAATGACAGTACTTGGGAGACAGAAGACAGAATTAGAGATACTTACTCTGATCTGCTGTGAGGGTATGTTCTATATTTTCTTTATATAGACTGTTGCTAGTCAGGTAGGCTAGTATGGAAGTTAGGAGCTATTACAGATGATTTTTATGTTTAGTATTTAGTCCTTGCTGAATTTTGAGGATGAAATTCTTTAAGGAGGAGAGCCTATAACACCCCTAATTTTTAATAACATTATTCAGGAGATTTAATTAGATAAGTTAAATAGAATAATGTAAATATTAGTGTGATAAGGGGATTGAGGTTTGAAAAAGAATTAGAGGCCGAGCTTAATTAAGTAATATTTAAAAGAACGGGTTTGAAAAAGAATTAGGGGCCGAGCTTATTCTCTTATGATAACAAATAAGAGAATAAGCCTAAGGGCATTAGGGGGAATAACTATCCACCATATCCTTAACCTTAAACCCTTACTCCTATTCTCATTTCACACGTTCAAAATCATAAAAACTAAACAAATAGGAGCTCAAGCCGGTCATTACATAGGAGAAGAAAATCAAGTAAAAGCTAAGGAATCAAGATAAAAGAATTAATCAAGTTCAAATCTTAAGTCCTTATCCAAATCAAGGTGAATAATAATCAAAACCATCTTTATTTTCATTTGCAAAGAGCATTAGATTTCGAGTTTAAATTCATTATGATGATATGCTTAGATTACATGATATGTTATAATCAAACAAGTTTGTTTGATAAATGTTTTATTTGATTTTAAGGCTAAAATCATTTATATTGGGTTTCGAATGCCATGAGGATTTAACATGTTATGTAAAACATTATTTTGGAGATGGACTTAATTTTTTGTAATTATCCAAGCTATGGGTAATTTACTATGAATTTTCAATGGAAAATATGAATAATTGGGTTTAGAAATTAATTTCGGCAATTATATAAACGAATTTGGGTCCGAAACTTATATATGTTATATAACATATTAAAAGTGAATTTCTATGATTTTTGGGGATTTTTCCTAAGAAATTTACTAAGGAAATTAAATTAATTTAGTTGAAGGAATTATATGTTTTAATTGTTTTGATTAAGGGAAGGGCTTCTTTGCTAATTGTTTTAATTAAATCTGAAATAAATTTGGCAGTATTTTAGGAAAAGATTTTTTAAAGTTTCTGGCAACGAATTAATGTTTTAAATAGGCAAGTTAGTTGAAAAGCATTTACCTAAAAAGTCAATAATACAGTTTTTGTTCAGAACTATGGTTTCGCCACTTCCAGTAGTGACCCTTTGACCACGTACCTTCACCCCCATCTAAGTCGAAACCAATACACATGGTATAAATACTTTGATACGTAGTGGATTGGAGAAAGGCGGAAGGTATGGAGTCGAAACCATGCTTTCGAAGGGGTCGAGACCAATTTTAATAGCTTTCGAAGGTCTTTTGTTTTACTTTCAAAAGAGGTGTCACTTGCCTTGTTTTAAAAGAATGCTTTCGAAAGGGGTTTAATATAGCTTTCAACGAGGTTGCTGCCTTCTTGTTTCGAATAGGTAGCTTTCGAATGAGTTGCCTTGTTTTTTAATCAAAGCTTTCGAAAGGGTTGATTGAACCCAGTCGAAACCATGTTGTTCCCTTTATACCTTTCGAATTAATTGAAGTCATCAACTAGTTTGAAAGGTAGCTTTTGTTTTATAAATATAATAAGCCACTTCCCAGAGCTTTCGAAAGGACTCCAGTAGCCATGTAAGGGTTTCGAAGGCAATGGCTTCGAAAGGGGTTTCGAAGCTATCCTTCCAAATGTTTTACTTAAATGATTTAAGCTTCCGAAAGGATGGTTCCAAAGCCATCAGTTTTCCCCAAACTCTTTTATATGAAGGTTAATGGTTTCAAAAGGGGTACTTTCGTTTATAATCACTTTGACCCAAAAGATATTTTAAAAATAAACCTGATGGTTTTGAAAGAGGTACTTCCAATTGGTTTCGAAGCAACGTTTCTATGTATACTTTAATACTTTCGAAAGGATTGTTTTGATGGTTTCGAAAGGAAGGTTTTGATGCTTTTGAAAGGTTTCAAAAGTCATATGCTTTGAGTGTTTCGAAAGGCATATGCTTAGTGTTTTGAGAGAGAAGATTTGAATGCTTTCGAAGGAGGTTTTCCAATGGTTTCGAAAGTAAAGGTCTAAGGTTTCGAAAGCCTTAGTTTTCAAAACAAAGAACCCAATCTCATTTTAAAAGTAAAACCCATGGCAAAATAAATGAGTTTTGAAATGGCTTTTAAGTATGGAGTTTTGAAGAAGCTTTCCTTGATAAAGTAATAGGTTGAAGGGATTAACCATGCTTCATATGAAAATGATTTCAAGGATATTAAACTATAGATGTTGGTGTTATTATGTTATTATGTTTGCTTCTTCATATATATATATATATATTCACTGTAAAATGGACCCATAACTGTATTTTGGGGAGTAAGGGCAGAATAACCAGGTAAGTTGACCTAGTAGTGAATATAAGTTAAGTAACTCCTGAATGAATAGAGTTGCATCCAGGAGGTCAGGTAGACCAGAATATAGGGTTCCCAAAGACTAATTAAGAAGTTGTAAGTTTAGACGGGTTCATATTGAACCCATGAAAACTATGTTTAAAGAGAGTTATTGGCATGGGCTAACAGGTTTGTAGTGAACCCATGAAAACTATATTTGGATTAAGTTATTGACAGAAGTCAATAGGTTCATAGTCAACCCATGAAAACTATGATATACGGGGAGTTATTGGAGATACCAATAGGTTCAAGGAGAACCCATTAATAATGAAGTTATTAGCAGGGGCCAATAGGTTCTTAATGATCCTATGAAAATTATGAAACCGGACAGATAGTCCATAAGTTTTAAGCATGTTATTAATCATCCCAAGAAAACTAATAGGTTAATAGTAACCCTAGAAACTATAACTATGACAAATAGTCAAATGAATGGGGATGGAAAATCATGAATGATTTACTTGTCATCATAATATTTTGAATTGCTATGTTTTTAACCATTGTGGATGCAGGAGCATAGTATATAGTTATTATAAGTTTTTGATAAGATACTAGTTAAGGGAAAACTCGTTCCGCTAAGCGGCATGGTCTCACTAGATATCTAAATGGTTTGAGATGGTAGGTTATTATTCATACCGGGCTTTATGTCTGACTCGAAGTTTATGTTTTCCCCTTAAACTTTCGGGTACTAATTAATTTTGAGTAGTTTAAGAGTTGAGGCTTTTTAGGCACTTCTTAGACAAATAAGCTTCTGGAGACGTGCAGGAGGCAAGATAGCTATTAGGAGTTCTTTTTATTTTTATTCCCCTGTGTTTTGATGTAAAGGAAAAGTTGTTTAAAATATATATATACATACATATATATATATATACACTTTGATCATCCAATGGGGCATCTTCATATGTCGCACTTGGCGTATGTTGTAATATTTATATTTTCTTTGAATGTGGTTCTCGAAATTTGGGATTATATAATGAATTTGAAATGATTTGAATTGGAATGAGAAATTTGTTTTATGGCTTTAAAAATTTCATCATATCCATGTATTTCTGTTATATCAATGTATTTAACATTATCGTATTTGGTCGACGAGGATTAATAACTATGGATGACTACAGCACCAGTAGTCATTAGTTTTAGGCCTCCAAGTGGGGGATGTTACGAAAGCCGATCGTTTTCCCCATGCCATCAACTGATCGTCCTACTTTGCCCTATCCACCTCAAGTGTGACGCCCCACCCCGAGACCCACATTAACAAAGAGAATTACTAGGTAATTCTGTCTGCTAATGCGGAGAATAGGGCTGGTTAGGAGCGACCATCTATAATCTTGTCTTAAACATCTACTGAATACGTCGATAAATGCTCTATATTTTTTTCTATCCCTCATGGATCGACATATCTAATGAATTCTTAATACAAAACTATAGTTGGCTAATGGATCTATCAGAACAAAATACAATAACAGAATGCATATCACATCACAGAACATCAAACATCATATATATAAATACATATACACTGATACATCCCAGTACAATACAAAATGATACACAAAAGTGGTTCAAAGACCACACTATATACATCTAATCAAAATACATATCAGAGTCAAGCGGAAAGAAATATAACCTACACAAAAGTGCTAGGCTGATATCCAAGCAGATGCATCAAAGCTAAGTCCCATAACTGATAGCTAACCTAAAACAACTCGGTCTGACCCGAGTATAAAATACACGGGTCAGTCTAGCTAAACAATCAGTTAATAAGGATAGACGATAATAAGAAGTATAAGATACAAGGTGATAATTCTTCTCGAACGAGAAGAAGCAATAGAAAGAACACACACCCGTGACTTAAGTGGACCAATGTCACTTAAGTATAAAAAGACCTCAAAAGAGGTAACTCAAACAATAACACTCAAATATAGAAATAAATGCCTCATATCATCGGAGACATCCCAAAACATCTATAATGGTTTCAATGAACCATATTCCCTAAAAAGGAGAAGTCTTATACTCAAAATTCGAGAAACGCCGTAAATGATAAACACAATATGAACTCATAAAAGAGTGATCTAAAAACTCAAAATTACGCCAAATGGCAAACTCATCAATATATATATACACACACTAAGAAGAAGATTGTAAATCTCATATAAAAGCGCCGAAGGCGGCAAAACAACAGCCCAATAAAAATGATGGACCCAACAGCCCAATAAGAACCCAACAGCTCAAATCATAAAATATGCACTTGCAAAACTCTGGTCCGGTACTATAAAAATTATAGGTACCTATCCCAGACGATCGAAGTCGTAAATCCCAGATGACCGAAGTCATAAAACTCATATAACCGAAGTCACATAAACTCGTGATGAGCCCAACAGCTCGACAAATATTGGACCCAACAGCCTAATATGAGCCCAACAGCTCTAGTACTGGCATAACTCAGAATGTGTCATAAACTCTTAGCTAGGAACCCGAAAAGTGGTAACGTGCGTCCCATACCACACGTTCTCACTAAACGGTTTACTAACCGCTAGCCAATTCCACACTAAAAGCATCGTCAAACTCATAAAATCTCATGACTTGTCTCATCTCATCGACAAGTATAGATAGACATCGTGATGGTTCCTCATGAACCATAAATCTCAAAATAAGAAATCATATACTCAAAACTTGCCTCATATCATCGGCAAGTGTATAGAAACATCGTAATGGTTTTCATCGACCATAACTCCTCAAATGGGAGATCTCAAACCATAATAACTCGCCAAATAATGGCCATCCCAGATAATTCCTATAAATAGGAATTATAAAACTCAAACTACGCCATAAAATGGCAAAACAATTCAGAATCCATAACCTCGAATAGCTTCGATCGTACAAGTCCGGAATTAACCGAAACAGTAAACGCATGTGTCCCATACCATGTGTTTTACTAAATCGTTTAATTCTCTTTCTCATACGTTTGAATAGTGCAGAAATGTGTATTTTATATTTAAAATAATTTATTAGAGAAAACTAGCTTTTAAAACTATTTTCCGAAAACGGTTATTGAAACCAATATTTGAAATTCCTTTATTATAGGAAATAAATAGATTTTATATTTGAAAATAAATTTTAAAATACTATATAATAATAATTTGAAATGCCCATTTATTTCAAAAATTATTTCAAAAAGGTTTGGAGAAATCTGTGCTCCAAAACAAGAAAAAAACAAGGAAGACAGCTCAAAACCGATAACTTGAATTCAATTCAAAATCAATTCAAATTCAATTTAAATTTGAATTTCAGATTCTGAAAATTTAGCTAGCCTATTGATAGGCATCACAGCTCTCAAAATAGCACAAATACATCATCAAAACCAAGCAAAGAAGTGAGCAAACAAGCTAGAACCAACCAGGAACAAAAGAACAGCACAAGGGAAAAGTAGGGCAAATGCCCCCTAGGTCGACCGCCAGGTCAACCTCTATTGTCCCTAGGTTGACCATACGGTCGACCTAAGGATAGGCCTGGTCGACCTAGCGGTTGACCTAAGTAGCCATCTCAAGCGATTTTCGTCCCAGTCGTTTTTCCTGCGACGAACTAATTTTCTGACCAACCTTTAGCATAGCAAATGAAAGTATTTTTCAACCAAATTTTGCAGGCATATAGAGAAACATATAAACTACAAATTGAAAGAAATCCGGCAGCATTTCATTGTCCGAATTGGAAGTTACAAGCATGCAAAGTAGAGACTCAGATCATATTTCACAAGAGAGAAAAACTAAAACAAAAAGTGTTTACAGAGTACGTATTTTGCACAGAAACTTGCTCTTTGAGCATTACAGTAGCTAGAAAATGTGAGTTATCAACTCAACTTGCTATCTCAAAGCAAAAACCCGGATTATTAGCTGAAAGGTTGGAGCTTTGCTTGAATTTAAGCTTCAAAAACCTGTAAAACTAAGAAACAGAGACATGCAAGAAGAAACAAGTATTGTTAATGGAGAATCATCTTCAAAACTTGATTTTTGATTAACAAAGGGTTTTTGATTTTGATTACCTGTTGATTTATCTCCAATTTGATCTTTAAAACACTAAATTTGAGTTTAATTTGAAGATTTTAGGCTAGGGTTTACAAGAGAAATGGGTTTCTATATTCTAGTTTTGAGAAAGAGGAAGGCATTGCAAAAGAATGAACGTATAGAAGCTTAGTTTTCCTTTTTCTCAACCTGGTTAAGTCCTAAGTGGGTTTAACCTAACAATAAAAAGAAAATAAAAATGGTTAAGGCTTTATTAATTAACGCTTAAGTCAAAAGGCTTCATATTTACATTATATAAAAGAACAAAAGCCATTTTCTTCCAATTTTCACTGTTTGTACCAAAATTGTGCACAACACTCTTCGGAAGTCTTTGAAGAGATAAAGTGAAGAAATTAAATGGAAAAAGAGGAATTATCTAACAAAAACTCCAAATCTCAGAGATGAAAATAATTAAAATGCAAGGATACACAAGAATTTAGAGTGGTTCGGCGTATTGCCTACGTCCACCATGAAGTAGTTTGCTTTATTGATCTTTCTTTGGTGTTTACAATTGATTTCAGCAATTTACAGTGAATAACAATGATTTGCAGCAGTGAAATTCGTTGGTAGCAGCAGCAATGGAGTTCAGATCTGGATTTGGCGGAGTCCGGGCGTTGGAGATCTCAAAGAGGAAGAAGAACCCCTTTTCTGTTGGCTTTGGGGGTCTATTTATAGGTGTAGGAGGCTAGTATTTCACTCAGATCTCGGGAGACCCTCTCTGGCATGTGACCAGGCCCGCACGCCCAAGCCCGTGAAGTTTCGGTCCGATCCGTGATCGATACGAACAAATTTCGTATCGATCGAGATTTCATCCAATGGAGTCGAAATTTGGCGTGGACATTCTTTAGCATGCACGTAGTCTTTTGTGAAAATTTCAAAGCATTTGGACTTGTAGATTAGGAGATATGATCGATACGAATTGGGATTCTCGGTTGGCTGTTTAGTTCGACTCGCTCTTGTTTCGACTCGCTCTTTGTTCGACTCGGTTCTGTTTGACTCGGTGACGTGGCGTTTATTCATATTGACTGTTGTGCCTTGCTTCACATTGATGGACACGAAGTAGAAGTCTTCGGATGGATGCGAAGTTGACGAAGTGGAGCGAGTCGAAGATGGAGGCGAAGCGGAGCGAGTCGAAGTGGAGCGAGTCGAAGTGGAGCGAGTCGAAGATGGAGGCGAAGCGGAGCGAGTCGAAGTAGGCTTCCCAGATGGATTCGAACAGAGCGAGTCGAAGTGGAGCGAGTCAAAGTAGAGTGAGTCGAAGATGGAGGCGAAGCGGAGCGAGTTGAAGGGGAGCGAGTCGAACTGAGCGATTCGAACAGGGGCTGTTTTTATCCAATTTTGCATCGATCGTAACTTGAGCATACGAACTCGGATTGACCTGAAATTTGGAACGTTGACTCTCATAGCTTCGCTTGTTGTGTCATATCAATTTAGGCTCGATCCGAACTCGGGCAAAATTTGTCGATATCCATAGTGGGCCTGCGTATAGCCGATCTTCTTGGATGAACTATCTTTGGTTTCTAGTCAAGTTCTTGGTGTCACGGTGTTGCCAAAAGGCGGGATAACATTCACACAAATAAAATTTGTAAACTTACAAACATAAACAATAAAATATTTTCCAACATATAAAAAGATAAATTTTTATTTTTTAAAACAAATTTTATTATTAAAACCCTTAATTTCCAAAAATACACTAATTACTCAAATAAAATGCAAAAGTTTCCATTTTTAACTTTTAAAATTCAACAAAAATACTTTTCTCACTTAGAAAAATATTTCAAATCATTTCCAAACCTTATTTATGGCCAAAACAGAATTAAAAACAAATTTCCACCTTTTTATTTTAAATAAACCAACTTTAAAATTAATTGCTTCTTTTAAAAATTATTAAAGGAAGCAAAATGGCAATAATTAATAAAATTATTACACTATCACTAAATAAAAATCATTTCCCATTTACTTTTAACTCAAACCACAATAAAAAGGCTTCTAAAACTTTATTCTCACCTTTTATTCCTAAAGTTCATTGTTTATTTCAAATAAACAATTTAAAACTCCAATTGTATTTAATTCACAATATTAAATTATAACTACCGTTATAATTTAATATTAAAAGGTAATCACTAAAACCAGGGTTTTTACAGACTCCTCCCTTATAAAAATTATGTCCTCGCAATTTTCTAGAAAGGAGCTGTATACAACACACTTTTTTCATCAAGCAAAGGATAGACAAACAAGCTCGAGTTTTAAAAATTCTCACACTCTCAAGATAGGATGGTAGAAAACCAAGACAAGATTCGCTCGATTAATTCTATTGTTTCCAAAGCGCTAATATTGGGATTAGCGAACCATAGAATTTTCCAAGCAACACCCAAGACTTCGAAGGCGTTTCACCTTCGAATGAGAACACAACAAGATGCTACACCAAGAATTAATCGAATGAGATTGGTTTCTCATAAGCTCCTCAAGTAGAGTCGGGATTCAGCCCAACTCCATCCCGAACTCTAATCAACAAGATGATTATCGATATTATTTTCCGTATGACACTACGAAGGGAACCACATCGATACAAGATAGACACAATAGAGGCAAGATAGATCAACTAGAAGGTGGTTTCTTCAAAGGCCACCCAACTCAAACGACCGCATATTTGCATGTCGTTAGAAAATAGTACAAGAGTAAGATAAACACAAAGAACTAAAATATATGTATTAACTCTTAACCAAAAATCCTTAGAGTTTCAAAATTCAATATCTTTATAATCATAATCATAATATTTAATACTAGAAAAAATTTCAAAACTCACCACTATGCTAAATAATAAGCATTCAAAGACTCAAATTCAAATTCATATTCCTCTTGTTACAAATTAAATTTCCAAAAGAATTTTATAAATTCATACCATTAAATCTTTAAATAAAATTTAAAATCTCTTCACTCTTTATTTTCCAAACCACTAAAAGTTTTGAAAACAAGCTTCAAATTTATTACATATAACTTTTAAATTAAAATATCCAATAGACATTTTAAATTTTGAAACCTAAAACATATTTTATCTAGTAAACAGCATTTTTAACAATAAGCATATTTATATTTAATTCTATAAATTCAAAACAATATAATGGCATTGCCTCACCATCGGTTTATAGTGAACGACTCTATCCATTGGCTGCAGAGTTGACCAAGTAATCAAAACTGCCTTGCCACTTAATTAACCATCACTATGGTTCAATAGCTACATATACCACTCAAAATAAAATTTTAATACTTAATTCTCAAAATAATTTATTACCAAACTCAACCTCATAAAAACTCAATTATCGTGTCTGATTGCCTCATCTAGCTTTTAGGAAATTCCTATCGATAACGTCGATTAGGGGCATCGACCAAAATTCTTAAAGTACTCGATGGACAACCCAACACAAAAATCATTTCTATAAAAAGAAATACCTCTCATATAATACACAAAATATTCTTTTATTTCAAAATGACCAAAATTCCAACTTCTCTTAAAATATGTATCAAATAGCTGCATAAACTTGAAATCAAAGAACACAAAGAGATCTCATCGAGATTTTCCTAGAATACTCGATTTACAAGCTTGATGGAATAGAGTGGAGTGTTCGTCAATCCGAACGATATAACGAGTCACTCACAAGAATTATACGAGTGCGGAATGCGGTGAAAGGAATGTTATCCCCCGCGACTCGTAGCTGAAGGAAATTAGTGCAAGGTCAAGCTAAGGAAAGACTCGAGCACCGCACAATAGATCAAATAAGAGATCAACGAGATATATAGATAAGGGTAAGATATTCTTCTTAAATGAGAAGAAGCAACACTATCAACGTATCATTACTTCAAGTGAAGTAATGTCACAAAGTGTAACACCAAATAAGCATCCTAAAAGGATATGTCGAAAGAAGCAAGAGTGATAGTATCAATTGAACACACTTAATCCACTCATTCCTTAGTGGATATCCTCATGGAAGGATAACCAAAAACCTAAGGACCAAGAATAAGGACAATACAATACTCGATCGCCCGATTGGGTGTCGAACCCGAAACGGACTCACAGAAATCAACAAAACCACAATAACCAGAATTTGAGATACATCATCATCATCTCGAAACACAAAACAGATAAAGATACTTTGGAATTTTCATCAACATTCTGAAGAACAAGAAACAGCAAATCAGGATACCTAATATATATAGGATCCTTCTAGAACATAGGATTGGACTTGATAATAAGCAAGCCAATCCATCCCAAAACATACAAATCTCAAGATGATGAATAATAAGAGAATACTCACAAAAGGAAAATGCTCAAAATAATCTCAACACCCCTTACTCAAAATACTAAGGTTGTCGATCCCTTGATAGGATTCGCAATCCTTAAGAAGTGAAAAAACATGAAACAATCAAAAACAAAACACCATCCATCTTCTTCGATATGAGTGACTGTGAAGCACTCGAATTGAAGAGAACACAAATAAATGATCATAAAATAACATAGAACTCTAAAGGAAAGATGAAGGAGTACCTCTAGGTTGAGAGAAACCACCAGAAGCATCCATCACGATAAGCTTCCCAAATAAGGACCCTTAGATGAATTGAGGCATTCGGAAAACCAATGTCCCTCTTGTTTGCAAGTGCGACAAATGATAGGCTTAGAACACTCTTGAATAAAGTGATCATGAGAACCACAGTTGAAACAAGACTTCTGAGAACGATGACTTGCACTAGAATGAGAACTAGAGGCAAGATGCTTCTTCTTCTGAGAAAAAGATTGGGATGCTTGGAAGGGAAGTTTTATCTTATTTGGGTTCTTGCAAACCACATCCTCATCACTACTATTCCCTTCCTTCTCATGGCTTCAAGATGAAGCGCTGAATCAACAAGCTCTTCGAAGGATAACTTAAGTTGGAGCATAAGAGATTTCTTCAAGTATTTCTTCAAAACCAGAAACAAACCTAAGGTTCTTTCTATATGGAATGCTAATAAATTCAAGCCCATACTTGGATAGGGACTCGAAAGAAGAAACATACTCTGAAACAGATAATTTCCCTTGCTTCAACTCAAGGAAGCAACGGGCAAGGGAAGCTTTCTCAAACTCGGTCACAAACTTAAGCTTGAACCGCTCTCTAAACTGTTGCCAAGTGAGGGTGGACTCATCAATCTCGGCAATGAGAAGCTATACCAATCGAGAGCACGTTCTTGCATCATACCCGATGCTACAAGAACTCGATGATGATCAGATAAATCCATGCGAGAGAAGATGCACTCGCATGTCCGAAGCCAAGCCTGGACCTCAAGAACGGTCTCGAAACCTTTGAAAGGCTTGCCTCCCAAATGATAATAGTCACTGCACATACGCACAAATATGGATTTGTGCGGAGTAGGAGGCTGGATGCTCCGAACAAGCTCTAAGATCTGATCAGTTGACATGTACACACCTTCGGGACGTGAGCCACTAGGCTGCTCAGCCTCCAAGGTGCGACTTCTATCCCATCCATCCATGAGCTGAAACTTAAGATAGAATGGATTATTCACAGGGATAGATATTATTAACAAGCTTTATCAATTAAGGAATACTACGGAATTATAAAATCACATTCCTAGACGTATTCCCATTCATCTACCCCTAAGGACTCGAAAAGGTCGAGGCACGATTCGAAACAAGTTTGATTAAGAATGATGATTTCACTCATATTGTACTTTGATATATCGTAATATATGTTATATTCTGTGTTTATCCTATTTTGTTCTGAACTCAGCTCTGATACCAAGCTATGACGCCCCACCCCGAGACCCACATTAACAAAGAGAATTACTGGGTAATTCTGTCTGCTAATGCGGAGAATAGGGCTGGTTAGGAGCGACCATCTATAATCTTGTCTTAAACATCTACTGAATACGTCGATAAATGCTCTATATTTTTTCTATCCCTTGTGGATCAATATATCCAATAAATGATTAATACAAAACTACAGGTGGCTAATGGATCTATCAGAACAAAATACAATAACAGAATGCATATCACATCACAGAACATCAAACATCATATATATAAATACATATACATAGATACATCCCAGTACAATACAAAATGATACACAAAAGTGGTTCAAAGACCACACTACATACATCTAATCAAAATACATATCAAAGTCAAGCGGAAAGAAATATAAACTACACAAAAGTGCTAGGCTGATACCCAAGCAGATGCATCAAAGCTAAGTCCCATAACTGATAGCTAACCTGAAACAACTCGGTCTGACCTGAGTATAAAATACACGGGTCAGTCTAGCTAAGCAATTAGTTAATAAGGATAGACGATAATAAGAAGTATAAGATACAAGGTGATAATTCTTCTCGAACGAGAAGAAGCAATAGAAAGAACACACACCCATGACTTAAGTGGACCAATGTCACTTAAGTATAAAAAGACCTCAAAAGAGGTAACTCAAACAATAACACTCAAATATAGAAATAAATGCCTCATATCATCGGAGAGATCCCAAAACATCTTTAATGGTTTCAATGAACCATATTCCCAAAAAAGGAGAAGTCTTAAACTCAAAATTTGAGAAACGTCGTAAATGATAAACATAATATGAACTCATAAAAGAGTGATTTAAAAACTCAAAACTACGCCAAATGGCAAACTCATCATCAATATATATATATATATATATATATATCCAAGAAGAAGATTGCAAATCTCATATAAAAGCGCCGAAGGCGGAAAACTCAAATCTCAAGTATGGACCCAATAGCCTAATAAAAATTATGGACCCAACAGCCCAATGAGAGCCCATCAGCTCAAATCTTAAAATATGCACGTGCAAAACTCTTGTCCAGTACTATAAAAATTATAGGTACCTATCCCACATGATCGAAGTCGTAAATCCCAAACGACTGAAGTCGTAAAATTCAGACGACCGAAGTCACATAAACTCATGATGAGCCTAACAGCTCGATAAAGATTGGACCCAACAGCCCAATATGAGCCCAGCAGCTCTAGTACTGGCATAACTCAGAATGTGTCACAAACTCTCAACTAGGAACCCAAAAAGTGGTAACGTGCGTCCCATACCACACGTTCTCACTAAACGGTTTACTAACCGCTAGTCAATGCCACACTAGAAAGCATCATCAAACTCATAAAATCTCAAGACTTATCTCATCTCATCGACAAGTATAGATAGACATCGTGATGGTTCCTTATGAACCATAAATCTCAAAATAAGAAATCATATACTCAAGACTTGCCTCATATCATCGGTATGTGTATAGAAACATCGTAATGGTTTTCATCGACCATAACTCCTCAAATGGGAGATCTCAAACCATAATAACTCGCCAAATAATGGCCATCCCATATAATTCCTATAAATAGGAATTATAAAACTCAAACTACGCCATAAAATGGCAAAACAATTCAGAATTTATAACCTCGAATGGCTTCAATCGTACTGGTCCGGAATTAACCGAAACAGTAAACGCACATGTCCCATACCACGTGTTTTACTAAATCGTTTAATTCTCTTTCTCATACGTTCGAATAGTGCAGAAATGTGTATTTTATATTTAAATAATTTATTAGAGAAAACTAGCTTTTAAAACTATTTTCCAAAAACGTTTATTGAAACCAATATTTGAAATTCCTTTATTATAGGAAATAAATAGATTTTATATTTGAAAATAAATTTTAAAATACTATATAATAATAATTTGAAATGCCTAATTATTTCAAAAATTATTTCAAAAAGGTTTGGAGAAATCCGTGCTCCAAAACAAGAAAAAAACAAGGAAGACGGCTCAAAACCGATAACTTGAATTCAATTCAAAATCAATTCAAATTCAATTTAAATTTGAATTTCAGATTCTCAAAATTTAGCTAGCCTATTGATAGGCATCACAGCTCTCAAAATAGCACAAATACGTCAACAAAACCAAGCAAAGAAGCGAGCAAAACAAGCTAGAATTAACCGGGAACAAAAGAACAGCACAAGGGAAAAGTAGGGCAAATAAATGCCCCCTAGGTCGACCGCCAGGTCGACCTCTATTGTCCCTAGGTTGACCTAGCGATCGACTTAAGTAGCCATCTCACGCGGTTTTAGTCCCAGTCGTTTTCCTGCGACGAACTAATTTTCTGACCAACCTTTAGCGTAGCAAATGAAAGTATTCTTCAACCAAATTTTGCAGGCATATAGAGCAACATATAAACTACAAACTGAAAGAAATCTAGCAGCATTTCATTGCCGGAGTTGGAAGTTACAAGCATGCAAAGTAGAGACTCAGATCATATTTCACAAGAGAGAAAAACTGAAACAAAAAGTGTTTACAGAGTACGTATTTTGCACAGAAACTTGCTCTTTGAGCATTGCAGTAGCTAGAAAATATGAGTTACAACTCACCTTGCTATCTCAAAGCAAAAACCCAGATTATTAGCTAAAAGGTTGGAGCTTTGCTTGAATTTAAGCTTCAAAAACCTGTAAAACTAAGAAATAGAGACATGCAAGAAGAAACAAGTACTGTTAGTGGAGAATCATCTTCAAAACTTGATTTTTGATGAAAAAAGGGTTTTTGATTTTGATTACCTATTGATTTATTTCCAATTTGATCTTTAAACACTAAATTTGAGTTTAATTTGAAGATTTTAGGCTAGGGTTTACAAGAGAAATGGGTTTCTATATTCTAGTTTTGAGAAAGAGGAAGGCATTGCAAAAAAATGAACGTACAGAAGCTTAGTTTTCCTTTTTGTCAACCTGGTTAAGTCCTAAGTGGGTTTAACCCAATAATAAAAAGAAAATAAAAATGGTTAAGGCTTTATTAATTAACACTTTAAGTCAAAAGGCTTCATATTTACATTATATAAAAGAACAAAAGCCATTTTTTTCAATTTTCACACAAATAAAATTTGTAAACTTACAAACATAAACAATAAAATATTTTCCAACAAATAAAAAGATAAATTTTTATTTTTTAAAACAAATTTTATTGTTAAAACCCTTAATTTCCAAAAAATACATTAATTACTCAAATAAAATGCAAAAGTCTCTATTTTAACTTTTAAAATTCAACAAAAATACTTATCTCACTTAGAAAAATATTTCAAACCATTTCCAAACCTTATTTATGGCCGAAACAGAATTAAAAACAAATTTTTCACCTTTTTATTTTAAATAAACCACCTTTAAAATTAATTGTTTTTTTTATTATTAAAAGAAGCAAAATGGCAATAATTAATAAAATTATTGCACTATCACTAAATAAAAATGATTTCCCATTTATTTTTAACTCAAACCATAATAAAAAGGCTTCTAAAACTTTATTCTCGCCTTTTTTTACCAAAATTCATTGTTTATTTCAAATAAACAATTTAAAACTCCAATTGTATTTAATTCTCAATATTTAATTATAACTACCGTTATAATTTAATATTGACGGGTAATCACTAAAACCAGGGTTGTTACATCAAGAGCCTCCAACTCCAAAGGCATTGCCGATTGTTTTTAGGCAATCGTCAAGCTTCAACGTCCTAGGGTTTCGCCGATTGTCCAAGAATCGTGATGGATCGATCGTATGACTTCTCCATTTCCACTGCATCATCCTCCTCAACAAACAAACGGTTAAGGCCACAATGCAATCATCCCTCATCAAGACAAGTTACATCATCTTCTCCAGAAATGATCGTATGAATTAGAGGAGATAAAAGCTCCAGCCGTTCGAATTTATTATCACAACACTAATGAAACTCAAAGTCTCGTCCTCGAATCATAAAGCAAGTTTAATTTCATTCTACCTAAGTTCAAGATCTGGGGAAAGGAGGAAGATTTGAAGTCGAATCGAAACAAAATCCGAAGAAGGTCGATGATTTTTGGGATGCGGATCGTTGTTTGGATCGGTAAGAAAAGTAAAAGGAGGCTTGTTTTCTTTGTTTCGAAATGGAATGATACAAAATGAGCTGAAGGAAGAAGGAGAAATGGCTAAGTGTTGATGTATATATAGGAAGGATGTAAGCCGATCGTCAATAGCCCAAAGATTATGCCGATCGTTATCGACCCCAAAATTATGTCGATCGTTCTATATCCAAACATATGTCGATCGTTCCATATCCAAGCCAAATGTCGATCATTCCATCTCTAAGTCATATGCTGATCGATCAACATCTAAACTATATGTTGATCGTTACATGTCCAGGCTATATGCCGAGCATTCTGTATCCAAATTATATGTTGATCGTTCCATAACCTAGCATATCCAATCGTTTCATAACCAGGAACGATTTGAAATTTATTTTCTAAAAAAGGGAGGATTATGGATTAAAAAAAGAGAATATGCATGAGGGAATGACGACCGGTAGAAACTATTTATGAAAAGTTTTTTCTTTAAACTTGACAACGACTCGTGAACATGTAATCATGATCAGAAGTCAGGTACAAACTCGTATACATACAAGTATACATTTCAAAAAATTAATTTTCTGAAATCGACAAAAAACTGAATGATCGCCTGGAATCGACCAAAGAAAAACTAAAGCCAAGTTGCTGAAGCTAAGAAATTGCTAAAGTCAAAGCAAGATGCTCGCTAACAAGTTATGATCTCGTGTTTATACAATTGGAAATCGACCAATTATCATGACGAATAAGGAAAATACGATCTTCGACAAGAAAATAACTCAACGAAAGGATAACGACTATTTGATGAACCGGATAGGTTTTTTCTGACGATTCTAGCTTGCGACGATTCAAAGCACGTCATGTTTAAAACAAGATGTACTTTAGGGGGGAATGTTATCCTGCCTTTTGGCAAGGCAATAATATTACCGACTTCGCTTGGAACGGATGGTTATCAATCTTAGGAATCGATTACATACAATAATATAGATGATGGTCAGGCAGATTCGGACCGGGTCCCAATCGAGGTGCAATTAGCATGAAGTGATTGGCTAGCCTCATGAAGTTATATTTCAAATTTGGAGTCGATCTGAGTTTGTATGCTCAAGTTATGGACGAAGCAAGGATTTGTATGTATCGATTAAGAACGATTCATAAAACAGCTCAAATCATCGGAGAACGATCAATATCTCAAAATCTACAAGGCTAATTCATTTGAAACTTTCAGAGCATCAATAAAATGAAGAGTGGAGCCTACAAAAATGATCACAAGTCACAAAGTTGAGATTTGAGGATGGTCGATCGTTGTTGGTCGATCTTTTTTGCCAATCCATCAAAACGATCGGCATATTTCAGTGCACAATCCAAGTACAACAAAGATTGATCCATATCTCATAATTTACAACTCAGAATGATTCCATATTTTAGGAGCAATGTCAAAAGGCATGTAGGACCTCCTAAAAATGATCGCACGTGAATTGGATGTAAGGAAAAACGATCGGTGAAAGTTTAGCCGATCGTTCCAGATTGTCAAGTTAAGGCCACCGATCGTTATGGTGGGCCCCTATGGACCTAGAAAACCTTTTGCCGAAATCTTAGCGAAATATCTCATCATCTCTACCTATAAATACATGCCACTTGGTTCATTTTGAGGATCTTTACGCTATTGGTTAGAGGAGACTTTATTGTAATCAAGTGATATCCTTATTTCTCCATTGTAACCAGATTCATAAGTGATTAATAAAGGAAAAAACTTCAAAGTGGACGTACGCATATAACACCGAACCACTATAAATCGTTGTGTTTCTGATTATTTCTTATTATTTGTTGTTAGCTTGATCTTTTCCTCGGTTTAATTTTAACTTCTTCACTTACTTCTATACTAAATCTATTCTTAGGTGTTTGTGATTAATTTTGGTGCAAACAATAAGAAATTGAAAACTATTTAAAAGTTGTTTTGAAAATTATATTTAAAAACTTATTTAAAAATAGAGAGAGAGATGAGAGAGAGATCAAGTGCAATCAGAATTTAACATAAATCTATGACTCTATAAATTATCTAGAATATCTTGAAATCTTGAACTCTTCAATACTACCGAGTCTTTATTCTCTAACTCTTGAGTCTTTATATCAATATCTTGAATCTCTTCAATCTCTACTTGATACTGTACGGTCTTCTTAAATCATTACCTATGTAATATCCTACACTATATACCTCATACCTTGATAAAACATTAGTATTTATATTTTATACGATTTCCTAAAGTTGTAGTCATCAAAACCAATATCTCAGGTACTAACAAATTTAAGCTACTGTAATGGAGTTTGGGAGTGATAATAATTAACAAACAAAATGAACGATAATTACTAAGTAAAACAGTAAACAAATGACGATAGATAGACCGGTACTAGAGCTAGTCGATAGTAAGCGATCGATCGCTCCAGGTTCAAGCGGTCAACCAGTTACCGAAAATGGGGAACGACCTGAACCTCGGCCTAAGGCTCAAGCTATAAATAAAATAGCAGTGTATATATATATTATATATACATATATATATATATGTGTGTGTGTGTGTGTGTTAGTATAAGTAGGTATGATAGTTCCCTATGTGGCGATGCTAGGACGTTGTGGGACTGGGTAAATGCTACTTATCCAACCAGGTCGATACTCGACTAGGGGCGAGTCTATCGCAAATTGCACCTACATGAAGTTCTGCGGTGGATGCGTAACACCGATGATGATGCCTGACGGAGTATGTGATCCAGCACTAATGAGAGTTCCTTGAATATTCATGGTGATGCCACATGATGCTATGTTGTTGATAGATCCATGTGTAGTGCAATAAGAGGCGTTATGTTATCATTAAGAGGTGGATACGGATGCAGCAACAATGAGACACTTCGGTGAGTCAGCATTGCGGGCTCCCCCTCACATGTAACTAGGTTACGTGTAGTCGTAGTTGTGGGAACATAGTCTCATGGTAGAAATTGTGAGGAAACCTACGTTGGAAAAGTTGTGTGTAGTCACAGCCATAGGAAGGTAGTCTCATGGTGAAAATTGTAGGGAAACATTTGTGGAATAGTTCCAGTAGTTATTAGTTGATTGTTAGTTTTCTTGAGGTTCGATTAGTTGTTCGACCCTAAGTATGAGCATGCACAAGCCATTAGTGTAGGTGGGTATTAAGCTAAACCCCTTAAGTAAAGAAAACAAGTAATTCACGGACACTTGTAGAACATCCTAGGTCACATAGTGTTAACCAGTTTTTTGACCAAGGAGATTTTCAACTGGAATTAGAACGTCAAGATGAAGATGAAACATTGCACAAACTTGAGAACATATTTGGATGGGCAAGTAGATTGAACTCAACAAGTTTCAAATAAAATGGAGCAAAGTGGATCACTCAGTACCAAGAGGAACCACTTGGTGCTGAGAGCTTTTTGATCCATTCTGAACCTCCTCAACCCCTGGTACTTGAAGCACAACCTCAAGTGATTACCATGGAGTGCTTTTCTCGGAGAATAGATGAGCAACTCTAAGGATTTTCGGGAGGAAAACAAAGAAAGCAGGATAAGATAAGCAATATCGAGGAAATTATCAAAGAGAACTTGATCTTTATGGAAAAGAGTTTGGAACATAACAAATTGGAGATACAAGGACAAGGGTTTTCACACACATAAACCTCTTGGTACTGAGAGGTCTATTTTGGAACTTAGGCTGGCGTGCTCTCTTATGAACCTATGGACTTGCATCTGGACCTTAAACTACATGTGCCCCAAGATCTGTAGAGCAATTTCCCCTATAAATAACAACCTTATGGCAACCAAATAAGGATCTTTTTGGACTTTTGGCACTTCTCCTTCTTCATCCCCTATCTTTTCTCATAATAGTCACCAAGGCAAACATTGTTGGCGGTTCTAGACTTAAGAACATGTTAATTCCTTGTACCTGTAATTTCAATCTCTCTTAAATCTCTAATAAATAAAATATAAAGCGGACATAGGCCAGAGGTTGCCAAACCAGTATAAAAATTCTTGTGTCCCCTTTAATTTTCTTATAGTATTTACTATATTTCACTATTTCAAACGATTATGGGGCATTTGTGATTTGATGTCAACATTTTGGTGCTTTTATTGAGAAAGAGGAATTCAAATGCAGACTTAGTTGTCTACTGTGGATTGGAAGAGTCCATATGTTAGATCCAGGTATTTTTCATTTAGATTTGTAGGAATTTCTCAAGGAATTGAGATTCAAAGAAGATGAAGCAACCTAACATCAGATCTATGATTGGACGGAGTCGACTAGACCATGGGGACGACTAAGAGGTGTCCTCAGATTCCAATCAATCCATTTAGGTGACCAGAGAGGAGATGGAGAGAATGATGAAAGAGATGGAAGCTGGAATAACGGCTCGACAACAGGAGATGTTAGTTGGACATTTCAGAAGAATGGAACAACAAAGAATAACCGAAGCAACTGGAATTCAGAACCCAAGGCCAGAAACCAATGCGGGAGCATTTGAAGTTGGAACAGAACAAACTGGAGTAATTCCCCCACGGGTAGAACTAGTCGGTTCCGACCTGAATTGAGTCGATACTGAGAGGAATTTACCCGGGGGCATAATCAATTTGGATCTAGGATGAGCTCTAATGCCTAGAATGGGCGATGCTAGAGCCAGAGAGGCATATCAGAATGCGAATGCAAAATGGAACCAAAAGCTTACCGTAGGAACGAAAGGCATAATGAAGTTATGGATTGGAGACTTCCTTTGGATGATAACCCCGTAATCAGGATGGATTGGAGTCAATTTTGATTCCCTTACCCAGCCTTTTATTTTAAATAAATGATACAATATTAATATCAAACCGATTACATGTGTACGAGATCCTGATCGGTCCCTAGGAATGCTCTAACTTGGAAGTCTGAAGGCGATCCGTCATTGGATTAGATGGTTTGATTTTTGCTAGATGCCCTAACTTAGGCTTCATGAGTGGTGACCGACGCTGATTAGGAAACACCAACGGAGATTGATGACCCTTGAAATTGATTAGGATTTTATAAACCACTTGAATGTGATGGCTGATACCGATTGATCATGGTAGTCCCGTCAGGAGAAATGGGGCAGTAACCGCAAGAAGTAAGTCCCCTTATCGGAGAGTAAGCAGATGAACTTGCTTAGACGTTAGGCCCCCTTTGATAGAGTTAGGGGTATACGCCCTAGGGGCAATTATGTAATTTATTGTAAATTAGTTAACTCTGTAATCAATTCTTGTTTGTAATAAAGGTATTTTCTTTCTGTTATATATTTGGTATAATGTGTTATAAATAATTAAATGTTTAATTAAACTATATTCAACGGAAAATCCATAAATGGTGTGTTTGTGATAGTAATTACAAATAGTTTTAATCATGAGTATTATATCACAATATATTAAACACATCATTTTAAATATTCCTAGTCAAGATGCATCGAGACTGGATATCGATATGTCCATTAAGACTAGAGTATGTAACGCTCTCCAAATGTTGGGTAGTGTATTACTCATGACTGTTGGGAACACCTAGGGGTTACGTACTGATATTTATTGGATAAATATGAAACGACTCACTCGATAGTTTTTTGTTGGTTAATATAACTAAGTTTAAACAGAAAATATCGATGTGATTGGTTTACATAGTTCTCTGTACTTAAGAATATTGTCGATCTTCAATATGAAAGCTCCACATTAATTACAGAAAAATCATGGCGCGGGTTCCATCGAGTAACTATAGTTGGGTCGAGTGGAAGTATTGAAAGTGAAGTACTATTCAAGAGAGTATTCGTCTCGTATCATGGTCAACTCAAGTCAACTCAAAGTCAAAATCTCTGACCAGAGTAGTTTGGTTAATGATAATTGTTATTATTAAACCAAGGACTTTTGTTTGGAATATAGAGTTAAATACGAACGATATTGGAATTTTGACCATTACCAAATTCCATAAGTCCAAAGTAATATAGTTTTGACGAAGAGAATTGATGTAAAAAATAGTCACAACCAGGTAACGCTTAATAAAGTAAAATTGGATTTTACTCAAACCAAGCAAGCAATAAATTTGGCCAAAATTTCACACCACCTGCTAAGTGACGTGTGAACGTTAATATTCGAATTATTCGATATTAATCGCTGACCAAATTTACACCTAAAAAGTCACACAACTGAAACGTTGTACACTCCTTTGACCACCTGATTTAATTAAATTATAATTGTTATAAATTAATTAATATTTTATGGAATATTAGTTATAAAATTTCACTTTATGCGTTGAACAATACTACAATGTGTTTATAATAGTTACAAATATACTGATCGATAATCGATATCGATACGCGCTTAAATTGGATTTAAATTGCGAAAAATTTTGTTCGAGCTTGGACTAGGTTTGAGGCCCATATAAGGCATGATAATTTCTACTAAGAAGTGAAAAAATCCGGCCGGCCAATGGTTGGTAGGTGGGAGGGGTTTGAATGGTTAAAATTGAAAGAAATGGTAAAGAGAGAAAGAACGATGGTGATCCACTTTTTGCTCTGTTGTCTGTCCTTTATGTAATGCCACTTAACCCTCATTTTCTATACATATTTCCCACTTCCTTACTACATTTCGAATAGAAACCTTAGTCCAAATACCAAAAAATTCCAAATTCAGATACATATAAAAAACACTTCAATCCGAACAACGGTGGTAGACAAATTTGGAGTTGGCATCTTCCAAGTTGTGAATCTGATTCAAGGAGCACTCAACTTTGTTTCATTGTGTCTTTAATAGGCTTTGGGAAAGGTAACTCTCTGATTTACATTCATTTATCAATGTTTAGTTAGTTGTTATATCATATGATGCTTAGGTAGAAATATTACGAATCCAGTTTATTCAATATGCTGTCACATTTCTGATGTTTGAAAATATATTAGTGCATATATGTATAAATAAAATTTGTTATCATTTTGAATATATTTGAGCAATGAATTCTTGGCTTAATTAAAAAATAAAAATTAATTTTTTAATTAAATATTATTTAACTATGCCTTTCTTATATAATAAATAATTTTCTAAAGAATAAAATTATATAATAAATGTTTTAAATTTTGTAACATTTTATTTTTATGTAAATATAATTCGATGGCAATATTTAATTTATATTAATATATATTACAATTTATGTATTAATTTAATTAATTACCTAACTAAGAATTAATTATGTTAAATCATCTATATACGGGCATGTTAAACCATATACACATTATTATGTCGTAAATGCACGTACACATATATGTGTATATGATACACATATCCAAAATACAGTACAAATCATATAATATTAATCTTTATTTATAAATTTAAATAAAATATTGATTTTATTTAAAAAGAAAATCTAGAAAAGTTCTAAATGGATTAGACTTCACAAGCCCAATAAAAATCCAAGGAAAAGATTTTTTTAAATTTACCCTTTAACTCCGCTGCGAGCTTTCCCAATTCTAAGCCCACGTCGGAGAGTGAGCAGATTGGGTTTAGCAAAGATCCGGAGAAATTAAAAGTAATTCCCTTCACCAGAGAGGGAGCAAATGGACTTGCTTGGACGTTGGGCCCCCTCATCGGAGAGCTAGCGAATTGGGGTAAGCAAGGATCCGAAGATATCGAAAGTAAGCCCCCTCACTAAAGAGTGAGCAGATGGACTTACTTGGACGTTGAGTCCAATTGCCGGAGAGCAAGCAGATTGGACTTAGCAAGGATCCGAAGAGATCGAACCCCGGATTGGATGAAAAATGATCCGGAGCGAACGAACCCTAGATTGGATGATAAACGATCTAAAGAGATCAAACACAAGATTGGATGACCCTATATTGGATGAGGCCGCAGATCGGATGTTAAATAATCCAAAGAGATCAAACCCTAGAATGGATGTTGACTTGATCTTAGGTTTTGAACGCCTTGTGATTGGAGTAGAATAGATAAATCTCGAATGAACACGGTATGATTTTGATATATGATGTGATAACTTAGGATGAAAATGGACTAATTATGATTCATGACTGACACTTAAGCAAGGACTAGAGTCCTTAGCTATGATAGTCTGGAATGACCATGGATTTACAAGAGAATCAGAAGGACTGGACAATTCACCAAGTTCGGGATCGATGGACGACCGAAGGGTTCAACTACCAAAAATTGACTACAGCTGAAACTTGTTCTTGAGCAAAGCACGCCTTATATGCATAAGGCATACTTTGGAAGGCAAGTGTTAATCGACTTTTTGACCAAGCTGATTTTCAATTGGAATTAGAATGTCAAGATGAAACAATTTACAGACTTGAGAACATGTTTGGAAGGGCAAGAAGATCGAACTCAACAAGTTTCAAAGAAAATGGAGCAAGTGGACCACTTGGTATCAAGAAGGACCACTCGGTACCGAGAGCATATTACTCCATTATGGACTTCATGAACCGCTAGTACTAGAAGCACAACATCAATTATTTCCATGGAGCGTTTTTCTCAGAGAATAGATGAGCAACTCTAAGGATTTTGGGAGGAAAGCGGAGAAAGCAGGATAAGGTAAGCAATATCAAGGAAATTATAAGAGAGAACTTGATCTTCATGGAAAGGAGTTTGAAACACAACAAATCGTAGATAGGAAAAATATGGGAAGGAAGGGTTTTCACTCACAGAAACCTCTCGGTATCAAGAGGTCTATTTTGGAATTTATGCCGATATACTCTCTTGTAAACCTATGAACTTGCATATGGACCTTAAACTACGTGGGCCCCTAGATTTGCAAAGCACTTTCCTTTATAAATATCAACCCTATGGCAACCAAAGAAGGACTTTCTGGACTTTTGGCACTTCTTCCTCTTCATCCCCTGTCTCTCTTCATAATAGCCACCAAGGAAGACATTGTTGGCAGTTGTAGGCTTAAAAACCTGTCAATTCCTTGTACCTGTGATTTCAATCTCTCTCAAATCTCTAATAAATAAAATATAAAGTGGACGTAGCCGAAGATTTCCGAATTACTATAGAAATTGTTGTGTCTCCTTTAATTTTCTTATAGTATTTTCAAAATTTTAACTATTTCAATCGATTCTGGGGTGTTTGTGCCATTTTTGCAAACACATATAATATTACCGAAGTCAATTGCATGTGATCATCAATATTAATGATGTAATACATTCACTAGACTTTTGTCTAATCCACTCATTTTCCTTTCTTTTTCTCCATCATAAGAGTACAAAGGAGTATATGATAGGCCTAGCGATACATTGAGAGGTGGGCTTGACACCAAAGTTGCTTTTTATTTCCTATTACTCTCCATGTAATGTTTATCGTATTTAGTATTTTATTAGACTACTTGATATATTTTTGTATAATGTGGATTTGACTACCTACTGTTTGAGACTGTGTTTTGGATATTTTCTGAAATGACTATTTTCAACATTTATATATTTTCTGCCTTTCACTGTGAGATCTAAAAGTGTAGTATGTCTTAAATTTTATCCCTATATCTTTAGTCTATGAAATGTTTAAAAACACTAACAACTCATATTTCTTAGCACCAATGTGAGTCTGAAAGTCACCTTAGACTTTAGATCGGTGTGTCGGGAGATGCGAGTTGTCATATAATTTCAATTTTTCCCATATATGGGTCATAGTGGGCCTATGAAGTTTAAACAGTTTCACTACATCCAATCTATTTATTATTAATAAAACCATATTTTATTAATATTGTTCTATTTCATCTAATTAATCATATTAATTGATTTCAAATTAATATATGTTAACATTTCACCTAGACGCTTTATTGAGAATGCAACATATATACATTCAAACATACAATGACATAAATAAATTAATACATATAAACAAGTGTGTGTGTATATGTGTGTGTACATAAGCACACATCTAGATATTGGGATTTATATTTATCGTATATACATATATATTATACTTATATATATATATATATATATTACCTAACATGCATATTGGGAATATAAATGCGTAGGTATATACATATGTTTGAGAATACTGCAATATATGTACATGGTTTATATACACATATTGATAGTACTACACATATATGTTTAGACATATAGACACACACACATATGTAATCATTGTTGCCACTTATATATTTTATATACATACATATTTATAAAGGTACGAGAATAGATCGCATAAAGTAGATATCTCAAATAAGAGTAAATAAGAAGAATGAAGGTGGAAAGGTAATTCGTATTATAATTAAATCTAATCAAATATGGGTTAAAAGGGAAACAACCATGAAGGGTGATACTGTTTTTCTAAAATCACCAATTTAACAATTAATTAAATGCCATATCGAATTCCAAACTTGGTTACAGCAAACATCCAAACTATTGAAAAACTCAAAAGGAATTTTATGTTATATCTAAATTTGAAAAAGCATATAATTAACATAAAGAAAGTTAAAAGTCTTACAATTTAATTTATTGTCCCTATTGACATAATTAGATTTGAAACATACACTTATATTTATGTACGTACATATATGTAATAAACTGAAATTTAATTTTAAAACATGAAATTAAATTAACTTAAAACAAATCAACTAAATAAAAGTTCTATTTTTGATATTGGTTTAATATTTCAAAGTATGAACAAGAATTGATTATAAGAGAGTGTGTGTGTCTGTGTGTATGTATATATGTTAGTGTGTGTGTATGTGATCTAATCTACTAAAATTAGATCCATGTTTAAAAGGGAATAAAATGTACCAACAACAATAATTTATTGAAATAAAACAAATTTACAACAACATACAATTTTAGATTCAACAAACAAAAAGGACATGTTTCAGGTCTCAAATGGAATAAGATATCAATTTTTGGTTAAATAAAATAATTAAGCGATTGTAATAATAGATGAAAATTTTCTAACAGATCAGTCCACAACAATTAATCATTTCATATTTAATTAAATCATTAGCATGTAAATAAAACCATACACAAAAGAATTCACATTCAATCGTAATACATAGTAGAATTTTAACCAATCATAATAAGTGGCTACAATATATGTATGTGTGAACAATTATCATTTTGAACATCATGAATAAATTATAAATAAGAAAATATACCAAAAAATCTTGCCCTTTGTCATTCTTTATTTATGGCCTCTCCATTAGATTTCATGCAAATCAACACCCCACCTTGCAAGAGAAAGATGAATCACCTTTATTTTAACTCAATTTGATGTTGATTTGAATTTATTAAGGGAAAGAATGACAACCATGATTTCGAAGAGGAGAAAAATTTTCGTATAAAGAAAGAATAAATGAAGAGATTTGTTATAATTTGTAAAAAGGAATCCTTCACATTCTCTTTATTCAGCTTTCGTGTTTAACTCACTTTTAAATTTCAATTAATTGGTTTCCTCCACCTTGTAAGATTTTTCATCTCTATGAATGCTCCCTTATGAGCAAATTTTCTATAAAAAAACCCTCATGTAATTATTTTATTTAAACATTTGTTTAAAACTATACGATTTTCATATATCGATATCTACAAATATAACTATTATATATGCGTTTTAATTACCAAAAACATTCAATAAAATTTCAAATAAATTTATAATAATTAATATTTCATAAATATTAATTAATTTGATCAATTTATAATGTTTTACAAATTAATTAAATCGTGTAGTTTTTATAGAAATCACAAATACAATTATGCGACTCAGAGGTATGAATTCGATCAGAGATTAATATTAACCAATTCAAATATCAACGTTTACACGCCACATTAGCTAATGGTGTGATAATTTGGCTGAATTCATCGCTTACAGGTCTTTTCTGTAAAATCAAATTTCACAATCACTTAAGCGGTACCTCTTAGTAATGATTATTTACACCAATCCTCTTCGCCAAAACTATGTCACTTTATGGATTATGGAATTTGATCTTGGTCAAAATCCTAATATCCTTCACATTCAACTTGGTTAATCTATAAATAGTGTCCTTGGTTTAATAATAACATTTAGTATTAACCTACTATTATGGCCTGAATTTTGACTTTGAGTTGACTATAGTTGACCGTCATACTGACCTCATATAACCAAAGAGATGAATTCTCCATCGAATAGTGTTTCACTTCCATTTCTTCTACTTAGACCCAAATATTACCATTTGATGGACATCATGCCACGAATTAACTATAGTCGAAGTGAAGTGTCAACATGGAAGTACAATAGTATTCTTAATTCGAGAGAACTATGTAATATCGTCATTATGAGATTTTTAATTTGACCTTAGTTATTATTAACCAACATGAAACTCTTGAATGAGTCATTTCATAGTTATCAAATAACTATCGGTACATAACCCCTTGGTGCTCCCAATAGCCATAAGTATTACTCTGCCCAATATTTGGAGAGCATCACATACTCTGGTCCCAACGGATATGTGACAACCCACACCTTAATATGCCCGATTTTTTCACTAAATCAAAAAACAAAAGCCCATTAAAGTAAAGATTGTTGGTGTTGGTATACTGAAATAAACGTAAGTATGTTAGAGAGCCATTGATAAGAACACAATAGAATAAAAAGTACACTAAAACATATATATATATAGACTAAGGCTAATACCTTATAACCAATATCATTACTTGAATATCTAGTGCCCTTGTCAGTGCAGAGCATGCATGAGGAAATCCATCCTCTCATCGTTATGTCTTATACCAGTATCATGTCCTTCAAAAATCTATCATGTGGGTTGTAATGAGAAAGGGGTCAGAACAACATTCTGGTAACTGGTGAATTGCGTACTTATATCCATAACACTAGTTTATGTTGATCGGTCCCATTACGTATTATGTCTATTATTCATAGCTTAGTCATTTTGACTGCAAGTACATGTACGATATGAAATAGATACATATGTGTGTGTGTGTGTGTGTGTTTAAGTGTGACCATCCCCTATGGACAAGGATACATCCCCCGCTAGTATTTGCAACTACGCACTACATCGGACATCCACAACAGTGTTTAGGCTGAATTGTCCGCATACACAGGGGAACGTCCCGTTGGTGCCTAATAATGGCATTATAGCTAATTAGCTGTATTACTAACTCATCTCAAAGACCAATCTAAGGATTAAATAGCCCACCTGCTAACGATAACAAACAAACAAAATTTGATGCAATAGCATATCTCATATAGAATCTACCTTATTAGGAAGTGTAGTCCGTCTTTAGGCGTACCCAAGTCTTTCTAATGACCGCTTCAAGACGATGGTGCTCATGACCTAATGTGTACAGCCCTAATCCTCAAATATACGCTACCAACAATGCTGACATAAAGCCGAGCTTTCGCTCACTATCCAATTTAGACTGCCTAACACAAATTACGAAAATGCCTACTTGACTACTTAATACCTCGTGTTGGAATTGAAGCAGACTGCAATTAGCCATTTCAGACTTCAAATCCGAGGCAAACCCACTTTGGTATATTCCCTAAACCTATACGCGAACGTACATCCCCATGGGTATTACAGTTGGAGATGTCCCAATCAATACAACGTGTACACAGTTGTTCATAATTCGTAGCCACTTGCGGAGGGAAAACTTCTGTTGTATAACATTACTGACCTTGCATCTCAATCCATACTAATGATCGCATCATTTATAATTAATCCAAATACTGGGCTAGACCCAATAATCCACACCCGTCATAAACGTATCCTTGATATCATATAATTTCAACTGGAAAATTATTACGCCTTCTAATTTTAATTATTAGTATTCATTTACTTGGCATGAACTTACTTCTTATTTCACTAATGTCATTAATTATCATTTACTGGTTCATTACAATTAAGTATGATCCACTGCTTCTTTCCAATTAATACAATTAAGTATGATTTACCGCTTCTTTCAAATTAATACAATTAAGTATCATATACTACTTCTTTTCAATTAATACTCCTTTTAACTTGATTGCTACAACTTCTTTAATTCTTTAATTCATTATCTCATTCATATTTAACACGTATTATTTGTTTTCCGACTTATATTTAATCACATACCTTTAATTATCAACAAAATTATTATTATTTCTATTTATAGCACTTTAGCCTTACATTTACGTAATGCATTGGAACTATATCTTCCCCAAAAATAAATATTATCATTGTAATTTTCCATAAATTATTTAAAAGCAAAATTGTGTTGTGTTCGGAATTACAAGGAATTACATTTTTTGCGTTTGTTGAAGCGGATGGTAAAAAATACCGTAAACGTCCATATTTTTCACATTTCTTTCCTTTAGGCATATCCCTTGTTATTTAAAATGATATGCTTTCATAAATAATTGTAAAGTTGGATAATTTATAGAAATTCACATAGAAACATTATTCATTCCAATGAATTAAAATATAAACTTAAAGCCCAATCAAATTTGAGTCATCTTCAATTCAATTTAACAACTTATAACATTCAAATAAAGAAATCTTGAATTAACATACAATCTTATTAATAACTTATCTCATAATATTTAGGGACTACTTTCACCATTACATTCCATATTTAGGTGTATACAACATTTAATCAAAGTTAACAATCTACTGAACATGGAGGCAGGGATCTTAAGTTCATTGTATATATATTTAAATCTATAATTCCATAATTTATATTTAGGCATAAAAGAAATAGATTCACAATGATATAAATCAAACATTATGTAAAACATATTGTTTTCCACTCACCTCTAAGCTTCCAAATCTCTAGATCTAAACCCGCTCTCCTTCTTTGACTCCCTTTTTTCTACCAAAACATGTATCAAAAGCGCATACATATTTATTAGATTATAGATCTGAGAAGAGAACTGAATTAAGCATAGTTTAAATTTAGATCTAGAATTTACTTCTTTTACGCAGAATCAATTCGCCCATTTTCTTCTTCTTCTTCTTTTCCTATTCTCGCCTTATATATATATATATATATAATATTTTATGATTTCTATAATTCCTAGAATTAGTGGAGAAAAGAAAATGGCAGAGCTTCGCTCCTTGATTTGGAAAATATGAGAAGAAAAGTAAGGGGTTGACCTGTATTTTTAGGCGCCCGAATCAATTCTATTCGTTAGATTAAATTATATTAGATCTAGACTGTTGGGCCAAGGTTCATTCTCAACCGTCACACTACCATCGATCAACCGCTCCTTCAGAGGCGGTCGACCGCTAGCAATCGAGGAAGGTGTCGAATAATTAATAACATATTATATTAATTTGTTTTATTCCCTTTTAATGCTGATTTGATTAGATTTGAACTGACGGTTACTTTAAAGTTAAGACCTTTGTTTAATGGTTGTACTATCGTTAAATTGATGATATTTATTCCTTCAAAGGCGGTCGGCCACTAGTAGTCGAGGAAGGTGTCGAACAATCAATAACGTATTATATTAATTTGTTTTATTCCTTTTTAATGCTGATTTGATTAGATTTGAATTGATGATTACTTTAAAGTTAAGACCTCTATTTAATGGTTGTTTTATCGTTAAATTAATTATATTTATTTCCATAATACATTTATAATTATTTTCGATCCAAAACCTTCAAACGTTAATAACTTTTCCATTTGAACTATGATCGTACAACTTTGTATATGAAAGTTGATCAGAAAATCGTCACGAATACAATGGTGCAAGTTTTGTAACCAAATTCTGATATTTATAAAAATTCTATTTTTTAGCTTTAATAATTATTTTCTAATTTTTTTTAATTAATTACTATTTAATATACGAGGTGTTACATTCTCCCCAATAAAAGAACTTCGTTTCTGAAATTCCTCAAGTACTGAATCATGTAACATAACGCACAATTATTTAAACCATCCAACCAATTAGTGTACAACTAATTTTTATAGCTAATTGTATACAAATGCACGATGTATCAACACATATGATATGTACATTGAACAATACCAAATCGACGTCTCCTATATGAATGCATTCTTTAAAATAGTTTTAAAAACATGACATAAACAACCTATATATACTGCCAGTTCTATATGTATGCAAGTTTTCAAAAATCAAAAATCTTTTTCACACAACAACTTCCACACTCCTATGAGTAGGAGATGGTTCAACCAATTTTGCATCCAATCCCTACCATCCATTACCTAGCATACAATTTCTAACATTCAAAATTTTGAAAATTCAGTTTTCCTAAATTTATACTCTTATATCGAAAAAATGATTTAGGTGGAGAATTCCATATTTCCATCCTTCTTTTTTGCACCCCTTCCATTGCACCTTGAAACCTTATCTTTTGCCCTCGGATCTTTTTCAACTTTTCTAAGTACAATCCATATAAGAAAATTTTGTTTTTACAATTTTAAAACAGAGTTATTTCAAAACAAGTTTTATTCCACTATTAATAAGGTATGGAAAAAGAAATTGCAAAACTAAAATAGTTGTTTCGCTTGTCATTATCTATGCATATTGTCACACTTACCAAATGGTAAAATTCATATTCACTAACACATCGACTTTCTCCCTACACTAAGCATGTGGCATTTCTAGAATCGAAAATTTTCTCCTTTCCATTTAAATCCTCGTTTTAATTAAATTTGTATGATAGCTGGAAAATTTTATTTTTACTTACTTTTCAAAAATAGGGTTTTTTACCTTTAAATAAATCCTTTAAAAATTGTTTCAAATATTTATAAGAAAATTTAAAACATTTTATTATATTATTTATATGGAGTCATACTCAAACTGGGTTTTATCTGTCCTTTCTTTTGGACTTTTCTTATTTTCCACTTACTTTCTGACTTATCTTCATTCAGAATGTATAAAAATTTCGGTTATTATCTTTGAGCGATTACTACACACCTTCCTTTGGGAACTCGCTCAATTCTTATTTCCAAATATCAACAACATATAGATTCTTTACTTCCTATTTATCCGGATCCAACGTACATCAACAATCGACAATCCAGCGGACATCCACAATCATAGGGCAGTCTAGGCACAATAAGGGAGTCAAGTACCATCCAACTTCAAGGACCCTTCCATATGTCGCACTTATACTCTTCTTAAATCCAACACTTTACGATATGGCCTACATCCCGTGGGGTGATCGAGATAGGCGTATACTTCGAACTATATTTATTGTTCCAACTTATAGTCGCCTTGTCTAGCTTTTCAAAATATGGTCGCAACTACTTCAACAGTCGAAATTTGCAGGGTTTGGCATATAATATATATAATTACATGTAAAATTACAAATACGTTCACCCAATGCATCCTAATTCTTATGATCGACTAACCTAAATTTTGATACTAAATGTAACAACTGGCACCTTAATAGGGCTGACTTTTCGCTAAATTGGAGAGCCAAAGTCCATTATGGTACAGATCATTGGTGTTGGTATCCTACAATAAACATAAGTATATCATAGATCAATCAATAAGAACTCACAGGGAATAATAATGTATAATAAAACATATATACACTGACCAAGGCAAATACCTTGGGACCAATATCATTCCTTAGATATCTAGTGTCATTGTCAGTGTAGAGCATGCATGAGGAAATTCATCCTCTCGTTGTTCCCATTTTGTATCAGTGTCATGTCCTTTAAAATCTATCTTGTGGGTTGTAATGAGGAGAAGGTCAGAACAATGTTCTAGTGACCAGTAAAATAAATACTTTATTTATAACACTAGTTTATACCAAGTGGTTCCCATTACGTGTTATGTCTATTATTCATAACTTAGTCATTCCAACTTCATGTATGCGTACGATATGTCTAACCTACCCCGATGTATGAAATAGATACATATGTGTATAAGAATCATTGTCCCCATGGGAAACGATACATTCCCTGCTAGTATTTGCAACTACGCACCGCACTGGGCATCCACAACAGTGTTTGGGCTGAATTGCTTGCATACACAAGGAAACCTCATATTGGTGCCTTATAACGGCTTTATAGCTAATTAGATGTATTGCTAACTCATCTCAAATCCAGGCAAACCCACTTTGGTATATTCCCTAAACCTATATGCAAACGTATATCCTTATGGGTCCTATAGTTGGAGATATCTCACATCAGTACAATGTATACAAAACTGTTGGTATCCCTTATGGAGAGCAGTCATCTCAACCCATACCAATGACCGTTCATTTATAATTAATCTAAATATTGGGCAAGACCCAATAATCCATACCCATCATAAACATATCCTTGAGCCATATAATTTCAACGGGAAAACTAATACGCCTCTTAAGTTCAATTATTAATATCCATTTACCTGCCATGAACTTACTTCTTATTTCATTAATGTCATCAATTATCATTTACCACTTCTTTCCAATTAATACAATTAAGTACAATTCACTACTTCTTTCCAATTAATAAATTAAGTATGATTTACTGATTCTTTTCGATTAATACAATTAAATATCATTTAATTCTTCTTTCAATTAAAACTCATTATAACTTGATTACCATAACCTCTCTAATTCTTCAATTCATTGTCATATTCATGTTTAACGCTTTATTTGTTTTCCAACTTATATTTAATCATGTACCTTTAATTGTCAATAGAATTATTATTATTTCTATTTGTAACACTTTAGTCTTACATTTAGGGATTTCCACATCTTAATATATTAGAACTATATATTCCCCAAAAGAAAATATATCACTATAATTTTCCATAAATTATCTAGAAAAGAAACTGTGTTGTGTTCGAAATTACAAGGAATTACCTTTTCTGTGTTTATTGAAGCAAACAGTACAAAATATGGTAAACATCCATATTTTGCACATCCATTTCCTTTAGGCATATCCCTTGTTATTTCAGACGATACACTTTCATAAATAATTGTAAGTTGGATAATTTATAGAAATTCACATAAAAACATTCTTCATTCCAATGAATTAAAATATAAACTTAAACCTCAATCAAAGTTGAGACATCTTCAATCCAAGTTTAACAACATATAATATTCAAATAACAAAATCTTGAATTAACTTACAATCTTATTAATGACTTATCTTATAACTTTTAGGGACTACTTTCACCCTTACATTCTAGATAGGTGTATACAACATTTAATCAAAGTTAACAATCAACTGAATATGTAGACAAAGATCTCAAGTTCCTTGTATATATGTTTAAGCCTATAATTCCATAATTTATATTCACACATAAAAGAAACAGATTCACAATGATAAAAAAACTAATATTCTGTAAAAACATATGATTTTCCACTCACCTCTAAGCTTCCAAATTTCCATATCAAAATATGTTCTCCTTATTTGACTCCCTTTCTTTCTATCAAAATATGCATCAAAAGTGCATACATATCTATTAGAATTATAGATTTGAGAAGAGATTTGAATTAAGAGTAGTTCAAATTTAGATATAGAATTTATCTCTTTTATGCAGAATTGATTCACCCCTTTTCTTCTTCTCTTTTGTTTTCCGATATTCTCCACATGTGTGTGTATTATAATTTCTGCAATTCCTAGAATAGTGGAGAAAAGAAAATGGCAAAGCTTCGCTCCTTGATTTAGAAAATACGAGAATAAATGGGGGACTAGGCCTGTATTTATAAGCGCTCAAGTAAATTATATCTGTTATATCAAATTATATTAAATTCAGGCGGTTCGACCAAGGTCCAATCCCAATTGCCACACTACAACCAGTCGACCGGACCTTTAGAGGCGGTCAACCAGCCCTAATGAAGGTGTCGATCGGTCAATAGAGTATTGTTTTAATTTGTTTTATTCCCTTTTAATGTTGATTTAATTAGATTTGAACTAATGGTTACTTTAATTTTAAGACCTCTATTTAACAGTTGTTTTAACATTAAATTAAAGATATTTATTCTTTAATACATTTCTAATCATTTTCGATCTGAAATCTTCAAACAATCATAACTTTTTTATTTGAACTCCGATCGTAAAATTTTGTATATGAAAATTGATCATAAAATTGCCACGAACACAATGGTACAAGTTTCATAGCCAAATTTTGAAGTTTGTAGAAACTCTACTTTTGTGCTTTAATAAATTTATTATGTCTTTTCAATTAACTACTGTTTAATTTATGGGTGTCATAGGATATATTGATACCTTTTCTTGAAACATCTCGACTAAGAATATTTAAAAGAAAATGTAATTTTATATTATGATTAATTACTCACGATTGCAACTATTTGTAACTACTATCAAAAAACATTTCATTTAAGGATTTTCTTATTTATATACACTAAATTAATTAATTATATCACTATATAACAAAATAAATAATAGAAATCAAATAGCTTTGTCATGAGCAAGATCATTCACAAAGTTGGATATATGTAACAAATTACATAGTTGTCACTAGGGCATACCCTAAACTTTATCAACCTTCCAATTGCATTTGGAGTCGGTTATGGTATCTTGTTCTTATTCCTTTGATCTGTTTTCTCAAAATTGATTGAACTGGCCTCGTAGGGGATGAATATGTTATATTGTCTTAGTTATATACTTTGTCAATCAACTCTCTCCAACGTTGATAAACTGTCTTTATCATGTGGAACTCTTCGAAGTATGTTTCTTGACTTTCAATGAGCTATAATACATGGGCAACTTCATGAAATAAGGTCCTAATCTGATACATTACAATGGTCGATGGTATGGTCTAACCCATACTTAAATCCAATACATTACAGTGGTCGATGGTATGACCTAACCCATACTCAAAGCAAAGCACACCCTATTGCATTAACACATGGTCGAATCATTGAGTGGACATAATTCCATATACGGCTTATGGACCCATTTCCATACAACAAATTGGACCTTAGATTTTCTGCACTTATCGAGCGATTGTGTTATCATGATAACCAATAGAGGTCTTAGAATCAATAGTCGAACAAATCAATAACGAACAACTATTCATACTTATATGTGTGTGTATCAAACATATATACACACATTCAACCATATACACTTCTAAAGCATTCCAATTCAATAAGGTCAAAACGTCACATCAAAACATTACCTAATCGATGTTCAAAACCCAAAGAAAAACACACAAATCGATATAATTTTATTTATTAAACTTGGCCTTATTAGCATAGGTTTATTGGGCAATTTTGCTTAACATCAGTGGACCAGTGTACTATGCACAGATGGACCAGAGTGCACAAAAGTTACAAAAACCTGCTACCTTCCAAAATATTATATATATATATATATATATATATATATAATTCCAATTTTTCATTTGATCGTATTTCTTCGTTTTTCACTCGTTTTCGAAACTATTTTCTTCTAAACTAAAACTAAAGTCTCTACCATCCATCTACTTCAAACTCATTGGGAGTCCAAGTTGATATCATTTCAAAAGTTACTCCAAAAGTTGATGAACACAAAACTAGATTTTTTTGGTTTTATAAATATACTTCTTGTGAGTGTATCAAATATACTTTAAATCAAAGTAAATTCATACTAAAAATCATATTATCACCTGAAATAACATCTGGCACTTCACCAACACACACACACACATATATATATGTATGTATGTATGTATGTATGTGTGTGTGTTACACATATTTTAATATATTCCATTTCTAGTGCAAAAGGAACAATTCTTTCATATACTTTTCAATATCACATAATATTTCATATAAAATACATTTTATCATTTATAAATTTTCTGAAACTTATAGAGATTTGTCTAAAATTAGTTTGTAAAGTTTTTATATGATTTAAACAAGCATTTTTGAATATACCGTATACGTATATTTTCCAAAACTTGAATTCCAACATCCACTTTGCTATACTCATACGTACATACAAACATACACATACACACTCACAATACTATTATGTGTGTGTGTGTTCATCAAAATTTCAAATTTGATTCTCTGATATATAAAATTATAAATCATAATTTCAAATTCACATTATCCCTTGTATTTCATAATGATTATTGATCATATAATGATCATATTCAATCTCCAGTTCACATTTTTTATGTTGTTTTGCATTATTTGCATTGTTTTGCGTTGTTTGGAAAAACATCAACTAGTTTATCTTTCTATATAAATTTCATAACTAAATTACATTATTTTTAGATGTTATTTATTTTTATTTATGTAATATTTTAGTAATTAACATCATAACCCATATTTTCTTTTCCTAACCCATAATTACTTAGAAACTAGATGAGATTGAAAAGCGTGTATTGCAAATCAAACATAAACCACTCACAATATCCAAAAAGCCTCCAAATTGCTCGTTGTTCGGAACTTGATTCTCCTCCAAATATATGAATCCAAGACTCTAATTAGTGTTTAAATGTAGGTCTCAACTCGCTCTTTGTTCCGATACTTAAATCATTAAACTTAATGAAGATTTTGGGGGAGAAATTCAACTTTGGATTAAAAAAGAGTTTCTGAAGTTCATGAGGTAGAATAAGATCAAAAACGTGTGCTTACAAAAGTGGTTTTTAAAATTTCAAATAGGATAACTAACGATATTTAGATAAAATATGGTGTCCGTTCAAATTTGCTGAGTTAGCATATTTTAAAAATTCAAATTCCCTAAAACATGAAAACCGCGATATCTCTCACTTCGAACTCTGATTCAGACAAAATATACGACGCGCATTAGAAAAATTTGACGGTAGTAATGGCACTAGTTTCATTTTTAAATTCAAAAGTGAAAATGAAGATTTTATCCTTTGATCAAAATTATTTAATTTGTTTCATTATTCTAAATTATCAAAAAATATGGGTTATTACACTATCCTCTCCTTAAAAAGAATTTCGTCCTCGAAAATACAATATCCAAATCAATCAATTCACACCAATTTCAACCAGGATCATACTAATACATATATATCATATATATGAATAAATAGGAAGCATGATTATTGAAAGGGAGTGCGGATCAAGGATTTTAAGGCTAATTTAACACTAAAGGGGGGGTGATAGTGTTTAATGGATTCTAAGACTTATATGGACTGATTTAAAAATTATGTTATAAACAAATGCAGAACTTAATCACAGAACTATCACAGAATCAAACACAAATACAATAAGTAAATAAAAAACAGTAAAAGGAAAGAACACACTGGATTTTATACTGGTTCGAGTTACCCTACGTCCAGTCCTGTACCAAGGCAAAACACCTCCTACAGATTTTTATTAAATCAATGTCGAGATTACAATCCTCAATTTCTAAAGGCCTTGAGGTACTCTCTTGATTTACGGGCCATAAGGTTACCCAATTGATTTCAAGCACAACTACACCTTATAGAGAGACTCGATAAACTTTTGATTACAAATTGATCCTATAACTATGAATAGCACTTTGATCTTCGAGAGAGGGCAGAGAATCAAACAAGAATGAGATTCTAATTTGATTCACTTGAGAATTTGGCAGAATTTCAGCACAATCTTAAAAATATGAAAATTTTAGAATATGGATTTGTGGAGAAGGAGTGAAGAAAATAAGAAAAATAGTTAGTTAAAAAATTCGTTTGTGAAGGCTATTTATAGACCAGTAATGGTCATAACCATTCGTGAAGAGATTTAAACGAATAGACACTTCTTTTGAAAATTGAAACTTTTGAATTTAACGGCCACCATGTCGACATGGGGTATCCTATGATGTCGACATCCCTTAGTTAAAAACAATGTGAAGTTTAAAACAAGAATTTATTTAAAAAACAAAAACAAAGAATATTTTAAGGCTAAAACAACTTTTTTGATAATCATTTGAAAATATAATTTTTGAGGCTAAAACATTTTGAAAAGCAGTTTTGAAAATCATTTTGAAAAACCATTTTGAAGTAGTTTTGCAAGCTTCTTTCTGCAGAATATTTCATCACATCGGGACTCGAGAACTTGTACAAAACCAGGATGTTCGTGGGTTTGTAAGCCACTTGTCATAGGTTTGTAAGCTACTTGTCGTGGATTTGTAAGCCACTAAGAAGGTAGAAATGGGTTCCATCCCAAATGAAATATGGAATGAAGATTTCCGTGCTATTATGAAGTTTTAACAATAAACTAGACACATATCTCGAAACCTTGATCTTGATACTCATGAGTCTTCAAACTTGATTTCTTCATTCTTGATCTTTATACTGTACAGTCTTCAATAATCAGTACCTGCCTTATATATATCCTACATAATAACATTCATATGTATCCAGACAATAGTGTTAGTATATAAGTTATAATAAAATAAGTTACAAAGGTTGTTGTCATCAAAACCACTATCTCCCGTTCCTAACAATTATGTTCTATTATACTAGACTAAATGCGAGAATGCAATTCGGTAGTCGACCTCCTGAACTAGTCAACCTCCTTAATGTATGCAATATAGATGGAATATAAGCATGATGCAACAGAATCCTAGTATATCAACATAGATGAATCTAGTGAATGCAACTATTTATATCATATTGTGGATCATGGGTTCAAACATCCTAATGAACTATACTAATCTAAGTTAATCACAAAGCAACCAAATCCAAAAAATCCAAAATCTAACATTAAAACCTAAATCCTAAAGAAACAAATTGAATCTACAGCAATCATCTAACTAAGCCTAGATACTAACTAAACTAACAATCAAGTAAATGGGAAAACATTTCGAAAAGGTGTCTAATTTAAAAGATGGAATCTTCTTCCACTTTTCAAATACCTCCGACCAAATCGATATCCCCAACTAAACCTAACGAACCCCATTACTGGTATAAACTCATTCTTAAACATCAACCACAAATGTACATGCACGTATACAATTCTACAATCCATGTTACCATCTTGAATAAATGACGCCACAACGCATAATAATGGTAGTCTTACCACAAGTGTGCCAACAAAAATTATACTCTCTTATACCATCCCCAAATGCACATACTCAACTGTAATGCCCCACCCCGAGACCTACACTAACAAAGGGTATTACTGGTTAATACTGTCTGTTAGTGTAGATAATAGGGTTGATTGGGAGCAATCATCTGTAAAATTTCTTTAGGTGAGTATCGAATACGTCAAATAATGTAACTTTATTTTTTCTTTCCTTTTCTTACAAGTGGTAATTCGACATATCTGATCCGGGTGCAAAACAATAATGCAATGCTTTAATCTAATTCAGAATAATACATAACATAATATACAACACAATCAAATGTTGTAACGAAAATGATATACATCAAACTCAAAAGTATGAGTTTATAAAAGAAAACACTAGACTCATAATTATATACATCTATAACATCGACAGGTCTCAAATATATGCATATCTACAACATAAACCAAAATAGATCAAGCATGTAACTAGACTCAAATGATACATCAAAAATGTAAATAACATCAAAATAGACTTCTTAAGCTAACTCACATCCAAGGACACTGAGTCCATGTACCTGTAAAGTATTGGTCTGACCCGAGCATTAAAATAGCACCCGGGTCAGACTATCTCTAATTATAAAAAAATTGAGGTATTGATAATAATAAACTTGCATAAATGTCAAGGATAAATATTCATAACTTGTACTTCACTAACATAATTATACTCCAATAAATGACTACGTGACTTATAGATATACTCATTTGCACACGCATCGATGTCATAGCAATCATCATAATAAGAGCATCCAAGTTCTCAATCATATATCCAAACAAGAGACATGCACTTTGCAAGTCAACACAATAGACACACACTTCACGCGCTAACGCAAGAGGTTGCATTTCGCGAATCATAACTCGTTAGAGAACATGCATCACAGGATGGGCCTAAAAACCCATTTAATCCGCCTAAACGGATTTACCCAAGATCGAGTCTGAAAACTTGACAAATAGATAAGTGTTATCCACTTTCAATTAGTAATCATAAGAGTGTCGACTAATGTTCCATAACCACTTGACGACACTTGAATATTTACTAAAAGTTAGCAAATTCCACTAATGTGTAAATAAACGTTCAATCGAACAAGTCCAAGAATTAACCAGTGAAGTAAACGCAAGCGTTTCATACTGCTTGTTTTACTAGATCGTTTAATTTGATTCCTTATCCAAGCAAGATAGTGTGTTTTTGTAATAAAAATGGTTTTACTTTGAAAGCTAATCTAAAATATTAATATAAAAGGATTTGTAATAAATATATAATGGAGAACACGAATTAATTCATATCTATACCAATAGAAAACTTCTTCACATTCCACTTTAACATTTGAAAGTATATATATGTATAATATATTTTCTAAAATCATTTATGTCAAAAATACACGTATTTTCCATATATGTGTGTGTGTGTGTGTGTACACGTGTGTGTGTGTGTAGAAACCCATTTTACTTTCAAAAGAATTTCCTTTATAATTAACTTTGCAAATAAGTGTGATTAAATTGTGTACTTGGCAACAAATATAGAGCAAGAATTCCTTGAAAACACAATCATTAAAGTTCATTTCAAGCACCCGATGATGCATTAGTATTTCATCACAACCAAGCTTCAAAATGACACTAAAATCAAAGTAAACATCAAGGCAAACAAACAAGGAAACAAAGCAACACAATAAGTGGTCGAACGGGTAAACGGGAGGCACTAGAACATCACCCTAGACTCTGCCCAGGTGCGTGACCGGTCCACCGGTGGCGTCGCCTAGGTGAAGCCTCAGGCGATTTTCGTGCCTTCTAGTGGTTCGCCGGCGGGGTTTTTCTGGCGGTGAATGCTTCTAATCTCTGGGGCATTATTTTTAGCAGCATGCAAACATAAAAATATCAGCAAATGAACGCAATTCATGATCATATGAAGTGGGTTTTTAGCAAACAGAAAATAGGGTTTCGTATGATAAGAGATAGCACATAAGATTGGGATCAATTTCATCTTATATTCATCAATTCAACACCATGACAACTTTAATTAAAAATAGAGTGAACTAGAGATAGAAGAACTTACTTTGATTTTTTCTAAAGTTTATGGAATTTATTTTGATTTTCCCTTGCTGATTCTTGCCCTGGGCTTTAAGAGAAAGAGGAAGAAAGAATTTCTATTTACCGTAAAAAGGAGAATTAACGTATTTGTTCATTCTGTTAATTACAAAAGAGAGAAACTTCTTTCTCTTATGCACAATGGGCTTCAAGTTGTTAATGGGCACAATAAGAAAACGAAATTCGTATTTCTTTTATTCCTTATACTTACTCCTAATTACTTTAAACCAACTAATGACTTTATAAAATAAATTGCATAAATGATTTAACAAAATACTAAAACCCATCATAACTAAATAATTTCTTAAATTATTTTAATTGTTAACATAATTAAACTTGATTATGTCCAAAATGAATTTCATAATATTTAGAAAACTGTAATCACTTCTTTAACAAGTTTTTAAAACAAGAAAATAATATCAATAAATTACATATATTCCTTTTCCATATTATACATATTTTTAGAATTCTCATTTCAAATTCTAATTTCGATTATTATTCAAATAAAACACTTAAATTCTCGTTTCTCCAACTTCAATATTTAAGAAATCCATTTTCTCCTTTAAATTCTTATTTAAATCTTTATTTATTTTATTTAAACAACACTAAAAAACAGGGTTGTAAAAGACTTCCCCCCTTAAAGAAATTGCGTCCTTGCAATTTCTAATTTAGAGAAAAGTCTAAAATTAATAGAATTATATTAATGCAATAGTATTTCTATTTTTTTTAAATATATATTAACACTAAAACAACCAAACATTCAAGCAACCAAAATAATCAAATAATATACAAGAAAATTCTTGTATTTATACTCAAATAAAATCTTTTGACTTACTTTTCAAAAGATTAAAACATCTAATTCATTTATTCATCCAAGTTTTTTCCAAGAGTTAGATTTCTTCAATCAATTTCCAATTTAATTACTTCTTATTATAAAAAGTCACTTCTTTTAAATCAATAACTCAAATGGTCTTTGCTTAATCTTTTCAAAAATTGATTTATCCTAAAATTTTTGCTTCACAAATTGTACCACTTTAAAAGCAAAGATTAATTCCTCTAAAAAATTCACACTTCACAATTTGTACTTCATTTTAAAGCATTCTTATGGATTTATCTTAACTTAAAATCGCTCCATGATCACAATCAACATCCATCATACTCAAGCTAATAATCAACTCATATCATCATAATGAACTAGCATGAAAGCAAGTTATAAATCCATCATATCAATAATAGCATGCTCTTCGCAGACTAACACAAAAGACAACACTTCGCTTGTTCAATATTTAAAGGCAAGCAATTCACTTATCTACCAAATTACCGCACCTCACAAGTCTAGGGCCCAGGCCTATCACAAATGACTGCTCTTCCCAAGTTAACCTACACTTTGCAAGTCTACCTACACATCGCAAGTCTAACATAAAGGACTACACTTCACAAGTTTACCTGCACATCGCATGTTTAACATAGAGGACTGCACATCGTAATTCTACCTACACATCGCAAGTCTAAAATAGAGGACTGCAATTTGCAAGTCTATTTTCACATCGCAAGTGTAACATAGAGGACTGCACTTTGCAAGTCTAGAACCAATGCCCATTATAATTGACAGCTCTTCACAAGTCTAAGACATGCACTTCACACATCATCACAAAAGTGTCAAATACCTTCTAATAGTAATCATTTGATAATTCCTGAGCATCCCATAACCTACTCGGGTTTACTTGAACATTTACAACAAGTCAATAAGCTGCACTTACTCAAATATTCTATGTAACAAGTCATATAATTAACCGATAAGGCAATCTCGAATGTCCCATAACCATTTGGGATCAAATCATTTAATCATGGTTCTTATTCCATAGAAGTAGTAAATTAAAACCAAACATCATCGTAAGGAATTTTTTTGCATAACATGAAAATCATAAGTATTCAACCATGACTTTTCAGTTATTCCATTCAATTCAAATTTCTTCATTTGAGGTTTATAAACTAGACAATTAACTTCCAATAAGAAGTTACATATAATAATCAAACCAAAAGAATTTTTCCTTCCTTCACTAAAATATTATATTTACTAAATTTTATTTCTATTTTACACTTTGAAGTCTTCCTTTCATAATTATAATTTTTTTTAGTTTAGTATCAGTTATATCCTTATACTGGAAAACCTGAACTATATTCCCTAAAGGATCTATCGGTCCCACCGAACATCAGAAAAAAATACAACCCAAAAGTATTAATTACTTCCTAATAGCAATCGCAAGAATTTAACCAAGGCATCCTATACTACCCGGTGGAATTCAAGTATTCACTAATGGACTAGTAAGTACCATTAAACATTTTATTCAATGAGTTGTACAATATTCGATGAAGCGTTACTCGAGAGCATTTAAACAAATCGGTAACACTAGTCGATTATTAGCACTCTTCATATTATAGAACTAAGGTTCTCAAAATATTTATCCTATTAATGTTTATAGTTTAAAACTCCAAACTTCCATCCAAAATTTAAATGATTTGATTTTGGATAAATCATTTCTCCAAAATAATTTTATAACTTTATATCTTCAAACAATATACTAACTTCTTGAGGTATTTATATACCAATTCAAATAAAAGTTCTATCCTTTTAAATTCCAAATCATCAATTATAAAATTCAAACTTTCTTTCCCAATTAATCCTTTACTTTGAAATTCCAAAATTTCTTAAACCCATATGCACACATAAAAATAATTTTTCCATTCACAACACCAGAACTGTCATTTTGTAACGGTTATAACCGTTGGTAATCTAATTCCCAACGGTTATAACCGTTGGTAGCAGGTACGTTACAATTTTTTTACATATTTTGTAACGGTTATAACCGTTGGGAATTTTGGTCATTTCCAACAGTTATAACCGTTACAAATTTTGATCATTCCCAACGGTTAAAACCGTTGGAAATTACTTTACATTCCCAACGGTTATAAGCGTTAGGAATTTCTTGTATAAGTAAATAGCAAAATTACCAACACTTATAAGTGTTACAAATTCGGTATAGCAGAACCATCTTATTCAGCATCTAATAGTATTTCATTCAACTATATATATACGAATATATAACAATAGAAAACACGGAACTAAAATTCAAAACTAACATATCATCAAATTGTTAAAAAAGCATCAAACGTACGAAATAGTACATATCAAATTCTACAAAGTTCATTGTGACAACTTCAAATTTCACTACTACAACATATCTAGAAGCTTACAAACAACGAATACGACACTCCGGCCAAACTACAAAACCACCATCAACCAACTCGAATAATGTATAATGACCATTTTGAGGTGCATCAAAAAGTGGCTCGTCCGGATTGCTATTGTTGTTGATGTCAAAAATGCACCTGACAACTGTGGGCCTGTCAAATTTCTACTGTTGATGCCCAAAGAAGTATTTGGCAACTGCGTATTATATTAGTTAAAACAGCATGCATTAGAAATATATACAAGGCAAGATTATCCAAAATAAAAATGCAATCTAAGATATAGGTTAGGAAAGTTTGTACCTGTATCAACCTCCTTTGACTTGCATTCTCGTATCCTACTGAAGCTAACAAAGATATGGAACTTTCTGGTTTCACTAAGTTATTGTAACAATGGTTATCAGCAAGAGTATCCATTATAGTTATGCCTTCTTCAACATTACAGGTGTTTCTCTTTGGAGACAACATTTCCAAAAATTCAGCTGTAGTTGGCCAACCTGAGTAACTGCCTATTCTTACAACAGCTTGCTGTTTCCACTTCTCTACTCCCCAACACAAGACGCAGAGTGATTTCTGCATGCATATTTCCTTATGTTTTAGATCTTATGTGTATTATCACAAAGAAAACTAAGGACATTTAAGCTATTTGTCTCTAGGTAAAATAGGTAAATGTTATGTACAATTGGTATGCTATATCTCGGATTGAGTTATGGTTTGACACTTTAAAAAGAGATATTTTCATGAGCATGCATTGTAAAAACGTATATTCAGATAGATATTTCAATCATAATCAATTAGGCATTATCAAATAAAGCATATATATAGTTCTAAGTTTTAATATTTAAAAAATACACCTCTAGCTATAGTGAATGGATGATCACATCAACAAGTCCTATTTTTCATTACTTACCTAAAATAATATTAGAAAAGGAATATACTAAAGAATAAGAAGCTAGAAACAAAGTTTCAGGAAAACCAAGATACCTCTTTTGTGGTTGTAGAATCCAATATGTGGGATAATAGGAAAAAGCGATTTTCAACAACTATATCTAGAAATTAAATTAGGTATTAGTAATTTTTATAATATACATCAAGAAGATAAACTAAAAAGTTTGACCAAAGATAATTCCATTAACTCAAAGATAATTGAAATCATCTCAGTAATTATGCAGTAATGAAATAAATAAATAAACGCTACAGATTCGGTTTTTCCAGAAAAATACAAGGTTAAAATCAGAGTAATTGATAATAAGATATGAAAATACCAGTAAATGTGTTAAACGTATAATTTCAAAACATAGTTCTGTGTAGATCCCAAACTTTCTCTTCCCTTTGAAATGGTGGACGTTAAACAAAGATCAGCTTGGTGTTCACGATCAGCTTTCATACCCTAATTTTCATAAACAACCTAAACTACTTATGAAGTATTCGTATAAATTAATAAACATAACTACTGTTCTTACTGAAAGTTGACAAATTACAGAATGAAGTTTAAACATTACTGTCTTCCATTAGAAACAACACAAAATATAAACATCAAAGATTGAAGAAAATTATATCATATCCTCCAGCACTCCGTACCAAAAGTCTTGGTGAAGTAGCAACAAAGACAAAAAGTCGGACAAACACACATTTGGAAATCATTACAGTAGAACGGAAAAAATAATGTGACATGGCGATTTTCAACATCACTAAGGCAATTAAAAGCAACTGCCCTGAGTACACAACAGCGGCACTTCAAAATAGACATATGAAATGTCCCAAAATTAAGTACATCACAAACAGAAACCACTGTTAATCGTTAACCAATATTTGACTTTGTAATTTAAATTCCAAGAAATAAAACTTCACATTTAGATTCCTCGCACGGATTATTTGCTTCAAAGTTTCTGACCATAGACTACAAAATCATAGTAGTAGTTGAAAGAAGAAAAAATTTAGCATGCGTGTGTGATTAATAAAGACAAATCACACAACATCAGCCAAAAAACATAAACATACTCGACACTTGGAGCTAGATCGTTAAATCTAACTCTGGTTTGTTTACATGGTTATTATAAAGGAAAAATGTTTATATAAATCATATTTGGTTTCATTGCATTTGTCATCCTTCCATTACCATGTTATATAAATATATCAAACAATTCTTTATTTGTATATGTTATCTTCTTTCATTAATTTTTCATATCAATCATCTGAATTACATTATTTGCAAACAGGTGTTTATGTTTGTAGTTTCGGCCAACTAAATTTCCACTAACCCACACTTTTATTAATTAACTTACAAACCCAGCTCTTTAATTAATAATTAAATATATCTTTCAGCTAATACGTTTGGAATATAAAATGTCAATTTGATTGGAGAATGCTTGCACGGTCCATTGATAGATTGGCCCCCGTGAACCTCTTTTTTAATATAAAACAAATTTGCGTTGCCCATATTTTGGCTATGATTTTATAAGTTTCTTCTTGGGTGAATCATGAAATAAATTATATAAGAAAAAATTTCGTAGGCAAAAGGAGGAGAAGTTCCTATTCAATGCACTGTCCAATTGCATTGGACAATGATTGAAGACCCAAGTACCATTGCAGATTAGAATTCTGGAAGAAAACTTACTGTGACAGTTAAGGAGATTAATGTTGGTGCTTGTGGATTTGAAACTTAATGTCAGTGAAAGAGATAAACAAAAAATATGAGTTTGAGACTAACGGTCGCTTCACTGTTAACCCCAATACCAATTTCTGAAATCTTTCTGGCTAAAGCAACTCAATGTCTTCATGAACATATACTGAATGATTTATAAGAAACAACATAGATATTTTCTTCAAAATAAGGTTCACTTGAAGTCTTATGAAAAGAAGCTATTAAAACTGTTATCTAATGATTTTCAATCTTCATTCTAGTGAATTTTCTAGTGAGACATGATAATAAAAGAATACCTTTCCGCAACCATCGTAGTAGCATACAAATTGCCTCCCATTATGTATTTGCACATGCCTTTTCAGAGTAACTTCTTCAAGGAGTCCTTCCATAACCTTTGATAGCTACAAAGGTAAAGAATCTTATTTGTCGGCTCAGGCTTAGGATCTTGTTTTCCAGTTTCTTTACGCTTTATTTTCTTAGATGTCAACTTCACCTCTGTTAATAAAGATATATAATCAGATAAAATACAGGCAATAAATATAAAGTAACATAACCAAAAATTATCTTCCATATTTCAGTTCTACATATTAGCAATACAACTGTACAAACCACTAACCAAGAACACGTCCCTTATTTCTCAAGCACTTTTCAGTTCAGCTACAAAGCAAAAATATCGGTGTTGATGAAGCCTTATTAATTTGCATATGGAGTATCCTCGTAATATTTATATAACTGATAGTATATAAATACAAATTTTGATCACTTCCATATCTTGCGCAGGGCTAATCTTGGATGGTGCTACTGACAGATTTGGTTCACAGTATTTGGATTTTTAACATAAGTATAGCTCACGTTTGAAATGAAAATATCAATTCAATAGACCACATGCATGTTCATCTTTTTCTAAAACCATGGTGAGACATACACGATTGGTAATTGATTAGTTCAACTAAATAGAGCAAGGAATATCAATCAGCTAGCAACCAAAAAAAAAAAGAAAACCTAAAACATTAATTAAGCAAAAACAAACTGCTCTTATAAGTATTATACTTTCATCATGCATAGTAGATTATGCCTCTCTAAACGAAAAGATAAAGAAAATTAAATGTCAATTTAATGTAAACTTTAATCAGGGTTTAGAAAAGATTAATAGCACACCTTTAGGCTTTAGTTCCTTCTTTGCATTTCAATTTAATGTCCCGAGACAGTCCACAACCCACGATTAACGAGCAAGATCAACAGGCATCTGATAAATACTGCCCACAGCACCGCTTGCTTCCGTCGAAGTCAGAGACTCTAATTGGAGCAGCTATCGCCTGAATGGGTCACCATCTAGTCGCCGTCCATCGGAGTGAATTGCCACTGTTTTGATGCGTCGTTGTTCGGAGTCCTGCTGGCTGCCACGATTCTAGAGTTCCGGCTCCGCATCAGATCAGCAATCGCGATTCCTTCTCCGCATCAGATCGATAATCGCGATTCCTTCTCTTTATAATTTGTTGCATAAAAGTTTTTATCACTGGTGCCGACACCCTGATATTGATTGACGTGAATGAAACCCTAATATTGATTACGAGCGGTAAAACCCTAGCTCGATGGAGAAAGAGAGGTGAAAAGTAAAACGAGGAATGACAGAACCGAGATAGAAGATTTAAGTGCAAAAGTATGTAAATTACAGATTTATCCTACTCACTTTAAATTTACTACGAAATCACCAAATGTAGTCACGGTAATAACCGTTATAAATAGTTGTAACGGAAATAACCGTAATAAATTGGTAACGGTTATAACCGTTAGAAATTTAAAGCAGAAAAGTGTTACAAAATGGACTGTTTGGTGTAGTGATTATTAATTTGTTTACCAAAAATGCCCTTCCACAAAATAATATTATTATTAATTCCTAAATCATCCAAATAATATTATTAAAAATCCTTGTAATATCTTCCTTTGAAAATATTATTTGTCTTCAAGATACCTTCTTATAAAACCTTTATATCTGCATATATATATATATATATTCATATATACATACTTTTCCCAAAGTAGCTTTTCATATCCAAAAATTCATTACATATGCATATATATGTATTTTCCAAAACATTTATCCATTTAAAAATAATATTTAACTCAATTAAAACCTTATCTTCTTTCTAAGTATTATTTATAACTTTTGTAAAACATTTATCAAATATTAAAATTCAAAGCACTGTGTCTGACTGTCTTATTGATGTGTTTAGGAATCCCTATCGATAATGTTGATCAGGCGTATTGATCAGAATTCATAACGCACTCAACGGGCAATTTAACACGAACAAATTTCCAAATATTTCTTTACCAATTTATATATAGTCATATAATTGAAAATCTATTAATAGAAACTTAAGAATACATCCATTCATCCATGCACACATCATGCAATCAAACATAAATAAACATCTAACTACTGAGCTAAGCGGAAACAATCTATCGGCTTCCGTTGCTCAACTCTGATCACTAATGGATCAGGACAATACTACACAACACTTAACTTTTAAAATCATTTTATAAAAATAATTTATAAAGTAATTCAAAATTTTCACAAATACGTCCCAATTATTATTCCTAATAATCATTTATACTTCTATTTTAAATATGATATAAATCCTAAACTCTACCCGATGCACCCAAGGGATGGAACTTTAAGTCAATCTAGGCCAAGATTCTTATTTTTATATTCTATATTATTCTGAACCTTCACTCTGCCTCACCCCAAAACCCACACTAACAAAGGGTATTATAGGTTAATACTGTCTGCTAATACAGAGAATATGGCTGGTTAGAAGCGACCATTTGCAAAATTGCTTTGAGCGAGTATCGAACATGTCGAACAATGTAACTATATTTTTTTCTTTCCTTTTCTTACAAGTGGTAATTCGATATATCTGATTCAGGTGCAAAATAATAATACAATGATTTAGTCTAATTCAGAACAAAACATAATATACAACATAGAATCAAACGTCGCAACGGAAATGATATACATCAATATCTTCTCAAAAGTATGAATCTACAAAAGAAAACACTAGATTCATAATAATATACGTATACATTTATAACACTAACAGGTCTCAAATATATACATATATACAACATATACAAACAAAGATCAAGCATGTAAATAGACTCAAATAATACATCAAAATGCAAATAACATCAAAATAGACTTCTTAAGCTAGCTCACATCCAAGGTCGCTAAATCCTTATACCTGTCAAGTCTCGATCAGACCCGGGCATTAAAATAGTATACTGGTTAGACTATCTCTAATTATCAAAAAAGGTGAGATACTGATAATAAAAAACTTGCATAAATATCAAGAATAAATATCCATAGGTTGTACTTCACTAATATAATTATACTTCATTAAATGACTACATGGCTTATAGTTAGGTTTTATACTCATTTACACACGCATCAATGTCATAGCAATCATCATAACAAGAGCATACATGTTCTTAATCATATATGCAAGTAAGATACATGCACTTTGCAAGTCGACACAATAGACATGCACTTCATGAGCTAACACAAGAGGTTGCACTTTGCAAACATAACTCGTTAAAAGACGAATATCACGAGATGAGCCTGAAAACCCATTTAATCCGCATAAACGGATTTACCCGAGATTGAGTCTGAAAACTCGACAAATAGATAAGTGTTATCCGCTTTTAATTAGTAATTATAAGAGTGTCGACTAATGTCCATAACCACTTGACGACACTCGAATATTCACTAAATGTTAGCAAATTCCACTAATGTGTAAATAAATGTTCAATCAAACAAGTCCAAGAATTAACCGGTGAAGTAAACGCAAGTATTTCATACCACTTATTTTACAAGATCATTTATTTCGATTCTTCATCCAAGCGAGATAGTGTGTTTTTATATTAAAATGGTTTTACTTTGAAAGCTAATTTAAAATATTAATATAAAAAGATTTGAAATATATATATATATATAATACAAAACACGATTTAATTCATATCTATACCAATAGAAAACTTCTTCATGTTCCACTTTAACATTTGAAGGTGTATATATGTATAATATATTTTCTAAATCATTCATGCCCAAAATACACATATTATATATATATAAACCCATTTTACTTCCAAAAGAATTTCCTTTATAATTAACTTTGCAAACAAGTGCAATTAAATTGTGTATTTGGCAACAGACGTAGAGCAAGAATTCCTTGTGAACATAACCATTAAAGTTGATTTCAAGCACCTAAAAACGCATTAGTATTTCATCACAACCAAGCTTCAAAATGACGTTAAAATCATAGCAAACACCAAGGAAAACAAACAAGGCAACTAAGCAACACAACAGGTGGTCGAATAGGCAAACATAAGGCACTAGAACATCACCTGAGACTCTCCCTAGGTGCATGACCGGTGCACTGGTCCATTGGTGGCGTCGCCTGGATGAACCCCAGGTGATTTTCGTGCCTTCCGATGGTCCGTCGATGGGGTCTTCTAGCGGTGAATGCTTCTAATCTCCATAGCATTATTTTTAGCAGCATACAAACATACAAACATCAATAGATGAATGCAATTCATGATCATATAAAGTGGATTTTTAGCAAATAGAAAATAGTGTTTCATATGATAAGAGATAACACATAAGATTGAGATCAATTTCATCATATATTCATCAATTCAACACGACAGCACTTGAATTAAAAATAGAGATAGTTGTGAGGGTTTAACTCACCTTTCTCCTTTAGTTAGCTTGTTATAACCCATTCATAACAATCTTGCACTTAGATTTCAAAAACCTAACAAATGCCTCAACCCAAAAGAAGAACAAGCAATAATCAAAATATATTGTAACTGAAAATAAATTTGTCTAAAGAGTGAACTAGAGCTAGAAGAACTTACTTTGATTTTATCTAAATTTTCTAGAATTTTTTTTGATTTTTCCTAGTTGATTCTTGCCCTAGGTTTTAAGAGAAAGAGGAAGAAAGAATTATTGTTTACTTTAAAAAGGAGAATGAACATATTTGTTCATTCTATCAATTACAAAAAAGAGAAACTTCTTTCTCTTATACACTAATGGGCTTCAAGTTGTTTGTGGACCAAATAAGGAAAAAAAATTCTTATTTCTTTTATTCCTTATATTACTTTTAATTACTTTAAACCAACTAACGACTTCATAAAATAAATTACCTAAATGATTTAACAAAATACTAAAACCCATCATAACTAATTAAATCCTTAAATTATTTTAACCATTAACACAATTAAACTTGATTATGTTCAAAATGAATTTCATAATATTTAGAAAACTCTAATCACTTCTTTAACAAGTTTTCAAAACAAGAAATTAACATCAATAAATTATATATATTCCTTTTCCAATATTATACATATTTCTAGAATTCTCATTTCAAATTCTAATTTCGATTATTATTCAAATAAAGCACTTAAATTAAAATTTCTCCAACTTCAAAATTTAAGAAATCAATATTCTCATTTAAATTTCCCATTTAAATATTTATTTATTTTATTTAAACAACACTAAAAAAAGGATTGTTACAGACTTTCCCCTTTAAAGAAATTGCGTCCTCACAATTTCTAATTTAGAGAAAAGTCTAATATTAAGAGAAATATATTACTGCAATAGTATTTCTACTTATTTTCAAAATATATATTAACTCTAAAACAACCAAACATCCAAGCAACCAAAATAATCAAGCAATATACAAGAAGATTGTTGCATTTATACTCAAATAAAATATTTTTGACTTACTCTTCAAAAGATTAAAAAAATCTAATTCATTTATTTATCTAAGTTATTTCCAAGGGTTAGATTTCTTCAATCAATTTCCAATTTAATTACTTCTTTTTATAAAAATTCACTTCTTTTAAATCAATATCTCAAATGGTCTTTGCTTAATCTTTCCAAAAAATTGATTTCTCCAAAAATTTATGCTTCACAAATTGTACCATTTTAAAAGCAAAGATTAATTCCTCTAAAAAAATTCACTTCACAAGTTGTACATCATTTTAAAGCATACTTATGAATTTATCTTAACTCAAAATCATGCCATGATCACAATCAACATCCATCATACTCAAGCTAACAACCAACTCATATCATCACAATAAAGTAGCATTAAAGTAAGTTATAAATCCATTATATCAACAATGGCATGCTCTTTGTGGGAAATGCAGAATACGAATCTTAAGGCTAGAATTAACACTAGAGGGGGATGAATAGTGTTTTAAGGAATTACTAATTCTTTTTGAGTTTATCTTAATTTGAACACAAATGTATGCAATATTCAGACACAGATATGATCACAAAATCAAACACAGATGCAGATATAAAGTAAAAGCAATAAAGGAAAGAACACACCAGATTTTATACTGGTTCGGAGTTATCATACATCCAGTCCCGCAACACAAGTACAGATTTCCTTTCAAAATCAATTCTTACAATTACACCCTCGATTTCAAGGCCACGAGGTACACCGCTCTAGATTCACAATCCTCTGGGTAGAGATACTTGATTTTACGGGAAACAAGTTCACTCGATTGATTTTCCAGGCTACAATCACACCTTTTCTCGCTCGATTGAATACAAAGAAGTATATAACTCTGAATAGCATTGGGATCTTATTGAGATAGTGATAGAGAATCAAACCAGAGATGATCTAGTTAGATTCAATGGTGATTTTGGCAGAGTAATGGTAAAAATGTATATAAAGAAATGTGGAAGAAGAAGAGGAGTGAAATCAAAGAAAATATGATTATAAATTCGTTTAAAACGGCCCCTATTTATAGTAGAACAACAGCCATGTCCATTCGTGAAAGGATATGACGAATAGACACTTCCTTTGAAATTCAAACTTTTGAAATAAACTGTCACCTTGTCGACAAGGGTTCCTTGGGGTTGTCGACAAGCCTAAGTTATTTTTGGTAATTTGTTTTTCTTTGAAAATAACTTCTATCTTGTATTAAAACTATTTTAAACTTTATAAATATACTTAACTATAGTTAAAATACATAAATAAGTATAGAGAATAATATTTTGGTATATATAAAATTTTACTATAATTTTATATTTAAATCTAAGTATAAATATTAAAAGTTAAATATATTATAACTAAAAGATAGTTTTAAAACCAAGGATAATTTGATATTGAAAATAAAGATTATTTTGAGGCTAAAAGTATTTTAAAACCAGGATAGATGTTTTTGATTTAAAAAGGGAGATTTTGAAATCATTTTGAAAACAAGATATAATTTTGTAAAACATTTGAATAAAAGTTGGTGGATACAAAACAATGTTCCGTTAGATTTTTCGTAGGTTCCATCCTACTTAGGGTTCCATCCCTTTAACAGGCTCGAAGTGGATTCCATTCCATGAATAAAATGGATTTTAAGATGTCAGTGCTTTTCTAGGAGTTTTAACAAAATTCCTAACTAAATTACTTATCTTGAAATCTTGAACCCTTGATAATCTTGATGCTCATGAGTCTTGAATCTTGATACCTTCGATCTTGAGTTCATCGGTTCTTGAATCTCTATACTGTACAGTCTTCATTCTTTGGCACATGTATATATATCCTGCATATACATATATATCTAAACAATAATGTTAGTATTTATATTTTATAATCTTATTCTAAGGTTGTTGTCATCAAAACCAACTTCTCAGGGACTAACACTCTTCGCAAACTAACACAAAAAATAGCACTTTGCTTGATGAATATTTAAAGGCAAGCACTAGACTTGTCTGCACAAATGACCGCACCTCGCAAATCTAGAGCCAAGGTTTATCACAAATGACCGCACTTTGCAAGTGTATCTGCACTTTGCAAGTCTAACATGGACGACCGCACTTCGCAAGTCTACCTGCACATCGTAAGTCTAACATAGATGATTGCACTTCTCAAGTCTACCTACACATCGCAAGTCTAACATAAAAGACTGCACTTCACAAGTCTACCTACACCTCACATGTTTAACATAGACGACTGCACTTTGCAAGTTTACCTGCACATCGCAAGTCTAACATAGAGGACTGCACTAAGCAAGTCTAGAACCAAGGCCTATTACAATTGGCTGCTCTTCGCAAGTCTAAGACATGTACTTCACACATCGTCACAAAAATGTCAAATACCTTCTAATAGTAATCATTCGAGTAACGCCCGTGCATCCCATAACCTACTCGGGTTTACTTAAACATTTACTACAAGTTAGTAGGCTCCACTTACTTCTATATAACAAGTCATATAATTAATCGATAAGGCAATCCCAAATATCCCATAATCACTTGGGATCATCAAATCGTTTAATCATAGTTCTTATTCCATAGAAGTAATAATTTGGAACCAAACATCACCACAAGGAATTATTTGCATAACATAAAAATCACAAGTATTCAACCATGACTCTTTATTAATTCCATTCAATTCAAATTTCTTCATTTGAGGTTTATAAACTAGAAAACTAACTTCTAATAAGAAGTTACATATAATAATCAAACCAAAAGAATTTTTCCTTCCTTCACCAAAATATTATATTTATCAAATTTTATTTCTATTTTACACTTTGAAATCTTCATTTCATAATTATAAAAAATTTAATTTAGTATAAGTTATATCCTTATACTGAAAACCTGAACTATATTCCCTTAAGGATCTACTGGTCCCACCAAACACTATAAGGCATCCCATACTACCTGGTGGAATTTGAATATTCACTAATAGGATAATAAGTACCACTCAAACATTCTATTCAATGAGTTGTACAATATTCGATGAAGCGTTACTCGAGAGCATTTATACCAATTGGTAACACATTGAGTTTCATCTCTTTGATAAGAGCCAACTCTTACTCTTGAACCATTACTAGACCTATTTGACTTTGTAGCAAGGCTAATTTCTTTTGCGATTCCATTATGTAGCCAACTGCATGTTGAGGTAGAGGGTCATTGATCCACTCGTGAAATCGACATATTAGATAATGACATCGAACATCAAGGCCATATTTCACAACAGCCACTGGAGATTCATAAGCATATAAAAAACAGACTGTTGACGAGTCCCCTTTATAACCCATTCTTGCTGTTATTGTTAACGCGTTATCTTTATCCTAGTTGGTCGTAACGGATAAGGGTTGCAGGTACATTCATTGACATTATATGGTAAATGAAATTAGTTTTTCCTTATATAAACTTGATAAGTGATTTGAAATGAAGAACACTATCAGTGTTATTTATGGAGTTTTGAAAGTAAGAACATGTACACAACACTATAAATCAGCCCAATAATGGCTATAAAACAAAATCAATAACGGTCATATAAATAATATCACTATACATCATGCCAACAATGGTCATATAATAGAATCAATAACGGTCATATAAATAATATCATTATACAGCATGCTACCAATGACCATATAATTGAATCGATAACAGAATGAATGTCCATATAACAGAATCAACATCAGTACAATAATAAAGAACGTCGAAGCATAATCTGGAATGCGAATATAATAACAAAATCCTAATAATATACATGTTTATATATAACCAGATAAAGATAACACTTATCCCAAGTATACTGCACCATCATCATCATTGTCATCGTCATAGTCATCGTCATCAAAGTCGTCGTCACTATTCTGTACATCATCAAAATTAACAGGACTTCCATCACCCACTTGGAATGCAGCCAGCCGAGCCCACAACTCATCACTCCGTGCTTGCATAAACTGCTTGCTGACTAAGCGTTTAAGTATGAGCGAGTGACATATGCTAAATATTATTTTTTTGATAAATATGAAATACCAGGTCTTACGCATAGCTTAACAAATAATTAATTATTATTTTAAATTTCAAAATACATTTTAATTAAATATTCATTGTTAAATTAATAAAAAATTAATTTCAAAACTTTATTTCAAAATTTAAATTTCCAGTAAATTCTAAATGATATTTTATGGTTTGAAATAATTTTACACTTTTTTGGTTTGAATTAGTCTTAAAACGATTTACTTATTTTCGAACGAATTAAACAATTATTAAAAAAAAATTCGACCAAGAGCTTTCCGACGTTGACATAATTTTATAAAATTTTAAAAATAATTTTCATAACATATTTGAATTAATACAAATTATTTATGTGGTAAATTGATTTAAATAATATTAAACAATAATAAATATTTAAAAAAAATTATCGTCAAAAGTTAATATTACTATAATAATTTATATACAAAATTATATGACTAATTTTAACCATAGTATGATGTTGTAATTAATTATAACCTATATATATATATATATATATAATTAAATAATGTATATTAATTTAATAAAATATAAAATTATATTATTTTATATATAGCTACACCGACCTAATATATATACGATATTTTTTTTAAACATGAGTATATATATGCATATAACCAAACTACTTTGTGACAATATTACTTGCATATCAGAATTGTCATCTAACCAACAATATAATATATATACATATATAATAAAACATTATACTAAAAATTATCAACTATAATCTGATAAAAGCATACCTTAATCCCAAAGTCTTGAAGTACATTTTGAAAAGATAATTTCTCCTCTTTGAAACTCTTTCTGATTCGGCAGATTGCTAGTTCTTGAACCGTTGACCTTCATATATCGAACAGTGATCGGATTTGGCTTGCTTTGAGCTTATAGTGATGGAGGGACCAGAGTATATTTTTGGCCAGCAAGCTATGAAAAAGGAGGCAGCCAAAAAGATAAAGGTCCAATCTAATTAGGTTAGAGATGCTTGTATAGTGGATGGAAAGGAGATAAAAGTGGATCTGATTTCATACTCATTTTCCTTTAATCTGAGCCATCCAAAACCAAGCTTTTCTAACCTAAAATGAGCCGCTCCTACACATGTTTGATGCTGAAATCCTACCCATATGATGGGCCTTAAAACCCATTTAAGCCCAAGTAAATATTAGACAATTAAGTATAATTTAATTGTTTATCAATATCGTATATTGATTGATATATTTATAAATATTATAAATATATTTAATAATATTATAAATATATTTAATAATATGTATTCATAAAATCATAATCAAATTTTATATTTAATATTTCATAAATATTAATTAATTTATAACAATTATAAATTAATTAAATCGTTTGATCAAAGGAGAATTCATCGTTTCGATTGTGTGACTCGTCGAGTGTAAATTTGATCGGCGATTAATATCGAACTATTCGAATATAAATGTCACATGTCACTTGGTAAGCGGTGTGATATTTTGGTCAAATTTGTCGCTTACTTGGTTTCGGTAAAATCCAATTTTACTTTATTAAGCGTTACCCAGTTGTGACTTTTATTTACACTGATTCACTTTGTCAAAAACTATATCACTTTGGACTTATGGAATTTGGTAATGGTCAAAATTCTAATATCATCCATATTCAACTCTATAGTCCAAACACAAAGTCTTTGGTTCAATAATAACAATTATATTAACCGAACTACTCTGGCTAAAGATTTGACTTTGAGTTGACCGTGAACTAACCCCATATAACCGAGGAGGCGAATCCTCTCTTAAATAGCGCTTCACTTCAAATACTTCCACTCGACCCAACTATAGTCAACCAATGAACATCATGCCATGGTTTGACTATAATCAAAGCAGAGCTTTCATATTGAAGATCCACTGTATTCTCAAGTCGAGAGAACTGTGTAAACCAGTCACACCGATGTTTTTTATTTGACCTTAGTCATACTAACCAACAGAAAACTATCATGTGAGTCATTCCATAATTATCAAATAATTGTCAGTACGTAATCCTTAGATGTCCCCAACAGTCATGAGTAGTACACTACCCAACATTTGGAGAGCGTTATGTACTCCAGTCTCAACGGATACATCGATATCTAGTTTCGATGCATCTTGATTAGGAACATTTAAAATGACGTGTTTTATAATATTATGATACAATACTCATGATTACAACTATTTTTAATTATTATCACAAACACACCATTTATGGATTTTCTGTTAAATATAGTTTAATTATTTATAACACATTATAACAGATATAACATAAAGAAAAACACCTTTATTACGAATGAGAATTGATTACAAGGTTAATTAATTTACAATAAATAACAGAGTTGCCTCTAGGGAATACTTCTAACTCTATCAGAAATCACCATCAGTTATGAAAAATGTCGAAGTGCCTACCCATCCAACCTGTCGTACAACCAATATATATTATAATCCAATAGCCTGATGTCTCATGAATATGTCATCACATGATAACAGATCTCCTTAAATATACATCTCACTAGTGTTCTGAAACCAACATCACTATCCCAAACATCAAATAGGAAGAAAGACCGGTGTATGTAAAGCAATCCTTAAGGATGACCATCAAACATCTAATCAATCCATGTCAAGGGGCAATATCCAGTCCATGGTGCTCGTAGGATGTTAGTCCTACATCTCAAATCAATTTGAGATCCAGCCTCAATCAAATCGTGTCTAATCTTCATAGGCGCATGAGAAACATACTATAGACACTCTCATCGTTTCATGTATAAAAAATATGTCTTTGCTACATGACAAGATGTTAAAACATGCGGGGATGCATTTTTGTCGTGTACTCGTAGTATCAGCACGACAAATATACCAAAAGGCAAACATCTGCCTCACCTTCCCTGGAGCATAAGAGTCGAAAGCGGTTTACAAACATCCAAGTATTGACGTCCCTCACTCTATAGTATGAAATTCATCTAGATCGACTATCGCTACATGATGTCCCAATCTAATGGTCCCTTTTTGGTTCGAAAAGAACGTCGAACCAAATAAATATAGAAAAAATGCCATAAAGGCAGCACCACTCGTAGCATCAGTGCCTCTATGCGCTGTAATGTATTCCTGTAAGTATGTCAACGGAACAACACCGGAAGAAACATGACCATTCTCAAAATGTGGTAGATGTATGGTGAGTAACTCAAGAGTCTCATATGCATCATTAAAAGGAAAAGCATCCTATTTGGACCTCCTATCTCAATTCGATCAACATATAAAAATCGATGGAAGTGGTGCCGAGCTCAAAATCTGAATATGAAAAGTATGCGCAGTGGGCCACCACCTTTTAACTGAAGCAGATACGAGGAAACGATCAAATGAGTGGGGAGGCGAATCTGTGGGAAAAAGATAAAAAGACTGGCCTGCAACCTACCTACTAGAGCCTGAGGGAGTATATCATAATACTGTAATATACACTTGGACCAATTGCCCCGACAATTGACATACTGGGTCTATATAATAAACAACAGTTCATGATTAATATATGATCATCATAACATTAACTACCATATCGAGTATATATTGAGACTATATAATATAAATAACAGTTCATGATTAATATACGATTAACATAATATTGACCAATGTACGGTGTAAATACCACATCCGATAATCAATAATTCATAATTAATATGCAATTAACAAAACATTCATATACTAACAATTGTTTTATATTTATAATTACACCTCGATTGCATATAGAGGTTCCACATAGGGATGACAATGGGGCGGGTTGGGGTGGGTTTTTTATGCCCCAGACCCGCCCCGGGTTTTTTAAACCCTGCTCCAGATCCACCTCGTAGACCCGGTGTGGGTCTGAACTTTCACCCTGTACCCGAAACCTATACGGGTCAGGGTATACCCGCCCCGTCCCAGGACCCAGTGAAGCATAACATATTCATTCAAAATTATGTATTAATGTACATATATTTATTTATTTTATTTGTAAGAGAGATTGTCACTAAATGATAAAATAAATATAAATATCAACATGTTTACAATGATAGGTAAGGTAATAAAAATAAGGTGTATGATAACGGTTCAAGAAAAATATGCATACGTTATTATATAATTATTAGTGATGCAACTTAATATCATAAAAAAAATATAACTTATTAAATGGAACATTAGAAAATCCAGATTATAACCACTTATGTATAAAATGATTAACAAATCATCGTTATCGTAATAAAGTGATTTTATGAAATCTCAGTAGTGCGGATCGGGTTGGGGTGGATCGGCCAAGCCCCAACCCGATCCTAGACCCGGAGCTCTTAAGAACGGGTCATGTGTCTACCCGTTCTGATGACCCAATGGGACGAATCTTAGCGGATCAAAACAGAGGCGAGTCTACCAGGTTTAGATCCTATACCCGCTCCAATGCCACCCCTGGTTACACATGCCTCTCTGCTTTGGAACGGTAGGGGGCATTTCAACCATTTTTGAAACAAAAGAAAATGAAAAGTAGAAATTGGCTGGGCGTGTCGTAATCACACTCCCTCCAGTTTCCATCGGAAAAAAAATAGGGTTTTCATCTGGACGTCAGTTATCGTTTCTCATCATCTGGTTCTTTAACTCCAGTTGACGCCTTCTCGAGGTATGTAATCAGAAGCAAAATAATCATCTATGAATTAGTGCTAGCTAGTGTTCAATGTATTAGTGGAATTGTCAATTCACAAATGAATTATTTTGTAAAGTGATAATGTTTGTTTTCTTTTAGTCCCTTTATGGACAAACCGGGGTTATGTTATTATGTCTTTGCAATTTTGCGGAGTGATACTTTTTTTTACGGAGTGATAACATTTCTTTGTATTGCTGGTTGTGTACTGGTAATGTTTTTATTTGGCCCGTGCTTAAGTATTTAACGGCACAAAGTTGTATTCATGGGAAAAAAAAGCTATATACACTCTTTTTTGTAGATGGGGCTTTAGTGCTTAATTTGGAACAAGGGACACATGGTCCATTAATACAAGAATATTGATTGAATGATCTGCGAAAGGAAGATTTTGCAACAAAGTTAAGACATCACAAACTTGAATTGGAGTATAATTGTAGGGGAGCCTTTTTCCCCTCTTAAATATACGATATTAACTTAGAATGTGCAATAGGTGTGAGGAATGCGGATTATGGATCTTAAGGCTAGGAATAACACTAGAGGGGTGAATAGTGTTTTTAAGAAATTACTAAATCTTTTTGAGTTTATGTTAATTTGAACACAAATGTATGCAATATTCAGACACAGATATAATCACAGAAACAAACACAGATGCAGAAATAAAGTAAATGCAGTAAAGGAAAGAACACACCAGATTTTATACTGGTTCGGGGTTACCCTACATCCAGTCCCGCACAACTAAGTACGGATTTCCTTTCAAAAGCAATTCAACAATTACAACCCTCGGTTTCAAGGCTACGAGGTACACCCTCCAGAATCACAATCCTCTGGGTAGAGATACTTGATTTCCGGGGCAACAAGTTCACCCAATTGATTTCCAAGGCTACAATCACACCTTTTCTCGCTTGATTGATTTCCAAGGCTACAATCACACCTTTTCTCGCTAGATAGATTACAAAGAAGCCTATAACTCTGAATAGCACTTGAATCTTGTTGAGATAGTGATAGAGAATCAAACAAGAGATTATCTAGTTAGATTCAATGTTGATTTCGGTAGAGTAAGGATAGGATTTTGATTAAGAAAATGTGGAAGAAGAAGAGAAGTGAAAAACCAGAAAAACTGATTAAAAATTCGTTGAAACTAACCCCTATTTATATAAGAACAACAGTCATGTCCATTCGTGAAGAGTTATGACGAATAGACACTTATTTTGAAATTTAAATTTTGAACTCAACTGTCACCATGTAGACATGGTCACCATAGGCATGTCGACATCCCAAAGCAATTTTTGATGTTTTGATTTTCTTTGAAAATAACCTTTATCTTATATTAAAACTATTTTAAACTTTATAAATATACTTGATTATATATAAAATACATAGATAAATATAGAGAATAATATATATAGAATTTTACTATAATTTTATATTTAAATCTAAGTATAAATATATTATAATTAAAAGATAGTTTAAAACAACCGAAGTTTAAAAACAAGTATATTTAAGGCTAAAACATCTTTTTGAAAATCATTTGAAAAGATAATTTTTTAAGGCTAAAACATTTTGAAAAATAGTTTTGAAAATCATTCCGAAGTAGTTTTGAAAATCATTTTAAAGTAGTTTTGCAAGCTTCTTCCTACAGAATATCTCATCATGTCAGGACTCGAGAACTTGTACAAAACCAGGATGTTCGTGGGTTTGTAAGCCACTTGTCGTAGGTTTGTAAGCTACTTGTCGTGGGTTTGTAAGCCACTAGAAAGGTAGAAATGGGTTCCATCCCAAAAGAAAATTGGAGTGAAGATTTCAGTGCTATTATGAAGTTTTAACAAAATTCTAGACTCGACACTTATCTTGAAATCTTGAACTCTTGATAATCTTGATATTCTTGATACTCATGAGTCTTCAATCTTGATATCTTGAATCTCTATACTGTACAGTCTTCATTCTTGGTACCTACATGGTTAAATCCTGCATATACATATATATCTAAACTATAATGTTAGTATTTATATTTTATAATTTTATTCTAAGGTTGTTGTCATCAAAACCATCAACTCATGGACTAACAATCTCCCCCTTTTTGATGATGACAACCTTTGTTTATAAAATATTACTTCTATCCTATTGACTCCCCCTAAATCTAATAACTCCCCCTTAATCTATGCCTAACTCTCCTATTTTATATTTCTCCCCCTTTGTCATCAACAAAAACAAACTCTAAACTATACAACTCCCCCTCATTCTTGTACTGAAGTACCTGCATTAATAAATTATATAATAGAGTATATATAAGAGATAACTATACTTATAGACATGATATTCAAACAACGATTATAAATATATTAATGTATATTTATACAATCATCAAACCACACCAATGTATAAATCAAGTCAATCAAAACAGCCAATTTCAATCAAAACAATTAATTCAAACAAAGTAATAAAGCAAACAAATTAAACGTTACGGGGAACTTCCACCCATCCTTCTTCTCCGAAAATAGGGTCTGCTTTGACGGCATCCCAATTTTCATTGTCATTTGTGAGAGAGACAGGAGGATGTGCTTCGTTATCATCCTTGTGCAGGGAAGAAATCATCCATCGAATTGCATCGAAATGCCTTTCTTGCTCCTTGATCATCTGCATTTGACTTAACTCTAAGTGTTGCTGGTTACGAAGAATGAACGAGAGAATGTTCTTGAACGAATTAAGAGTCTCTTCAAGATTCTCGGTTAAATTGTGAATAGGATTTGCCATTTTTGATGTGAAGAGAATAAGAGATAAAGAAGATAGAAAATAATATTGAGTGAAAAAATCTGGAAGAAATAGGTATTTATAGGTGTAGGAATTCGTTTGAAATGAATAGACATATGGTAGTTATTCAAATTTCAAATTCAAAATGAATTGTCATTTTTGGCCAGTATATGTCGACATGGTCAAGGGGGTATGTCGACATACTACAGTGAAAATTTGATGGTAATTTTGATTTTGTGAATAATTGTGTATATATATAAATTTATATAATATACTAACATTTATTCAGGAGATAAGATAAGCTGGATAACAGAAAGGAAATTCAATTTCATTGCATAATAGGATAATACAATGATTAAACATAAAGAACTACATAAACTCTCAAATTAAAACAAACTTAAACTAACTCGATATGATATGAAGATATAGAACTAGTTAGAGGATGATGAAGATGAAGATAATCCAAGTTTCTTGCTGACTTTGGAGAAAAACTTGTTCATCTTGGATGATATTTTGTCCAACTTCTTACTAACGGATCTTTTAAGAACCCGTTGATTCTCAACAATAACCTTTTGGTTTTTGAGAAGGGTTCTGTTGGTAGGATTGGAGGGATATTCAATACTTTCCAGGGATGTTTCACCTTCTTCTTCTTCTATTTCCATTTCATCCCTTTCTTCTTCTTCTTCCTCTTCCATTTCTTCATGAGCCAAACGCTCTTCCTTTTCGACAAGAGTCTCATAAGGTTGAAAAACATATGGGATTTTCATGAGAGAAATGTTTGAGATATTAAAAACTTTTGTTGAAATAAATTTTTCTCCTTTGAAATTTACTCCAAAATAGTTGAAAATCCGAGTAAGGTAAATTCCATGATATAAAGTGTTTTCTCCCATTTCAAAAATTTTAGGACGAAGTTCATCCAAAATAACTTGCGCCCAATTGATATCATAATCCCGAAAATAGCAAAGAGTGCTTTACACACTTTTGAAGTAGGATTGTTAAAATTTCCCGATCTTGGGGTCAAAGTATGTTGTAAAAGAAGATTGACAATTCTTGCTTTAGGACGAAAGTTTCGATTCTTAAATTCAAAGTTTTCATCTCCTTCAAAAATATGATGAAATGTCTCACGATCATGTTCATCGATTTGAAAACTAGAAAGATCCATTCCCGTGCTTTTGCAATTGAGAATGGTACCCAAAAGATCACAATTCAAAACAATTCTAGTGCCTTTGACACTACTCCAAATTTCATTATCATTTCCTTCATAATATTCTCGATTGAGATTTGCATAGAAAATTTTAACAAGATTTGGGTAACAAACAAAATCATTTTGATAAGAATCAACAAGACTAAGAATTTGATTGTTTGCAAAAAGAGTATCAACTTCATAAGAAGCAAAATCTTGAAAAATAGCAAACTTTCCGGGATGGACTTCTCCATAATTAGCATAATTGATGTATGCTTTTATTGCCTCCGGATTATTGAGGAGTTGCTCTTTCAAGTTTCTGGAAAGTCTCATGGTGGAGGGGTTGCTTGAAGAAGCCATTAAAGTAGAGAGTAGAGAACTTGAAATTTTGAAGAGAGAGTTTGAATTTGAAAATGAAAGTGAAAAGTTGTGATAAAAGATAGTGACTAAATAGATTTCTGAAAGACATGTTCTCTGGTCAAAAGGTGCCTTTTCAGAGTATTGAATGAAGTGAAAAGATGGAGGAAAATTCAACCATTTGAATTCAAATTTTGAATTTCAAAATTTGTACCCATGTCGACATTATGGTAGGGACCATGTCGACATGTGCCTGTGAATTTCTAAGATTTATTTTTCCTAAGAATTCTAATATATATATATATACTTATTATTCTAATGTCTATATATATATCTGGAGTATTCTTAAAGTATATTCCAGAAAATATTATATTAAAAATAATAAAAAATATAATAAAATTATAATAAAATTATAATAAAAAAATAAAGAATAAATTTAAAATACAATCAACACACCAATTCAAAATCAATCAATCAAGCAATCAATTATTTAATTCTAAGCATGCAATTTCAATCAATTGTATTGTAAATGTGTACCTTTTTCTGAGTCCGTTTCCTTGAATTTGTTGAGGTCGTGAACTGCCGTGAAACACAAATTTGAGTTATCTGTCTTCTGATCATCATCACTTGAGGACGAGTCTGAGTCATCTAGAGTAGCAGTAAATGCATGCTTCCGTTTCTTTACCGAATCATTGTTTATAGGAGGATTCTGCCTTTCTGGATACGGACAGTCTCTTTTGATATGGCCTGGTTCATTACAGTTGAAGCATTTGACATTGTTTGGCACTGAATTCTGATTTCCAGAATTCTTATAGTTGTTTCTCTTGAGATTATTCATCTTTGTATTTCAGAAATTTCCGAAAATTTCTGGTCATAAATGCTATCTCTTCATCATTATCATTGTTTGAGTCTGATCCGTCGGTTAATGCATTGAATGCCATTGATTTCTTTTCAGATGCTTTGCTTTCTCTTCTCCCGATCATTTGAACTTCAAACGACATTAGATTTCCAATCAATTCTTATATCTTTAAGGTACTGATGTCATTTGCCTCTTCAATTGCAAGTATCTTTTGATCCCATTCTAGAGTGAGAGAATTTAAAAATTTTCTGACTTGATCTTCTTCCGAAAATTCCTTTCCCAAGGATATTAAAGAATGCACAATATCTTGAAATCAACTATACATATCAGTGTTGGTAGCCATTTTGAAATTTTTTCAAAAATCAGATTATGAAACTTTTGAAAATCCTTCTCTGATACCAAATGTGAGGAATGCGAATTACGGATCTTAAGGCTAGGAATAACACTAGAGGGGGGTGAATAGTGTTTTTAAGAAATTACTAAATCTTTTTGAGTTTATGTTAATTTGAACACAAATGTATGCAATATTCAGAAACAAACACAGATGCAGAAATAAAGTAAATGCAGTAAAGGAAAGAACACACCGGATTTTATACTGGTTCGGGGTTACCCTACATCCAGTCTCGCACAACTAAGTACAGATTTCCTTTCAAAAGCAATTCAACAATTACAACCCTCGGCTTCAAGGCTACGAGGTACACCCTCCAGAATCACAATCCTCTGGGTAGAGATACTTGATTTCCGGGGCAACAAGTTCACCCAATTGATTTCCAAGGCTACAATCACACCTTTTCTCGCTTGATTGATTTCCAAGGCTACAATCACACCTTTTCTCGCTAGATAGATTACAAAGAAGCCTATAACTCTGAATAGCACTTGGATCTTGTTGAGATAGTGATAGAGAATCAAACCATAGATTATCTAGTTAGATTTAATGTTGATTTCGGCAGAGTAAGGATAGGATTTTGATTAAGAAAATGTGGAAGAAGAAGAGAAGTGAAAAACCAGAAAAACTGATTAAAAATTCGTTGAAACTAACCCCTATTTATAGAAGAACAACAGTCATGTCCATTCGTGAAGAGTTATGGCGAATAGACACTTCTTTTGAAATTTAAATTTTGAACTCAACTGTCACCATGTCGACCTGGTCACCATAGGCATGTCGACATCCCAAAGCAATTTTTGATGTTTTGATTTTCTTTGAAAATAACCTTTATCTTATATTAAAACTATTTTAAACTTTATAAATATACTGATTATAGATAAAATACATAGATAAATATAGAGAATAATATATATAGAATTTTACTATAATTTTATATTTAAATCTAAGTATAAATATATTATAATTAAAAGATAGTTTAAAACAACCGAAGTTTAAAAACAAGAATATTTAAGGCTAAAACATCTTTTTGAAAATCATTTGAAAAGATAATTTTTTAAGGCTAAAACATTTTGAAAAACAGTTTTGGAAACCATTCCGAAGTAGTTTTGAAAATCATTTTGAAGTAGTTTTGCAAGCTTCTTCCTGCAGAATATCTCATCATGTCAAGACTCGAGAACTTGTACAAAACCAGGATGTTCGTGAGTTTGTAAGCCACTTGTCGTAGGTTTGTAAGCTACTTGTCGTGGGTTTGTAAGCCACTAGAAAGGTAGAAATGAGTTCCATCCCAAAAGAAAAATGGAGTGAAGATTTCAGTGCTATTATGAAGTTTTAACAAAATTCTAGACTCGACACTTATCTTGAAATCTTGAACTCTTGATAATCTTGATATTCTTGATACTCATGAGTCTTCAATCTTGATATCTTGAATCTCTATACTGTACAGTCTTCATTCTTGGTACCTGCATGGTTAAATCCTGCATATACATATATATCTAAACTATAATGTTAGTATTTATATTTTATAATTTTATTCTAAGGTTGTTGTCATCAAAACCATCAACTCATGGACTAACGATAGGCGGTTCATAATGTTATCTGTTGAGAACTAAACAAGATCCAAGGTACAAAATTAATAGTGTTTCGCAAACCGATGTACATTTCTATTGAATGAATTTTATTGAAGTATGAAGCTTATGCATCTCCCGGACATAAAAAATGTTTATGTAGACGAAAATGTTATTAGGATTTACTGTACAAAGTATAACAAATGCTAAAGTGATTGCGCTAGCAATGAATCTAGCATATCTAAAGTACTTATCAAAAAATAAAAAACTGAGATATTTAGTTGCTGATGCTAGGCATTCGTTAATTGTTATATCACCGCTGCTTCTGTATAGAGTCTGTATTCTTAATGCAAAATTTCCTTTTCATATTACATCTTCTATGTATAAGCAAAACTACACCCATTCATAGCTCATTAAGAAAAGACCATATAATTTTCTATATAATTCGGTCAAACTGAACTATCACTATCTCCCATTGTAAGCACATATAATAAGATAAAAAGAAAATGAAAAGAAAAAACTTGAAATAGTGTCAGTTTGCTTGCTTTTGTTAATATTTTTCAAATGAGCGATTCTGTAATTAATTTTATTTAAATCTTATGATGTTATTAAAAAAAGATCTCTTTCGAATCTTCGATATACAAATTCATTAAAACGGCTTGAAAAAGTGACATAATTGGTTCATATCAGAATATTAAACCTGAAATTGTATTATCACTTAATAATAATTACACAAACACTACAAATCTAGAAACCAAACACGGAACTGCAGTAAAAATATATGATTTGAGTAGATGATGCGTTATTTTTTGTGATCTTGTCAAAGCTAGTAAATAATAACGGAGTATTATATTTGACCTTTTTGAGATTTTCCCTTTTAAGTATGTTCGTGGAGATGATCGTTATAGTTTCCTAATATCAATTCAAGTGTGGTGAAATATATCAGATTAACTTTGTTTGCAACATACAATTTTGCTTCTTCTTTTTTGGGACATTGTGCATTTATTAAAGCAAAATTCATTGAAGTAAAAACTTAAAATTTATTATAGAGTGGCAACTTAAAAAGAAAACTAGTATTTGTTATATTGCAAAAAAGAGAAACTCTTAGAAGGTGTGCACATTAGATATCAGTTTCATTTTTGAGCGTTTATTGACTACTATTTTGTCCTAACACAACATTAGTTTATCACTTGCTGTTCTGTTCCTTTGGAGGACCTATTCTTTGGAAGAGCAAACTGCTTGAAAATTCTTTGGGCATGAGCATTTTTGTTATGTTCTTTTATGACCAATTCTTTGGAAGAGCATCCGGTGGCAAACATTGAACTTAATATTGGTTGTTTGGTTATGTTATGTTATGATGATAGTGTGTTTCTATTGTTAGGATATTTAATGAAAAATCTAAATAAATTGCTACATATTTGTTAAGGTTGACGTTTGCTGTTTATTACTTTTTTGCTTGTAGAATAATTATATGTGTATATCCATGACATCAAAGTTGGTCTGTGATATGCCTAACTGTTTATTCTTAAAGATATTATGCTTACATTATCATGTTTTGTTTTTTTTTTTGCTAAATTTTTTTTTTCAAATTAGTTGGGTTGGGTTGACCCATTTAATAATGGGTTGGGTTGAGTTGAACCGTTTATTAAACGGGTTAAATGGGTTGGGTTTTGTTTTGTTTTAAATGGGTTGGCTAAATTATTTTTCAATTCATTTATGACCCAATCCAACCCGTTTGACGGGTCTAATGTTGATTTGTTAGGGGAGAAATAAATATCTTGGTATCTCTTTGCAATTTTAAGAATATTGATGCCCTAATCAAAACCCTTCTTCGTTAAGGCCAAACTTTAACTAACCCCCCCCCCCCCCCCCCCCAACCCAACCCCCCAAAAACCCCACAAACCAACCATCTTCCGCTGCTCTATCCATCTAGTCTTTGGAATCTCCTTAAAGTAGAAACATAGAGGAAGACAACCAGATTCTAACCGAGTAATGAAGGTAAGATTCGATTCTAACCGAATTTATTCATATCAGTTTTCTTTGAATCGTCAATCATGATTCAGTATGTGCTTTTCTTTTCTCTTTTCTCGTAACAGATAGCAATTGAAGGTTGTATGCATGGGGAGCTCGATAAAGTCTATGAAACGCTTCAGCGTTTGGAGAAAGAGGAGAATACTAAAATTGATCTCTTGCTTTGCTGTGGGGATTTTCAGGTATTATGTCAATTTATTTTTGCATTTAGTTTTATATTAGCTTGGTTGGTTTGGGTTATCGAGTAAAGCCTAGGAGATTCCATAGTTCGAAATTAGTAAACATTTGTTTATAACAAGAGTGTGCAGTAATTGGTGGAAAATGTACATATTCCACCCCCACCAAACAAAAATATAATCTTTAAAACATCCATCACGTTATCTATCAGTTTTTAAGTCTCTACAATCAACAATGTCTAGATCCTTAACTCTGGTCAGTTGTTGATTCTCATCTTCACCTTCATCTACTGCCACTCCAACCACTGTCAGCTGTGTCCTAGTCATAATCCACATCTTCCAGCTCCCACATGAGCTCCTCCGATAGCCGTCTTCAGAGGATCAAATTCTGATGATCTTTAATCAAAATTGCTAATTCCATCACCATAAATGTCGTTACTCCACAAGACCAACATCAAAGCAATTCCACATTGAGAGTCGCACTTGATGACATCTTTCACCTAAGGTCGTCGCAGTATGGTTGGAGTTTGTCAGATTTCAACGTGCTGAGAAGACATTTAACAAATTTCACCCTGGAAAAAAAATCGCGCAAATACAAATGTTGTTGCGGAACAGCAATCATATATTTTGCAGTGCAAGCATTATGCATGTATCTGCTGTGCAGCACAAAATATTTACACGTGTTTTGTGTTGTTGCACAACGAACGTTGGTTGTGCAAATATTTGTACACTGCAATTTTTTACATGACAAATATCATTGATCGACAATTATTCTGCACGACACAACAATTATAACACACATTAGATATATGCACTGTAAATATTGATAATTCTTTTAGACATATATATATAAATAACATTTTTTTAGTACATTCAGATTCAGAATTTGACACTTGCAGAACATTTAGAAAAATATTAGATTCGATGATGATTATGAAGAAATTCACAATATTCATTTTATAATCATTTTGAACAACAATTTTATACGTATAAAAACTGGAGTTTGGTTTATATTGTTTTTATGAAGGGGATGTATTGTTAATGTTTTTTCGGTACAAGGACCTGAGCCAAAATCTCCCTAGTAATTGTGTAATATCCATGAGTATTTTTTACAGGAAATTATTGTGAAGGATAAAATTTCTCAGCGTTTTAGCCTCAATGACAGACCTTCAATATTTTAGTCTGAAGGACAACTTTCTTTAAGTATCAGTTTTTAGTTATTGATATCAGTTTTTAGGTATCAGTTTGTAGTTATCGGTATCAGTTTTTAGTTCGGTAGCAGTTTTGGAAGAATGTTTGCCCTTATGAATAATTTTGAAAGAATGTTTTTCCTTATGAATAATTTTTAGAAGAATGTTTGTCCTTGTGGTAAAAATATCGAGGTCGTGTCCTTGAGGCTAAAAATATCCAAATTTTTGTCCTTTAAATTAATTCCCCCTATTTTTTATACTGCCTAGTGATTTATTTTGATTAAAATGGTATTATCAGGCGGTCAGAAATGAGAATGATTTAACGAGCATGAGCGTTCCACCAAAGTACCGTTCCATGAATTCGTTCTGGAAGTACTATTCTGGACAAGCAAAAGCTCCATACCCAACTATCTTTATAGGTGGAAATCACGAGGCATCAAATTATATGTGGGAATTGTAAGTTGAATATAGTGGACAAGCCAGCATTTTCCCATATTGTATCTGTAATATAACTTCTAATGCTAATGATGATGTCTGCTCTTTACATTGAATTAAATCACACATTAGCTGTTGTTATATCCTTGCAACTCTCATAGTAATTAATTGTTTATATTAAGTTATTCTTAGTGCTTCCATTCATTTTGTAAAATCATAATCAATTCTCTTTTTAATTGGTTTGGTATTAATTACCACTGACTTTAGATTAGACAATCAATTTATGTACGTAATCTCACGGATGATACTTTTGTCTCGAATATAAGTGATTACCAACTGTCATGGCCTGACAGGAGCTACCTGATAAAATCAAATTAGAAACTGTACATGTGCTTAATCGAGTGTTTCGGATGAATGAAGCGATAGTGAATCAGCTGCAAAAACATGACCTTCATTAAACACACAATTTGATGTTTCTCCTCAACGCTTCCTTTATGATTATGGTATCATCAGTTAACCAGTGTTTAACCAACGATTTCCAATTTTCATTGTCATTTAACATAGCTGATATCATAAACAAATGTGTGCGTGCACGTGCTTTAAGATTCGTATTTTGAGTTCATTCAGATATAGGGATCCATGATATTTTGCGAAGGAAGCATGCACATAAAAGTTGGGTTTGGTGGTTTAGGACATTTCGATATCAGTTGGTGTTCTTTTTGCGATTAATCCTTAGCATGATTGACTCATATATTTGATGGTCAAATGTTTTAAAAAGTTGCTGAAGTGAACTGAGTAATATTATGATTGATGTTCTGATGTATGCTTTAACGTGTTTAATGAAAATAATAATAACATTAGCGGTAAAAGTTGAGCAGCAAAACCTTCATATGAGTGCTTTGCTGCTTAAGTGTCAGCAATTAAGACCGGGAATTGACACATTTGCAAGGATAAAAATAACATTTATAATGTATAGTAAACTTATAATGTTCATATTGATATACTTTTACTAGGTGGGTTTCTCGCGAAAATTGAATGTATATTGCTAATAGTTGTCAATCTTAATGGATAAATGCTTTGACAATATTACCCTCCATGACAGGTACTATGGGGGTTGGGCTGCCCCTGATATATTTTTCATGGGATTCGCAGGAGTTGTCAAGTTTGGTAATATCAGAATTGGAGGACTGTCAGGAATATACCAGTCACGGGATTATTCTCTAGGTAAGTTTTAGACTCATATCCAGGCTGTATAAACCAACACTTTTGCAGACAATTTTTGTTGGAAACCTTGTATTGGTTTTTGGATTAGTTAGTTATTCATTGTTACTTCATATACGTAAAAAGGTTATAGCAGTATATAAAGGCTTGATGCTGTTTTTGATATTCTAAAAGTATTATTATTATTATTTTTCATTTTCTGTTCTGCAGGTCACTATGAGAGGCCTCCATACAATAAAAGTGATATCAAGTCTGTATATCATGTGCGTGAGTATGAAGTGTTCAAGCTCAAACAAATAGAAGAACCTATAGATATTTTTTTATCACATGATTGGCCTCTTGGTATTACTGAATATGGTAACTGGGAGAAGCTTGTTTCTCAGAAGCCCTTTTTCCAAAAAGAGGTAGTTCATCGATTTCAAATTTCTTTTGCAATTAAGCTTTCTTGTAGTTTCAGCTTTACATTTTTGGCTTAGATTACAATAGTCCATGAGCCCATTCATACCTGATCACAGTTACTCACAAGCATACACACCCAGGGTATCCCTCAAGATTGCATTTATTTCATAATTCATGGGTTAAAGCTGTACAAATGTGCTAAGTCTTCCAAAAAATACGACTATAAATAATGGAGAGACCGCTCCCCTTAACAGTCCCCCCCCCCCTCATGTATTCAGTTCACCAAGTGGATTTCAAAATTGAGTCTCGGTAGGGACTATAGAGAACACTTTCCTACTGATACTTGTTGGTGTTTGGTAAATATGTTTAGTTTTAGGAGTGGTTTTTAGCCCTATATTAAATTTGCGTCTTTTAATCGATATCATACAACTGTTCTACTTTCCCAACCAATAAAGAAAGTTCAAACATTTTAACTCCACATGCCCAAAATTTTAAAGCATGAAAGAGATTATTTGATCAAACGCTTGCGACTAGCAAACCATCCCCCCCCCCCCCCCCCCCCGACATTCAAAAATGGTAATATGGGTTATGCTATGCTAAAGGGTGTGATTTGATATTGATGGAAGTTATAAAACAAAATTAATTAATTTTATCATCTCCTTTTTTGTGTTTAAACTTTAATTGTTGGATGATGTTGGGTGCGCATAACTTGTTTTTTGTATTTTGATGGCTGACCATATCTACAACTTTTGCTTAGTGCGACACCTCAATTTGAACTATCTGATCAGAGGAAACCGTCAGAATGATATTTTATATAAAAATCAATTTTAGGAACTTGAAGAATTTATTGAACCAATCAGGTTCAGGGTAAGGGTTCTGTATATGTATATTACATGGTGAAATAAGTTCAGTTTAGGGCAATTTTCCAAGGGCTGGTGAAATTAACCTTTAAGTAATTGTCAATTTTTTAATCATGTTGCAGTAATCTAATTACATGTAAATTTATATATTACAAGGTTGAGAGAAGGGCATTAGGGAGTAGACCAGCTGCAGAATTACTAAGCAAATTAAAGCCACCTTATTGGTTCTCTGCACATCTTCATTGTCGATTTCCAGCTGTTATCCAACATGGGGAAAATGGTCCAGTAACCAGATTTCTTGCACTTGATAAATGTATTAGAGGCCGTAATTTTTTGCAGGTAACTGGTAACGTCATATATACATAAATGCTCTTTCAAACCCCACAAGTGTAATAACCTTTACTGCATGGATAAGCTTACTTTTAGACTGACATTATTGACAGATTGTTGAAATCGAGTCGGACCCTGGGCCTTATCAAATTCAATATGATGAAGAGTGGCTTGCGATCACACACAAATTTAACTGTTTCTTCCCTCTCAGTCGAAAATCTTTTAATCATAGGTTGTTTATAACAATTTGCATTTGATTATAACCTTAAATTGTTTTTAAAATGCTGTGAAATAACAGTATATATCTTCTTGTGCAGAAATGCAACGCCTGATAACCAAGATCACCGTCGGTGGATGAGGAATAAATTGAATATCAGAGGGGCAAAGCCTTTTGATTTTGTGCAGACTGCCCCTTCATACGATCCATCTGTAACATTCTCCAATCGTTCATTTACGGGTAACTGATATACTCATTCTTCTTACCTTTAATTTATCTACCAATGATTGTTCAATGAAAGTAAATAAACTCAGATATAGACGAGATCATGTTACCCTAAATGACCCAAAAGTTTGAGCATAAGCTGAGCTCGTGCATGGCATGGTGCATATGTTTTTTTTAAGACAAATCACAAGCTTTATTGTCCATAAAACCCTTATTTTAAATTCTCAAGGTAGCTTGAAGTAGATCAAACTACACTTCTGTCTCACGGTTTTATCAGTTGGTACTGCTTTTAATGTGTAACTAAAACACAAGCTAGACCTAGAAAAAAAATCCAAGCAAACCAGGCTTGAATAAGAGATCCTTGCTCAAACAGTTTATATTCATGTTTGGCTGCATACAAGTTTGAATTGTCAAGTATATATTTTTGTCATAAATTGTTGGTTTGAATTGTCAAGAATATTCACATAGGTCTTGACTGGCCTGAGTTCTCAGCCCCAAGTATGCAGTACAATTTTGTTCACACTTTTTTTAAAGTGTGAATAAAACACTTTCTTCCTATTGGAGGAATTTGGAGGGTCACATATGGGACCCCCTGAATTCCTCCAATAGGAGCCGGTGTTTTGTTCACACTTTGAAAAAAAGTGTGAACAAAATCACTCTCCCAAGTATGGCCCTAAATTATGCGTAGGGATTACAATCATAAGCAAGACCTGCAAACTCGAGCCAAATCGTCTTAAACGATCAAGATCCTCAATGATTCAAACCCAATGGGCCTCGGGTTAGGTATGGGTAACAATAAATATAACGAAGAGTCGAAGGCCCCATCAAACCTCTAAAGCTGACATGGTTCGAAGGCGTCAAAAACCAAACATGAAACATATGGATTAATAAGTGATCTTACTGAACTTGACCCAACACGACCCGACTCTTTGAATATAGATTTTAAGATACATATTTTGGACCCAACAAAACCCAACCCAAAAAGCCAGGGAATCTGGGTTGGGTTGAGTGTCATCCCTAATTTTGCGGTATATTCAAAGTAACCTTTAAATAAAAGGTATTGTAAAATATATTGTTTACTTTGGCCTCATCCAAAACTTTATGATGTCATTTGGAATGCAATTAAATTGAATTGAATTTTGATATGGCATATTGTTTACCTGAGTCATGTATGAACGCCTAACAAGGTAAATTAATTAAGGATTAAAATAAGGATATAGAAAGTGAACAAAATATGCTTTTGGATTGCAGTAGACAGAAAGCTGAATATGTGTCAATCATCTGACCAGCTATTTGAACATCTAGGGCATACTTGTGCATACAGAAAGTTATTAATATGTCTGAAATATTCTCGAGAATGTTTCAAATTTCTTGGTATGAAAAAATCACTCCGCAATCAGTCAAATCACACAATTTGGTTAACAAATTGTTTAAGTGTTACATATGAATCTTGAAGAAGGTAAACCAAATAGAACTAAATAAAAATAAGAGGAAGCAGAAAAGGAATCATGTAAATATTAAGTTTATTTTTAATGATACAACTATATAAGTCCTAAATGGGCAAAGATGTCTCCTTAGAAATATATTGACTATGAAGAAAATATTGTTAGTTTCTTTGTTAAAAAGCTTGAAATACGTACTTGTCACCATTGTGATGCTTCTGCATGCTTGCTAAAAGTAACGAAATTGTTATGCTAAAAGTAACTCTTGTTGCACGAACCCAAATATATGCTGTTTGTCTATTTATGTTTTGAACTATTGTGTCTGTGTATTTCTCTTCAATTTTGGAGGTGCATAATATAAGCCGATAATGTTTGTAGGTCACTGTCGAAACCCACAAACAGAGTCTTTGATGAACTTTCTGGAGCTGCCTTATCTTCTTGATGATACAACAGAGGCCAGCACACCAATTCACAACACAGAATCCGTAAATTCAACAGGTATGTTTTTCATGTATACCTCTTTGCTATTTTGTTGATACTTGTCAATCAGGTATGCTTATTTTTGTTATCACCCAGTCTGAAACACATACAAGAATCATTGAATATGAATATGTGATATCTTAGCTAATTACATATTCACTTGCACCAGATTCTAAAAGAAAGTTTGGCCAGGTGGGAATGTGTTTAACCATTTTTCAAATCTTCACTTATTAAGTTAGTCAAATCTTGAAAAGAGGCATATGATCACCTGATTTCATTAGGGAAACCTAAATGAAGCTAGAATACAGTAATATCCAAGCTAGCACTTGGCCACTGTCTCACAATGAAAACGTTGGCATGCTGCTTAGTGGAGGGAATCATATTTATCAAATCTCCTTGTATGTTTTTTCCTTTTAATTTCGATTTAATGGAATTGTTGGGAATTTCAGTCAAAATGATTCAAATTTAATGAGAAAAAAGAAGAAGCATATTCAGTTGTTTTCTCCCGCAGAGATTCTAAAGACTCATTATCTATGTTGGATTATTTTTTTTAATACAAGAAAGTGGAGGTGCTGCTGCTGTTTGATAATTGAGATATTATTCATTTGCTTGATTTCTGTTCAATTAATTCTGGATTTCATGTGTATCCATGCTAATCAACTTCAGTTCTAGAAAGTTTCGGTATTAACCAATGTACCCGTGAAATTGTTTTTCTCAGTAATCAATTGTTTCTTTGGCAAAGCCGGTATTCTGCAGATATTTTCAGAGTTTTGATGTTCTTTGTCTTACTCGATGTGTCATGCTCATTGAGTTAATATTCTATACGAGATTTTATTGGTAAATGGTTAATAATCTGTTTAACTTGTTTGGCTACAAATTATTTTTTGTTGGAGCTTAGTTACTTTTTAACAGCTTTTAAAATGTAAAGATTTTAAGATAATAATTATTTTAACAGTTTTCTCATCTATAATTTGTTGCAACTTGGATCTGCCAAGAGCTCAATGTGTTTAGTAGATTACAATAATGAACAGCTGGGATCTGAATAAGGAATAATTAGGCGAGTTTGTAACTCTATGTATCTTGATTTTTCATCCACAAAGTGCAAATATTTCTTCTTGGTCTATATTTCTTCATGGTCTATATGTGTATACAACTGTATTTCTGAGGGAATTTACCTGGTTATATGCAGATTTTCATAATAACAACTATCATGATGAAGATAGTATTGATATTGATGATGTGGATGAACTAGAAGAGTCTGAAGAGGTTGAAAATGAAGATACTTAGAAATTGAAGCTTATATAGGTTTGTTAATATACTTGTCACAGATATGTTATACTAGCGGACCAACATACAAAATGCAGGTTGGACAATGATATATTTCTTATGTGTTATTTTTTTGATAAATGCATATGCAAGCCATGCTTGCATCCACTGTATGTATAATGCCTGCATTCTACATTCAATACGCACCACACTCTCCCCACACACAGACCACACTGCACGCATATGCACATGCATGCACACAAACATGAGATCAGCAGCATCATTCTAATCACACATAAGATCATCTTCACAATAATATAGCTCATTTTTGTACTACGATTAATTGATATTTTAAATCAATGTTGAAAATGTGTGTTCTGACAAATATTTACTAATAATTTTGAAGGTGTTAGATATTTTAAAATGGTCTCATATTTATCATAATTACATCTACAATATAGATTAACCATCCTCACAATCTCGATGGTACTAAAATTTCAAAGCGATCACATGTATATTGATCTTGAATTCACAATGTGGATTGATTATTCTTTAAGTGTTGAAGCATTTGGAGCTGTCTAGTTCAGAAAAAAATAAGACGCTTCAGGATGCCAAGGAGGGGTGGTGTAGATACTTTATCTTCATAGCAGTGTGTGTGTACGCCCATATAAGGGTTCTACATTTTAGTTCAGGAAAAAATAAGACACTTCGGGATGCTAATGAGCAGTAGTATATACTTTGACTTCAGAGATTTGTGTGTACACGCATATAAGGGTTCTACGTCCCTAGTTTCAAAGCCCCTAAAACAAAATTTTGATTTTTCCATATCTAACAAGTTCGAAGTTAGCTGACCAATTTTCTATAGATATGATCTTGTTATTATCAAGATAATCCGTACATTTTTTTTTTTACTCATTTGGAACTTTTAGGTTATTTAACATCGTAAGTCATTCCGAGTCATTCAGTACATTTATTTTGATTGTTGATTTGAAATGTTGTTTTGAAAGCTACGATTTTTGAAATAGTCTACAATTTTGTCAATATATTTATAATTCATACAAGGAACTTTTGGAAAGGGACCACATTTAAACCTCTAAAGTTTCTTACATGAATTATTATCATATCATTTCTTTTTTCAAAATCGCACAGCTTTTTTGGATGTGATCTTATCACTATCATAACCATCTTTATGATATCATTTCAAAACTTCTAACTCATTTAAAACGGTAAATCTATTTATATTAACCGTCGACCTAAAGTATAGTTTTGAATGGGTCGAAAGTCTCAAAATGTTCCACTTTTTGTGATAATGACGTTGATAGCAAATTAATCTCATCCACCAATTTTGTATTATATTAAACTTTTTTGCGAAAAAAGACGGAAAGATCTTTAGGGTATAAATAAAGGAATGTGGATCCTTCCCATATGTGTAGATGTGTATGTGTCTGCTGGACCAACTTTTTGCTTTTATAAAACCACAACCTAGGTTTAATTAAACTCTTATAAATGAAAATTCCAAGTTTCATAGCTCTGTAAATACCAACCTGTACAGAACTCTTAAACCTTTCCCTCTCATCATAAAAAACCATGACCAAAACCCTAGTTCATCACCAAAACCTTTTAGTCCAAGTTTTGTGGCGTTTCGAGCCAAACCACTGCATGAGGAAGGTGTTTCAGCAACTTGGGCATGCATTTGAAATGAAAACATTTTTCAGTTTTGCTTGTTTACCTCTTTCTCTCCTCATGCAGTTTTTGATAGTGGTTTCACATATTTCGGATTGGTAAAACATCACCATTTATCAATTTTAAGGAAACCAGATTATAATTTTGTATGATGAAAACATCTATTAGAGTTTGTTTTATATAAAAATTGTATTTTAGAATCTCCAGAACTTGACGATGGATGGATTAATCCCTTGTAAACTATATGATTATATGATCAGTTAATATTTTTTTTGTAACCATGTTATTGTTTTATGTCCTTGACTATTTCTTTGAATTTGCCTTTATATAAGTTGGTGATCAAAGATGTGTACATGAATTAGTAAATATATCCAATATTTAGGATATGTTTTATTTAACTTAATGAACTTTATAATATATATATATATATATATATATATATATATATATATATATATATATATATATATAAAGCAATCATCGGCTGTATTGATAAACGGATGGCAAAATATGCATCTTCTTAGTTTACCGTGTCCATAAACATCTCTTCAAGTAAAAGTATTGTTCGAACCGGTATCATGGATTAAGTGAATCCTTAATAAGCCGGGACTTCCAAAAGCTTAAAACATGTTGGTTAGGATGTGTACAGGCTCGAACTTTCTTCTTCCTTAGCAAAGATGTATCTCAACCTTGGCTTACATATCCATCTCAAACCGCATGATAGATCATGTTAATTTGGTTATTGAGCCAAACATTGCTGTTTCTTAGGAACCAATAGAGAGATTGGGTTGTAAGGGAGAAGGTTGCGGAATAAAGTTATAGACTTGATGAAATCATGTTGAATCACTGAGAAGCTGGGACTTGTCAGTTTGCCCAAATCAACTCAAGCCTTAATCATTGAGTCAGCTAGTTTTCTTATTTAAAACAACATTACAAACTTAACTCTAAAACTTGAATCCAAAATTTTAGTCGAAATTTCATGAAAATGTTAGTCGAAATTTCATGGCATTCAAGAAAGAATTACTGCCTGAAACAGTGTTCGATTTGGCGCATGGGTTCGCTTTTTAGTCTTATAGTTAGTGGTTTCTCATTTTGGTTTGGCAAAACACTTCGTTATTCCCATTGATCGGTTTTAGGACAAAAAAATTACAATTTTGAGTATGACTAATATGCAATTTTTTGTGGCTGGTTTCAAGCAATTGATGGTTCTTGGATTATTTTGCAAACTATATGATCATGCTATTGGTTAATTAACTCCTTATGACCATGTTATTATTATATCCAGTCCCTGATTATACCTTATAATTTGTCTTGGTACAAGGAGACCCAAAATATGGATTTTATATGTTAGCACTTAATGAAAACATTAGAAGATAATCAACGATGTATAAATTTCCTGACGAATGTTTTATATCTAAACACTCAATTTGTCCGCATGCATAGCTCAGTTGGTCAGGGCTGCCTAGCGATCATGAAACAAAGTTCCTTGAGATCGTGGGTTCGAGTCCTAACAAGCTGCGCTGTGTAACCCTTAAAAATATTTACCGAGTCTTAATATCACTTAAAAATATGATCTAAATAAACTACTCTACAAATTCGTTTTTTATTAATTAATAATATAAATAAAGATTTAAACTAACAAAAAAATAGATATTGCAACTTAGAAATAAAAATTCAAATTAACTACGTTTGATTCAACACAAAAATATGACTAAATATTTGTAAAAATCATTTTCTTTTGAACGTATTAAATAATACAATTTGTAGAAAAACAATTCAGATGTCTTCATCATGCGCGAAGTGCGTGTCGTAACGCTCATATCTAGAGCTGTTATATAAGTTACCATCTACCGCCGCCGTAATGATTAAATTTTTTGACAACTGCGGTAAACAGTACCAAACGTGCATGATTTTTTAATATCGTATATCACAATATAGTATGCAATCTAGTACTATAAGTTGGAGGAATAACTTGTACAATAATGATGTGGGGTCTTCATGCATTAATAACATTAACATTGTGCATACTTGGTTTATTTTATAAACAAGCAAACCGGTTGATGAAAAAAGTTGGAACCATAATTATTTACCAACGATAATGTGTATATATATTTGATAATGTACATATAAAAGGTTTCAACTTTAAAAATGTGATGGTTAAATGATTGCGGTAACGGCTAGAAAATTCTGCAATAGTCAAACAATGATTGTTGTTACGGTTCGTTACATTCGTAAGTTTACTGTAAATCCTATCAGTATTCCTACTCATATCATACTGGAGGAGAAGTTTTCACTATAAGTCTTTTGTTTATAGCACAATCAGATCCCTCATCTCCATATCTTGCATGTCTGCTGCACGGGCATAATTTGCATGAGTATGGGTAATGTGTTACATATAGTCCCAAGTAAACAGAAGGTTACGTATTTAGATCGAAGTAACACATTTTTTTTTCCTTTTAATTTGATTAGTCTGACTGGTCTACTTTTAACCAGTACAGGTTGTAGGTGAGACAGTTCACAGCTCTTGCTTTTGATTGCCAGTGAAATGGATCATAAAATGACACCACTTGTTTCTTGCAGAAGCCGATGGTGCCAATCCGTAGTGACTTATTGTGTATACCTCCTTTGCTGTGACAAAAAAACTAAATTAACGTGATTCCCAGTTGACATACTCGCTATTGCATTTATTCTGCCCTTAGCTGTATTCTATCTGTAGGGTTAAAATTAATCAAAGAACTGTAGGGGTTTTGACACTGTCCTTGTTTTGCTAATATGCTGAATTTTTGTTTTAAGTTTAAACTTCTTTACAATTGCAGTGCAAGTGTTATTGGTTCAGTCTGTTTCATCTTCTTGCCGATATGCTCATTCTTGCTTTTTCTACGTCTTATATTATTAACTTTGAGGGTGAGATTTCTAGTTGAAAAACAACATTCATCGGTTAAGGAATATGCTTGAGAACTTAGGCTATCTGCTTGAGGTATTTAATATGCTTTAGTTTGTAAAATTTCTGATGTTGCTTCAATAGTTGTGGCTGACAATGGGCAAGCTCTAGAGTCTTAAACTTGGTAGACGCGCTCCTGTTTTGATCCATCAAGATCTGTTCCACTGGATCGGAGGGACGAATAGATTCATGATCCGTGTTCAGAGCTCTGGATTTAGGGTTAGATCGGGGTTTGATTGGTCCGTTTCAATTCGATTTGCACTACTGTGATTTCATAAAATTGCTTTATTACTGTAACGATGATTGATTTGTTAATTTTGTATACATAAGCAGATAACTTGAATATTTTAATGTTTCATTCGGTAAGTTACGATTTTTATGATATTAAGTTGCATCACTATTAACCATATAACAATGTAGGTATGTTTTTCCATAACCGTTATCATACATTTTATTTTTATTACTTTATTTATTATTGTAAACACATGGGTATCTATATTGACAATCCACATCGGGTCTTGGAACGGAACAAGTCGGATTTACCCTGATCCGTATGAGTTACGGGTACGGAGCAAAAGTTCGGATCTACATTGGGTCCGAGTAGGTTTAAAAACCTAAGGCGGAACTAGAACATAAAAAAACCCACCCTAAAAGTGCAAAAGTTATGTAGCCATAGGAGATTATCTTTCGCAAAACCACCCTTATACCAATTTCTTTTATGCAACCACAATTAAACTAGAATGTATAAAAAGTGCAAAAGGTACAAGCTTGGAACACTCTAAAAGTTTGCAACGATACAATTCTCATTACTACAAATGGTACACGGGTGGAAGAGTAATAGAATAAGAATGAAAAAATGGAGGGAAATAAATAATAGTTACACCAAACTTCACACAAATATAGATATAGCAGCAGCAACATTTTGTGGAAAGACGTACAGTGTTCCGTATTTAACCGTTTAAACAATAACTGCTGTTTCTTTTACAACTGTGTTATGGATGACCATTCTCATTTGCCACCACTACCAAATAAATAGCCAAGGGAAGAACCACCACCTGGAGCAGCATGAACCTTTGTCGAAGGCCGGTCCTGCAAGCAAGTTTTTAAGTTGATCAAGTTAGAAGAATGTTTGACAACTCCTTACAAGAACGCAAAACCACTTAGAGCATCTCCAATGCAAATATGGTGCAATGTTAATTAAATTCTACGTGTCAAGAAATAAATCACAATTTTAACTCAATGTAATTTATAAAAATTAAACATCACATTAAAAAGAAGAAAACTACTCCAATGCAAATGTATTGTGAAGGATACGCTAGAAAATGTCTAATAAACTTTTTGTTAAATCATCATAACGTTGTCATTAACATTGAAAATAAAAATTTGAATTAAATTACATGTTGATGATGTATAGTTGACGTTACATCAAAAAAGTTCATTACAAGTAACTAATTCAACTTTTAATGTTTGCAAACTTCTTATAAGCAGCTTTGAAAAGAACTAATAAATAGAAATTTGAGAAGCACCAATTTATTACTTGTGAAGCAATTTTATACATAATTTTGATCCAACATGTCTGTTTAAAAGTTAAATTACATCCAAACTTTTCTACTTGTAAAACACTATTTAAAATCATCTAGGAGCTACTATTCAAAACTAGAGAGTTTCAAATAAATTATTTCCAAATGAACTCTAGAAATAGTTCCTGGTTAAATTGAATCATTCTCAAATAATGCAATATGTGAATTAACATGTAATGCAAGTGCAATTGATTTATAGCACGCAAGGCAGAAAAAGGAAACTGTACGTATCATACAGTAATGAAATTGCCGGTGTTCTGGCCCTCAGCTCTGAAGTAATTGTTGCCAGCATTTCCATGAATGCCTGCTGGAATCTCTTTCAGTTTCTCTGTACCCGTAGGAGTTGCTTTCTCCACTTGTTTATTGGGCCCTGGTTTTTGTGGTTCTGGGCTGCCGAAAAGGTAATCCAGTGAACTTTGCCCTCCTCCACAGCTAACTCCGCGACCCATTCCTTTTTGATTGTCTATACAGACTTCTGTTCGACTGAGACATAGCAACTAGATTTAGAAGTGCACTTAGCATACAGAAGATGACATTTTAAAATACACACATATTTTATTTGAGACCGACTATTTCGATACAAAATAAAACAGTGTTGAGATCTAATTGTGTTTACATTGTTGAAATCTAGGAGCAATCCAATGATTGAAATTCATTGTACAATCGATTGTATTCTTAAATTGCAAGGAGCTCTAAATTAAGGTTCCGAAGGTCTTTTCAATACTTAAAACATCAAAAGATGTCTAAATGAGTTCTTTGTTTAACAAAGTACCACTTATTTTTAGAAAAAATGAATCATGTCGGATCCAAATTGAAGCTTATCAAAGAATCACATCAATTAGAAAATATATCATTAATAAAGGTCATATTTTGACAACATGACAAAAATTGACATGTTTGTATTGATGCAATTTTATATAGTTTTACTTTACTTATTCTTTCAAAATTTTGCGTTGGCTGGTACGTGAAATGTAAACTTTTGAAAAATCAGCTGCATGGTCGCGATTACAAATATGTTAATTTTTCTCTGTTTGTAGAAAGTCTGTATATCAAAACAAATGGCTCAGACTGCAGAATGATAGATATCCTTTTCCTTTAGGGATCCTCTAACAAGATCTAAATATGAGTAAATTTTGCACGAATTTCTCTTTAATATCCAATCGTGTTAACCAAATTCCTTATAATATCTCTATTGCTGCAGAGAAAATGTCCAAATTTCATATGATTATCATTCAATTTGAGCTATACCCATACATACAATCAAAGCATCTCAATGTTGGGTTCAAATGGTAATATCAGAATATCTATCAAATATTTGTAACTTTTAATGCAGATTCTTAGCAACTAAATCAATATACAACAACAAATCAGCCAAAATGCACAACCAAAAAAAAAAAAAAAGGATAAAAGATCGATAAATTAGAAGGATATTGTTTCATACCTAAAGAGCAATCTAGATCGCGAGGCAAATGTCGGATAGAGAGAGGGCCTTCAAATGTTATCTCTATAAATATGCCAAACAGCAAAAAGAAATGATAAAAGATTTAAAATTGGAAAATAATTAGATAGGTGTATGTACACGCTGTAATGAACAAACCCAGCAGTTTACCTTCGAAGAAGATGGAGGGCCACATAGTTGGAATTGGAAATGGGTGGTGATATAAGGTAGAGATGGGACCAAATTCTGTCGGTTGAGTGAGGTGTGGTTAGGTGCTGTTTTGTTTTTCGTGTTGGAATTAATTTACAAAATATCATATATTTTCCGTTTTCCGCTAACTAAAAAATGATGTAAGTTACAATAAATAATAAAGTTCTTATAATCTTGTTATTTTCCCGTATCAGCATGACAAACTTTTCATTCTTGTAGATTAGAAAATTAGGCACAACGACAAATTTTGAAATTTTTTTTAAATATAAGAACACCAAGTTTCATCTTTGGACTGAAGAACAAACTTTGAAAGAAAATTAAACTGAAAGACAATGCTAGTTATAACTAGCATTATATTTAGCATTGTCCTTCAGTCTAATTTTTTTTCAAAGTTTCACTACAAAAACAACAATGATTTCCGACGGCTAAAAGCCGTCGACGGCCGTTGGTAGACCGTCGAAAATCGTAGGTAAAACCGTTGGAATACAAATCTCGTTTAGTAACGCTTTCCGACGTCATCGACGGTCTTTTTCCGAAGGCGACCAACGACATTTTGAGACGGTTTCTGACGGCCATGTTGAACACGTGGCAAATCAGAATGATCAAATTGTCATCCAAAGCCGTCGGAAATGGTCGAAATCTGCCGTAGAGGGCCGTCGGAAACCGTTGGAATATGATGACTAATATGCCGTCGGAAACCATTTGAAGCCGTCGGAAATTTGGGTGTATTTTTTTTCCTGTTTTTAAGACAGCTCCATTTCGAGCAAATATAAACCACTAATCATATAAATAACCAAGCATAATATTCAAACCAAAAAATCCATATCCAAATCCAACATAATTCAAAAAATCCATATCGAAATCCAACACAATTCAAAAAATCAACATCTGAATCCACATAAGATAATATACAATCCATCAAAATGTATCAAACACATTCTCACCCACTCGAAGCGTATATATACAGACAAAAAAACATAATAAAACATACTCATCATCACCCATCATCCTGCAAAACCACCTGACGAAGGAAACCTCCCATGCTGCTCCATATACTCCGCCAAGCGCTAGTTCAGCTGCTCCATCTACACAGCACGATGACGATCACGCTTCTGTAGCTCGACGATCTATGCTCGTAGCTCTGCAATTTCTTCTTTGTCTTGAGCCATCTTATACGCCTTCTGAGATGTCCTAGCCTACGAATAAAAACAAATTGTTATAATCCCTCCAACATCATAAACGTAATTTACATAACTTTAATTGAAAAATATGCAATATTTGAATTTAGTTTATTTTTTGAAAATTACCGCTTGGTTCCCAAATCCATAGCGTCTGCTGCGGGATGGTGGATCCATGACAGACTCGAAAATAGCGTCCTCCTCATCAACAGTCAACTCATCCCGTCCTGTCTCAGCCAGCAGTTGTGCCCGTGCTTTCTGGAACTTTTATTGTAATGCAAAATACAATTGAGTATAAATAACAGTAATTAAAATAACACTAATCATTTTTAAGTAGACTAATCGCTATACTAAATGACAAAAAGTTGGAATGGTCACTGGTATAAATAACACTTATAACTTAAAATATAAAAAGTTGGACTAATCGCTATACTAATTATAATATACTTACATAGGCAGCAGTCGTTTTATCATCATGCTCCCATGAGTATACGACTGAGCCCGAATCGTCGGTCTGCTTCAGGGCATGAGTATGAGCAAAAACATCCCAATACGACACATCACCCCTGCGCGCTCTTGCCTGAAATATGAATATATGTGTATATATATGTATATATATATATATTATATTATTTCATTAACTAACTATTAACAACTTATAACTTAAAATATAAAAATGTGAGTATAAAAATTTACCAAATCCTCGCAATGATGCTGGAATGACTTGGAACCACCGCGATGTGTGACAGGATTCTTGTTTCTGTTTGCGGAGTTCCTATCTACTCCCTCTGCAAATTTAAATTGAAAATAACATTTTACAGTTCTAAATCATGTACTAAATACACACAACAATTTAAAGTAATTAATATGTGGTAAACTTACCTGGAACTCCTCATTGTTCTACCATGTGACCCATGCCTCCCATACGCTAGCACTCATCCAGTTCGGTTTTTTTCCTGCTCTTCTCATAGCAGACACTGTATCCCTATAATTTTTGGCAAATTTACTGTTCCAGTGGCGCTGCACCAGGGAAAGATCAGTCTCTTGTAAGTCCACCAAACCCTACACGTTGAGAAAATGAAAGTTATACATTTTTATAAATAGTGTACAATATATAAAGTGAAGTATGATCAAATAGAAAGTGCAAAATATAAATTTACAGTTACCAGGAAGTCCTGCCAAATGCTCTCTCTGACATTATCGGGTATCTTGCTCCACTTGGGCCAACAGATAGTCATCCTACATTTATATGTCTGTTTGGATATGGAGAGCGCTGTAGCTGATGGCTCGAGCTCGAAGCCACTGTGTCAAAAAGAAACAAACATTTAACAAAACAAGACTAATATATAATAGATCGTACAAAAAAATATTGTTAATACCAAAATAAATTTAATACTTACGATCCATCAGCTTTGGCCTACAACCTAACCGCAGGAAGAGCTGCCTCCTGTGATGGGCCACTGCCATCACCCGCTGGAGGCGCACCAGTCCCTCTCTAAGAAGAAGAAGGAGAACCTGTATGGGAAGAGCTACGTCTACGAAAAAAAGACATATGTATATAGTACCTGTTACAGACATAACTTATATGAGAAATATATTATTTAATTATGTGAAACATACATTATGGCAGAACATAAAAGGATTATGTGAAACAGATTACGACTAAACATATCATTAGCAGAACACATCATTTTTAATGAGAAAATGTAACATAAATAAACACAGAAATTACCTTCTCCAAAACTGTAGATTATTAATCAGTCCTCATTGTTTTCTGATTCAGACTCTGTTTCGTACTCTATGTTTTGTTCCTCTGTAGTCTCGAATGCTTCTATTAATGCATTTGACTCATCATTTAGAGATCCAAAATCGGTTTGATCGTCGGTTGTTATTATTCTAGTATTTTCCTCGATATCTGCTTGATAAGCTTGTTCGTTTGGAATATTCTATTCATCAAATGTAAATCTTGCCTTTATTTTAAAAACAATTAACCAATCTGCTTTATCTCTTCGTAGAGATGGGTACAGAGCGTAATAAACTTGAAGAGCTTGTTTGGCAAGTATAAAAGGATCGTACTTATAATAACGCAAGGTATGCTTTATTTCTATAAGATTATACTTTGGGTGCACGTTGATTCCAGAACCTGGAACGTTGCTGAACCAGTTGCATTTAAATAAAAAAACTTCTTCTACAGGTCTTGTGAAATATGTCAATTGCAAAACCTGGGTTAACACGCCATAAAAATCATTTACATGATCATTTGGATCATCACTACCTTTAACAAATACACCGGTATTGTTAGTTAATTTTTCAGCATGGTATTATTTGGTGTTAAATTTATATCCATTAACGAAGAATATTTGATAGGTCTTGACTTTCCTTTTTGGTCTCATAGCTAAATGTTTTAATCCTTCGTCGACCACACAATTTGTCGTGTCGTAAACCTAATTTGAAAACCAAGTAGTGAAATCTTTGCCGATATCGCCATTTGGATGTTGTGATTCGTAAACACTGCAATTATAGAAGAAATATTGCATTATAATTAACACACATGTGTGCATATGTGTATATACGCATATGTAGATGATATAATGCATTAAGAAGAATATATGTATATTACCTAACAAATGGTGTAACTTCAGCACAATTGAGAAGAATATATGTGTGTGCTACATGGTAATATCTATCGTCCAACCATAATTCCACACATTTACCAGCAGGTCGACCATGTTTTTAAAAAATAGATAAAGTCGCTTGACAATCATCTTGATCAATGCCTTCATCATTATGCGTAGCACTTTCAAACGATAAGTTCACATGATCACTAAAATAATGAGAGAGAAAAATGAAGCTTCTTCTTCAATATATGATTTGCAAATTGAACCTTCAACTCGTGCTTTCTGTCTCACTTTTTCCTTTAGATGATTTAAGTACCTATTAAGAATTATTCCAAATTAAAATTTATTTATACATGTAATTAAACTAATATTTAACGTACTAAACATTAATACCTCTCAAATGGATACATCCACCCATATTGCACAGGCTCTCGAAGACGTGCTTCAGATGGAAGATGAACATATGAACTAACCGTTTAAAATGAAATGATTTACGAAATATAATTACGTTACTGTGTTTGTAACTTGTCCAATACAGGGAAAAATCCAACAAATATTGTATATGATGAATATAGATGTCCGTTCTATGATAAAAAACGAATATCCACATAACGATCATATACAATACTTATTAGACGGGGCCAAAAAATACTCTAAGGGTTTTATGAATAAAGTACATTACATATTTCATATTTTTTAAAAAAATTGGCTTTCGACGTTTAAATTAAATTGATTAACATTTAACTTAAGTTAAACTACCGTATACGATAATTTATCATATACGCACATGTTTAAAACTTTAATTAACTAACCGTACGTTATAAAATTAATTATCGTTTTCGATGTTTTAGAAAACGCATAACCTAAATTATGCTCACCCACACTAAATAACCCAAGTAAGGCGTAAAAGCACTAAATTATTTAACTAGTGCACACTAATTTCTTATCGCACAAACTAAACAAGTTAGTATTCAACACTTTAGGATAATAATAGTAATTAACATTCAATAAACTATACTACACAATCATTGAGACAACATAAATAATTAAACTAACAAATTAACCTTAAATTAACAAATTCATGAAATTAGGGTTTATGAATAATACATAAAATAGACAAGATTAGAAGTTTGGAGGAGATGAGATTCCGAATTGACGAAGAAGAAGGCGATTTCGGTAGAATTTCGGGAGTTGAAGGTGGAGATGGAAATGGTGGAAGAAGGTTTGGTGATTTTGGGAGCAATCAAAATGTTTCTGGTTCGACCTGGGGAAGAAGATAATCGCGATTTTCCGACGGCCACCAACGACCATAAACTGCAAAATTTTAACGGCTTCCAACAGCTAATTATTTTATTTGTAAATCCAGAATATACTAGCCGTTGGAAGTCGTTGAAGTTTAGCCGTCGGTACCTGTTGTCGGAATATACTGTTGTTCTTGTAGTGTTTGTCCTTCAGCCTAAATTTTTTTCAAAGTTTGTCTCTGTGCTTATTTTCCACACTAGAAAATTGGTTTTTGATATGTCCTTATTACGGGAGAAAAATTAAAAGATGGATTAGAAAATACTATTGTTTTTACAATGGTCTCAAACAATAAATCTTATCTTTGATTTTTAAATCGGAATGCAAGATATTTTAGTTTCATATATCTAATCACTTGTTATATATATTTTCACTTGTCGAATCCTAACGATAATACATTTCAAACATCATAAAATACAATTATGATGTTTAACTTTCAAAAAATAGCATTTGGCGTTTCTTATGACATAATATGGATTACGTCGAACTATAATGTTATGTCAACGTTTCAAAAATGAATGTCATTTTACCACTCGAAAATGAAGAGTTTTCTCCTATGTATAATTCATGCTTCACAATAACATTTTGCATTGGATGTAAAGATAATTATAAAATACCTAATTTATCTTTTTCCATTCATCCCTCCATTACTTTTTTTTATTTTTCATTTATCATTGCTTATTCGTCAACTACTTTTAAAATATGAGAATCGCAGCAATGAAAATTTTAGCCAAAACCCAATGCAAGATTAAAATCCTATTGAAATTCAAAGCTTGGTTGAAAATCAAAACCCAATTAAAAATGAAATAGTCACTTAGAGGTTCAAGATTCGACCAATGCAAATCTTTGCAACATTATTCCCTAAATTCAAATTCAATCAAGAACCAAACATTGCTGCAAAAGAGAAAAAATGCAGAAATTAAAAAATATTCAATGTATTATTTATTTGATGTACTTTTATATTTAATGAATTATATGTAGTATTTTATCCGATGCGGTGTTTAATCATGTAATCTTTAGTATTATTGCAAAATCTTATATCCAACTCTTACATTAGAACAAAAGCTCTACCCAAACTCTTATTTGAGAATGTCATGAGGCCTACATCTAAAGGTAACAACCTTTTATTCTAGAACGCATTCTCAGTGCTTGATATTTGTTATGTGCATACACTACAACAAAACAGGCCATTTGCATCGCCTCATTTGAATTGGTTTAAGTAAAAACTGATGCAAATATAACTATTTGCATCAGTTCTGTCTTAATAACCGATGCAATTGGTACGTGGAAAGCAATAGGTAATAAAAAAATCAAATTTGCATCAGTTGTCACCAACAATTGATGCAAATACGCCGATGCAAATAGTTTTAGTCGCATCGGTTTTAAAGTCAACCGATGCAACTACGTCCAAAATAATAACTGTCGCATCGGTTATCTTGCAAAGCCGATGCAATTTGAAATTATTTAGGTTTTTCGTGGCTCACTTTTACATCCCGCCTTTCCCATTTTTTTCGCCGCTCCCATTCTTTTCCCCAAATAATTCGCACGCACGCTTCAAAAAAAAAACCCCCTAAAATCACCGTTTGCTGGATTGATTTCGACTTTCTGCTTCAATTTTTTGCAATCAAGCTTGACATTATCCAAAACCCCGAATTCAACGACATCAATGACAACCACGTCGGAATCGACCTCAACAGCTTGATTTCCAACATGTCCGCCCCTACCGGCTACTACGATGACACCACCGGTGCTTTCAATAACATAACCCTTATTTCCGGCCGGTCAGTCAATTCAAGTCTGGATCGATTACAATGGCACCAATATGAAGCTCGATGTCACTCTATCCTTGGTCCCAATGTCAAAACCTAAAAAACCCCTTCTTTCCACTGTTCTGGATCTCTCTAGCGTTCTGCTTGAATCCATGTTTGTAGGAATGTCTTCGGCTATAGGACCTTTACAGAAGTCAGATTACATACAAGGATGGAGCTTCAACATGAATGGTGCAGCCAAAGCTTTAGATTATTCTAAACTGCCTCCACTACCTAAACTACCTAAAACCAAAAACAAAGCGGCGCTGTTAGCAATATCTCTACCCATAGCAGCAACAGTGCTGTTTCTTTTAACTGCTGTTGCTGTGGTGGTTGTAGTGAGGAGGAGGAAGAAATACACAGAGACAGTTGAGGATTGGGAGCTCGAGTATGGTCCACACAGATTTTCATACAAAGATATGTACAAAGCTACAAAGGGATTTGTAAAAGATGGTTTACTAGGAGCTGGAGGGTTTGGGAGGGTGTATAAAGGCATATTGCCCACAACTAAAATGATGGTGGCGGTGAAGAAAGTATCGCACGAGTCAAGGCAAGGAATGAGGGAATTCGTAGCAGAAATCGTAAGCATTGGCAGGCTCCGCCATAGGAACCTCGTGCAGCTACTAGGCTATTGTAGACGTAGAGGTGAACTCTTATTAGTGTATGAGTACATGGCCAATGGAAGCCTTGATAGGTACTTATACCACAAAGATGAACCCACTTTGAATTGGGTTCAAAGGTTTAATGTAATTAAAGGGATTGCGTCGGGTCTTTTGTACTTGCATGAGGACTAGGAACAACTTGTGGTACATAGAGACATAAAGGCTAGTAATGTGATGGTGGATGAAGGTTACAATGGAAAGCTTGGTGATTTTGGACTTTCAAGGTTGTACGGTATTTCTTCCTTTTGGTCCATCTAAAATATTTTTTTGAATAAGCTCAAACGAATCATGTTCATTTGCTATTTGTACAAGCCCATTACCCATAAATTTTCACACACTTTCTAAGAAAAAGCTACTGTGTTATGATTACCATCAAACGATAAATAGACCGTGCATCAGCAAAATCTCAATTTGTATCCATGCAGGTGAGTATAACTCTTATTACCAAAATGTTAAAACATCAGACAGTATAAATTACATGACAGTATATTGTAAAACTTAAGTATCACCTCAGGTTAAAAAAATCAGTTTTTAACCAAACAGGAATACTCACCCATTTGTATCCATGCAGAGACATCACCAGGCACAAACAAATGATGATAAAAAGAAATACTCACCCATTCTAATCTCACTAGGAACCATTGCAGAGACATCACCAGGTACTGTTTTTTATTAGCTGCAATGTGAAATGCTTCTAGAACCTTCATTCAATGATATTGTCTTTTCGGCACATTTAACCAGAATACTCAAAGATTTTTAAAATATTCATATAACAATTTTAAAACCAACCCATACTGAAAAAAATGAATTGGTTTAACCAAAGATTGCTCAGCCTTATTACGGACAACACAATGCCACAGAAGATTTTAATCTTCTAAGCTGGAGAGTATAAATATGTTAAGGGCTTTGTGTTTGCTTGTCCATAATACTCATGTTGCTTTTTGTTAGCATGAAACCCTGCTGTCGTGCCTTGTTTTCTTTGGTATAGATTTTTTGCGTTGCCATGGTCGCTGCTGTACATTTACTGCGTGAAAATTTATGGGGAGCAGCCGAGCAAAGCAGCAATTGGTGTATGTTTAGCTAAGTATGGTGATTGTTAGCTTCATTAATAGTGATATTATTCAAGCTAGTAGGATCAGTCATAGTTTATCATGTTTTTGTTTATGCTAAATAACTGAACAACTTGTAGCTTCTGCACTTCTTCAGTGATGAGTTGTGATTTGATTGTGTTGTTTGGTGGTCTTATGAAACTAGTTTACAATCTGATATTACATAGCCCCGTTTGTTTCTCAGATAGTGGATAATTTCATTTATACAAGCTATTGAAATGAATCTTACTTGGTAACTAATCATTATTTACTTGATGTATAAAAAAATCTGCAGTGCCATGCTTGGATTTGACACTTCCTCCAAAGAAAGCAGTGTATTGAACAATGCTTGCTCTAGAAAGCGGTATAGACTATATTGATTTTTCCTCATTTTATAGTTTTCATCTATTAAGATTTTGTTGTGCCTTTATGTTCTTTGTATGTTCGAAAAAGTTGAACGGTATATCAAATTGCAGCTTTGGATAATGTAATAATGTATTGTAAAGCAAATATGCACTTCGTTCATCATTTGTTGCTTTATAAGATTGGCTGGAGATGATCATTACATTGTACCTCGGTTTTTCCAGTAGCATGTTCTTTCTTTTTTTCTTTTTAACATGGTTAATTGATGTCAATTAGATTCAATCACAAGATCTCTAAATCATTCTTTCCATTGCCAAGTTCTTTCTTCTAAGATTAATTTGTAAGCGATATAACTCTATTTGAATATTTATTTATGATATTTGTAGAAATCGAGTAGAGTCTTGTGCTGCTACCGAGACAAAAGCATCACGTGAAAAGTTGAGGAGGGAAAGGCTTAATGACAGGTATGTATGCGTCCTTTGTGGTTTTTATTTGAAGTTTTATGTTTTAATAACGATATTTGTGAACCATTGTACACTATTAGATTGTTGATGTGCCTATTAAGCATGTTTAGAGAGAAAAAGACTGAATTATTGCTTTAGGACACAGTTCTGGTCTTGTCTATCTTAGAAAAATGACGATGAACCTGTCAATGGATTGTCAATGGCTTGAGTTTCAGCTTCTTTTCTAGTATTTCCATCCCGACTCCAATCCTTTCATTGTTGAACAAGACCTGAAAAAACCATTACAAGTTACATACTAAATAAACATAGACATGGAATGCTATTTGACTAATAAAAAAACAGCAGAAAAAACAAACAAAAATAGGGAAAATAAAATTACATACTTTGTTACCTACAGGATATTACAAACGATATACGAAAATTGCTTTTCCTTGCCCTACTGTAATTCGCAATGCTAAATAAAGGTATTTTTTTTGTATTTATCTGGTATATCATATGTTTGTTTTGACGTAAATCTGATATGCTGCATCCCCTTAATCAAAACTGGCTTGCAGAAAGTACGAGAACCTGAAATTAATTTTGTACTAACTTTAACATGACTATCATTCCATAACCTTTTACTTTATACTAACTTTAACACGTCCCAAAATCAAGTCTTACTTAGTCTTCAGGACAAATCATTGGATTATTTTTAGTAACAGTTGATAATGATAGTAGACATTAAGACAAAATAATTAAACAACTATATATGTAATTTTATTACCAATGCATTGAATCAATCCACTATATATTATGTCAAAAACATAACAAAAACCAGTGTTTTCGACCGCTCACACCCATCGGAAAAAAACATCGCGAACAAGACCGTGGAAGAATAGTCTTTTCAACGTCTCCCTCGATGTGTTTCCGACGACGACTGACTTAGCTACATCTTTTCATTTTCTTACTACACTGCTGAAGTTTGATCTCATTGTCTGTAAGTAATCACAACTATTCTAAGATGCTATTCTGCTAGCCGCTGTCAATTTCTACAATTATGTTAATCACACCATCAAATACAATCAATATTTTGATTCTGTATGACACTTATCTATAAATCAATTCGCTTTACCACCAAGATATAGTACCAAAGTTTGATGTCTCAATTTGATAATGTATTTTCCATTCTATGAATAATTTGGGGCAGATTTTGTAATTCCTTATTCTCCTACTGTGTCGTTCTCTTTCCATGATTTTGATACTACCTTATTAATTTATTAAGGTTAAAGTTTAGGAGTTTAAAAATGGCAATGAATAAAAGGTATTAAGTATACTGTGAAATTCATAATTAACTAGGTTAAATGGTTTCCTATTGTTTTGCTACTAATTTCATGTTTTAGTACGGTAGAAGTTCTTAATATGTTTTAAAATGATTGCATCATTAACCTGTGTAACTGCCGCACTTTGTTAGTTGGTTGGTTAATCAACATTTGAGACAGTAATTGGTTTGGCGAGAAAATGTTAGCAGCTGTTGATTAGTTGCATCGATTGGGTATCAGAAACACTTTTTTAGGATGACCAAGATAGGATTTATTAATTAATTTTTATTTCAACAAGCTTGCAAGGTACAAGGAAGTATATTTGCACATGAGTCAATTTTCATCCAGATAAAAGGTTAAACATGGGACTAAAATCAGAAAGCATTGGTTATTAGTGGTATAAGATGCATGCTTTTACTCATGGTAGCTGAATGCTAATTAAAGGGAGAGACTCTATTGAGTTAGAAATATGGGAAATGAGATAATGCAAACTGTTTTATTGTTTCAGAGATGATAATAATGCATTACAATACACTGGCGTATGTATTTATTTGCATCTCTCAGCCTATATTGACTTGTTCCACTGACTACTCATTCCAGCTGTATTGTGTGAAATTACATTTAAAACCCTAAGAGGGGTCTAAGCTGTTAACAACAGCCGATGCTTATTCCTTCAATGCATCATTTTCCATCATTTTCGATCATTCCACCATTATTTGTTTGGAGGTGAATACATGAGGAAGCTAACCACATGTTTGTATTCTGCAGGATCATATGCATATGCTGTGTGGTCAGTAGCAGAGAATGGTGGTTGAATTCGGGAAGGGGAGGAGTTGCTGTGATGGAATGATGGTAATGGAGTAAGTGATGTTGTTCAGGTATGAGTCAAGAACAGTGTGCTGCAGTTTTATTCCTACAGTGATGCTTGAGTGGTGAAGGTATTTGACTGGAATTGGTTGAGAGAGGAGAAGTTTTTGAATGATGATAGGTAGTGGAAGGAGTATGTGTGTAAGTAGTGGTGATAGGTAGTGATGTGAAGGAGCAGCTGGTTGAATGTATGTTGGATTGATGGTAGATGGCAATTTCTGGTGGATGGTATTGGACTTTGAGTTTAGTTGGAGATGGTGGAGGAGGTTGACAGGGAGGCAGTGAAAGTTGTGAGGGTTTGTGATATAGTGATTGTTGTTGAAGGAATTGAAGTGTGGAAGTGCTGTAGCAGATTGTGAGCAGTGTTGATCAAGGTTGCGATTGTAGCAATTTGAAGTGGTGAAGGCAATTTGAAGTAGTAAGCAGTGTTTGAGAAGGTTATTGTTAGCAGCAGTGGATGGTGATTGCAAATGAATGGCAAATGAATGGTGACTGTAATGAAGTGGTTTGATATGGTGGATGATAGTGAATGATGCTGAAGTGAATGAATTGAAGTAGTATTTTTTTTAATGTAAAGAAAAGAAAACAAAGAAACTTGTAAAACCAATATATAAAATGTAAATGTGATGCAAATGGAATAAATATAGATATATACTTATATAGTCTATTTGAGTACTGTAATAATGGTTTCTGAGGGATTAGTTTGCATCTGTTGTTATAAAAAACTGATGCAATAGAGGGATTAGCTTGCATCGGTTTTCAACAACAACTGATGCAACAAGTTCCTTTGTTGCATCGGTTTTCATTACAACCGATGCAACATGGGGGCTGTGTTCAAGCAACCAACCATGATATTTTGCATCAGTTGTTAGTAACAACCGATGCAAAAAGGACATTTTTGCATCGGTTTCAAAACTGATGCAAAAGTGTTAAGCCTGTTGCATCGGTTGCATATGCATCGGTTGTTGAACTGATGCAAAAGGGGGGTAAACAACCGATGCAAATGGCCTGTTTTGTAGTAGTGATAAAAAGTTTGATAATTTATATATGAAAGGTTCATTGCCACACTTTTTCCTTTCTATTACCTTTTTTGTTTTAACTTTAGTCAATTGATGGCGCTAAGAATTGATAACCTTACTACACCAAAACAGACGATTCCCAACGAGTATAAGTGTTGCGAAAAATTCAGTAACACTTATATGTGTTGCTATAGAACGTGGGCATTTGTTTGCAACGCTTATAAGCGTTGTCTTATATTTTTCCCCAACGCTTCCCCAATATGTTCCAATGCTTATAAGCGTTGGGGGAAAATATCACCCAACGCTTACAAGCGTTGCAAAAAAATATCACCCAACGCTTATTACATTTTTCTCCAACGCTTATAAGCGTTGGAACATATTTTTCCCCAACGCTTATATGCATTGGGGAAAAATATCACCAACGCTTATAACCATTGCAAACAAATAAACACTTATCGCTAATGTGAATTTTGAAAGATATAAAGTAGATTATATTTAATATGAAATATTATCTTAATTTAGCAAATTATACTCAATCAATATCAATAAACAATATTCATAATCATGATAATAAAATAGAGCATCAATTAACAAAAGAGAAATTCAATACATAATTAAGTTGCGAATACATAGTTTGCCAATTCCATACTAATATTAAATTGCAATAAGAAAAGATATGACATAGTTCATCGTTAAAGTCTACAAATACCGAATACGAAACTTTGGCCATATAACGAAGCCTCCATCTGAAAATTCACATAGCTTGTACATTCCATTTTGAGGACCATTGTAAACAGGTGCATCCGATTCAAGAAGTAGCATCCAATTTTCTCTTTTCTTCTACTTCTTCTATAAGTGCCTACGTAAAGGCCCGCAAATCTGTACCCCTTTGAATCGACAATATTTCACCTCAACTCAAATTGGACAGAAATACGAATCTTTAGGGTAAGAAGAAAAGATAGAAGAAGAAAAAGAAAACAACAACACAGAATCTCACAGTCGCAGTGGAACAAAATATAATATATAGTAACAGATTTTATACAAAGAAGTTTGTAACTGTTTATACTTACAATCATCAGAGTACAACAATCAATACATCAATCTGGACAGTTATAATAACCTGTCCTCACACAGCGGAAATATACAAGTACGTGATATACGTTAGAAATCCTCCAGCTCGCCTCCTGAGCTCCATAGCATCCTAACCTGAATCTGTAATACTCGGTCTAACCCGAGCATTATAATAAAATAACATCCGAGTCAGTTTGGAAAACCAGCATGAGAAAAACACTCAATTTGAATTATTAGAGTTACCAAAATCCTTTGAAAAACAAAGGTATCTCGTAAGACCACGTCACAAATAAACACGACGAGTTTTTACCTTACGATAACCAAAACACTTTATAGAAAATCCAGTGATATTATAATAGTGTCTAAATACAAATACTTATTCAAATAGCTGAAATTGTTACATTAATTAAATTCTAGCATACTAGGCTCTACAAACAAAACCGTAAGCTCATATTGGAGAATGGATTCCAATGAATGACTGGACCACTGGGGTACCGTCTGTCACAGTACACCTCTAGAACCATGTACTGAGGACCACGCCGGGATCCCCTGCTACACAAGACCGACCGACCCCTGAACTGGATAGACCAGATATGTTATCACCCCGGGTGTTCCCACCCTTACTATCGAGTGCTTCTTCTTTCATGTGTACCCATATATAAGATAAATAGGGTTTCCAAGGACATCTAGAAAGGTGATAACATACCCTACTTGGGTGCGACCCACTTAGCCTTATTGCATCTCCCCTGTTTTAGTCATTCCCGGTTGATGAGGTTTGAGGCTAAGCGTTACCTTTCAAGAATAATTTTACTTAGAATGCTCATCATCCTCCAATGACGAAGTTTTGATAGCATTCATCCATACAAGTTGTCCTGGGTCTAGACAAACCGAATCACCGTCTTCGTCATCTTCACGGTATTCATTCGTAACGTTCAAATCGGATCGAAGTGGTTTTCGGATAATTAAATCCGATCCCGGTCTCTTCGAAACGATTAACGAAATTGGCCAATATTGATAGTCGGTTATTTAACTACCAATAAAACATCCATAAGAAAACACTAGGCCCAAATTTTATAAATCTCCAAAATATTTATTCCAAAGCATCTTCACCAAGATATATATATTCAATATCTTTCAATATTTCTATTTTTGAAAACAAATTCAACACTTGTACCCATAACATGATATTTCTCTATTTTAATACTTAGAAATATTTTCAACTTCCATTTTTATAACACTTAGAAAAATAGTTCTATTCCAAATCTTTCCACTAAAATATTTCCAAACCTTCCTTTTAATGCTTAGGAGAATATTTATACGTATAGTTTCCAAAATCTTCTCAATATTTAACTTGGAAATATTTCATACTTATCTCATAAGTCTCCATAATTTTTATAAATTCTTCGTACGATTTCCAAACCGATTATACTTATTTATAACCCCAACTAACCATTATAACTTCTTTAATTGGATTCAAAATTCCTTTCCGAAGTTATCGCATCTAACATTGGAAATTTTCTTAAGTCCCTATAATTCCATTTATGAGATTTTCTCTTACAAAATCTCATTCTTAAATCAAAACTGTTTACACATCTCGAGAGGATTTTATAAATAAATTTTTCAATCTTTTCAAAACTATATATATATCATTTCTAAAGAGTAATAATTTATTTCTATTCTTAAAATATGTTTTAAGTTATTATTTAAAATATTAACACTTTTAATAAACGATCAATAACTCTTTTAAAAATAAACAAATCAATTTACAAAGCTGATTATAAGAATTAAAAAAATTATTTCAATAAATATTAAATATTTGAAAATCCATTTTTCGAAGTATCCCAATATTAACTAAGATAAAATTTCATGGTTTAAAATAATAAAGTTTCCCTTTTGAAACGAACTTAACTTCTTAAAAATATATTTTTAATCTCGATAACCAATTCAATTTACACTTCCTCTCGATTTCACAACATATCGATTTATTTTCGATTTCCAAACCATCCTCACTTCAAAAATAGAATCTACTATTTTCCTCAACCCTGTTTCCATATTCTAATATAAATTCACCTTATGAATTTATATCTCCAATTATCATCTGATATTGATTTCCTCAATTTATAACATCGTTTATCAATTTTATAACCCCTTTGGTTTTACCTGTTTATAAAACAAATCTTATTTATAAAATTCCAGTATATCCATTTATTTCTTGGAATCCCTTTTTTTACTTCCAATCCATTTTAAATATTGGTTTTAACTCCCTTTTATATTTTTAGAATATCATTTATAAATTATCTTATCTCATTTTTAAAAATCTCCATTTACTAATTCACCCTGGTTAACTATAACTAACCCAATAATTTTTTTTTCTAATTCAATTTCTTTAAGATAACACCAATTCCAATATATATATTTTTATTATCAAATTCCCTTCAATTCCATAAATTTTAAAAATACATTTGTAGTATTTAATTTATCAAATTCAGGCCAGTACACAATTCATATATCACTATATATAAAAAATAAAAAATATATTTGAGTAATCCAGTTGAATCTCTCCAACCTGTTTTCCTGCATCCACAGATGTCAATACATCATAAAAATAATACCAATCCCACTTCGATGGGGATATCGCGGTACATAGGGTCATCCGCTATTATGCGGGGCGCATAGGGTCTCATCCGCTATAATGTGCGGGAATATCACTTCAAATAATATATATATATATACAACTATATATATAATATCATTCATAGATAATAATTCCTAAATTCAATCAAGCAGCCAATATTTAATTTTAACTATTTAAAATTAAATTCAAAAATTCCAAACGAGTGAGAATTTTCTCACCTTGCCTTATTTTGCATTCCAATTTTTTTTTTAATTCCATGGCATAGAATTCACAACTACGAATCCATCATGACTTATTCCATGACTTTTGACCTCGTATGATTTAAATATGGACAGATAAATATTTACGGGAGAATTTATTTCATAATTAACTAAATTAATTATCATAGAAAAATAAACCCTAACCGCGACCCCAAAAGACTGACCAATACCTCGTCGCTTTCATAACCATCATGAGCCTCCCCTTGAATCAATTGTCGAAATCGTCTTCGCCTGCCTGCTCCTTCCAACGTGCACGCTCGAGTCGAGTTCGCGACCTCCTTCCATACATTCGTGTCCTACCTGAGTGTCGCCACCACCGTAACCTTTGCGCGCGCGAGCGCCTCAACGGACAAAGTTGCGAACCTTTGCCCACCACGTCGCCGCGCTCCAGGTCGCCGACCATCGTTGCCCCCCTTCCTCGATCGAACGCGGGTCTTCGCGATGCCCTCCCCAATCGCCGCGACTCCCTGCGCGCACGCGATTATATATATATATATTCTAAACTTGAATTGATTCGAATTCTCTGGGGCGACCATTTTTATTTTCCTCATTCGAATTTTCTGTTAAAGTTTGAATTTTTATTTTATTTTTACTGTGCTCGGCTAGGATAAAAAGGAGAGAAAGATGTGAATTTTTGCGTGGTGGATTTGTTTTGCGTGTTTGAATGGGTTGGTCTACAGTGACTTGAGGTGATAAAAACAGCTGGTGTGAATATTTTTATCAAGTCAATGAATATATATATATATATATAATTTAAAATTTAAATCGTCTTGAATTCGTAGCTTAAAATTCCAATCTCCTATCGAGGCGTGCCGCTAGATGTTCATAATGTTATACCCCTATTCCGAACGAAATGGAAAAGGTTTCGAGTCCTAATTCGATCGTATGGAGAAGATAGCTTTTTGGACCCAATTATTATATTAAATTTTCGATATAAATTTCAATGCATTTATATCTCGTACGGCTAAACGTTAACTCCAAAAGCTACGAAACTTGAAATTCGATAATAATACAATATTACGGATCCAATGGAACTAGTTTCGTCGAATTTCGAGACTGTGCCTCGGAAGGCTATTTTTAAATGTCAATTTAAACAAACTATTTTTAAAATTGAACAGATCACTATTAAATTCAATTTTAAAACTTTTATTATCTTCATTATTATAAATATAAATTTTACACGTCTTTAAATTATTTTTATCGGGCTTAAAACTCAAGATAAAATAATTTAACCAATATTCAATTTTAAAAATTCAATAATCAAATTTATTCAATAAACCGCTATATTTAAATTTTGAATTTATTTTATAAATAAACCCAATTTTCATATTCAAAATCAATCTATAATTCAAATTCAATATTTAAAACCATTTAAATATTCAAAATCGAACAACGAAAATCCGGATCGTTACAGCCTACATGCATTCAATATCATATTAAAATGATATTTATACTAGTAATCAAGGTGATAATACATGATTTAACAATAAAAGGACATTAAATAAAACAAGCACTTATTTTTTTTTTGAAAATGGTACTTTATATACAACATGTCACTGGGACAACATATCACATGTCAATAAACGTTCGAATCACGCTACGTAAGTTTCGAACTTGTGACCTCTCGCACCAAAGCTGAATCACTTAACTGCTTGGACAATGGTGCTTGTCAGCACTTATTGACAATAAAATGACAATAAACAAGCAATTGTGCTGCGATAAACTGCCGCGATGAACAGAAGCAATAAAAGGACAATAGACAAGGAATTATGCCGTAGTTACACTTGGTAGATTTGCCATTGCCAGTTCAAAAATTGAAGATTCCATATAGTTTGGATATAATTTCAGTGTAGTAAACATTATGTGCAGTTTTGAATTAGTTAATTTAACACAAAGATTTTCACCAGTACATGATCAAGTACTCAAACTTTATACATAAATTTATCCTTATATAAATTACTTAATTCACGGTAAATTTATTGATAATAGAAATACTGCAATTGCACACAAAAGAATTAAAACATAATTATATACTTGCATAGAATTTTAAAAGATGTTTCTCAATTTTTAGGCTTTTCAAAGCTTTTTCATTCCCAAAAGGTGCATTTTAGATATACTTGCATTAAACTAATTGATATATATATATATATAATTTGAGTTTTATTTTTGACTAATTTCCTTATGCTAACCATAATAAATTTCCTCGAGTCTTTAGAGAAACATGTTTACTGGAACTTTATTGCTAAACCTTTAGTATTCTTTTGTGTTGTACTAGCCATTTTAAAAAATGTAGAAATAAGTTGGTGCTATCAACAGGTAAATATAAAATCTAATAAATATTGAACTGCATGTAATCATAGTAGAACCAAAGGTTACCTAAATAGCAAACGGTTGGCATTTTTCCCAAATAAGAAGAAGAGCAGCAACAGAGAACCTAAGCTCCAATTATGAAAAGCCCGAACATAGGAAGAGAACAAAAAAAAACAAATGAGCATGAAAAAAATTCAAATGGTATAATAGTAATGTGAATTCTTACAAAAGGAATGTCAGTAATTAACCTTGATGTGCACTAAAAATATTGGCATTTAAAACCAATCAAAGTTCCTTTAAAACACTTAAGTGAAAGTGAAAACAACGGATAAAAATATTATGAACATAATGCAGTTTGTTTAATATATGATAGAAAATTAAATACATCGATGTTAAAAGAAAGAAAAACTATAGACCAACTATCTATGTCTGAGTTTCACTATCTCAATTTGTACTCATTTTTCTTTTTCTCTAGATAAAACAGAAATTTAAACTCTCCGGTGCTTTCTAGTCGCATACCTCAAATTTTAGTTCATTCAGTTGTGCCTACGCATATTGGTACAAAATAAGAAGTCCTTACCATGCTAAACATTGAAAGACCAGAGCAAGTGATGGTTGTGAATCTTGTAAAGGGGCTTGAAAATCTTTAGTGTCCATGCTCAATCTTGCATTCAACAGCGGTGCTACATTTCTAGCTGCAATGATGTAAAAACAACAAAACAAAAAGGATGAAGAAGACATCCCAAAGAATGGTAGCTTATCCTAATCGTAGATCAAAAGGTAAAGCAAGAATGAAGAGTAGAATCAAACAAAGAAAAAATGGATGACCTTGTAAATTTTAGTAGTGGCAACTAACTGTAGCTCAGTTTGAAGTTGTCATTTCTTTCAATTAGTGGCTTGGTAGTTCAGTGAAACCGAGCATGGCAAAGATATATTGGCATATGACATATCAATACATGATTGTAGGGAAAGCCTATTGTGTGTGCGTCTGTATAGATTTCGATTGTAAAATAAGACTGAGACTGACTTATAAGGCGCTTTTTTATTTTACCGTGCCGCTAAGTCATCACAATCTACAAATGCAATCCAATGCTAGGAATTTCATCTAGCAAACCATGCATCCAATCCACTTTTGCGTCTGATAGGAAGGCAATTGTGTGTTCTATTCATCAAAAGATCTATAGTCCTCACCATATTCTTCACCTTCAGCTCTTTTATATGGTAAATGCTACAACAACCAAAATAATTTACATAGTTTACATAGTGTATGCTATGTAACGACCCGCTATTTTGGACTATTCGCATCCGCACATGTCGGACTTGAATAATTCAAAATACCGAATTGTTAATTTAAATTGGCAAAACTGAACATATACAGTAAATAAAATAATCATAGATCACAGACACAGAGTAATAATTGCAGCGGAAATAAAAGATAGTAGTTCATGAAGCTACTATATACATATCAGAGTTAAATAAGGTACAGCAGATGTCTCGAATACAATAGTCAAATACAAGAATGAGAATACAACACTAGAATCAACTGGATATCTGAAACTGGATAGATAGCTGGATCTCCAAGCGAAGCTCCAACTCCAAGGCGAGTCTCGAATACTGGTACACTCGGTCTGACCCGAGCGTAAAGAAAAACACAAAACACTCGAGTCAGGATTAACATTCTTATATCAATAAATCCAACTCAAGTGAAATAGCAATTGAAATACAAGTAACTCAAAGGATGTTTGGAATAACCATCCTTTAAGGATCCGTTAAACTATCTACTATGTAGTAGTGTACGGTAAATAGATAATGCCTATCTATCAGTAATATAAAGTATCAAAATAGTGTTAAGGCGTTACCATTATCCCCCTTAACACATTTTATATAAGCATTATAGTCTATACAGCACTGTAAACTCCACCGTAAACTAGTGGGATATCAGGGAGTACTCCATAGGTATAACACAAAACAAATCGTAGTGGTCGCGTATATAGGGATACAAGTATGACAAGGCACATGAGGCAATACCCAAGGTAGTGAAACTACCGTTTGCCTGATTCGGACTGGTGAAAACGCATCGCCGCAGCGATCGCAACACCGCGAAACAACACTCCCAAAATCAAGGGTGCACCAATCGACAACAAGTAATGAGTAGTTTTCGAAGAAGTGTGTTCGCTCGAGGTAGCTAACCCCCATTTGGCCCGGCACGGCTCCTGTTTTAGTCATTTCCAATTTGACACAAGTGTCAAGGCTATCCATTATCGTTCTCTTTCTTCAGTCATCACGTACATCATTCCAACCACTTCATTCTGGATCACACTCCGCGTATAGTTATTAAAGTGGTTTTCGGTTTAGACAGTGAGTATGTCCCTAACCGATTCCGGTCTCTTTAATAACTTTTGTAATTATTACCCCGATTGGTCGTTTATATATTTCAAAACCAAATCAATTTCAATTTCAAATAAAATTTGTAAACCAACATTTCATTTGACTTTCTAAATCAAATTCCAAAATTTACGTTTCAAAACTTTCAAATTACCATTTCAAAATCTTATAATTCAATTTCAATTTATATTTAAACCATTCCAATATTCATTTAAATTCGTATATAAGTTTCATTTCGAAATCATTTAAAATGATTTAATCTACATTCAAAACCATTTAAATCCATTAATCGATTTCATTCAATATTCGTTAAGTAAATTATCCTTCAAACAATTTCTATTTAACTTCCAATTTATTAAATCAATTATTTAAGTTCAACTTCATTATATCAAAACTTACAAATTGCATTAGATTAAATTCATCAAATCAAATCTTTCAATTACAAGTCTTACATTAATTTCAATAAATCACATTTTATTTCTTGTTAAAGAAATTCGATTTCACTTATTTATTTACTTAGTTACAAATTTCAAAACTTAATTATTTCATAACTCAACTTTACTTATTAAAGAAGTTCAATTTCACTTATTACGAAGTTCAATTTCACATATCAAGAATTCTATTTCATTTAATTATTAAATAATTCAATCTTATTTAATTATTAAATAATTTCAAAAAAAAACTTAATTATTAAATAATTTCAAACTTAATAATTAAATTTTAAACAACATTCTTTTATCAACTACTATGTTAATATTTTGTTTCGGATTATTACATATTAACATTTTCCTTTCATAAAAATTTAAATTTCCAACTTCATTTCAAAACCTTATTATTTATTCAAATAAAATCTTTATTTTATTTTTAAATCAAATTATTAACAAATCGGGTTTTATTTAATTCTCTATCCTAGGTCAAAGTTTTATTTTGAGTATTTATCATTTCAACCCGATTCCAATTCAATTCAAAATCAAAGCATAGCAAAGGGAACTTGCAGTGTGATAACTGGGATGGTTTCAAAGTAAATAAACAAGCAATAACAACAATCAATAACAATCCAATAATTAATTCAAATAATCCCGAAATAATCGTATTAATTTACATTGTTGTTTGTGCAAATTAATATAATTATTTTTAGAATTTACACTATCATTTCATGTAGATTAAAGATTATTGCACTAATATTCTATGCGGTTCTTCACTTGGTAATATATTATTCAATTCAATACTACATAACTTTTTCAACATACATTAAATGGTTCAAGGTGTACTTAACCAAATTTCTACGTGTCAAATAATTAAACATTTAAGGGGTCATATTATACAAATTTAACAAATCAAATTCAACCCATATGTCGATTCAAATTTTTAACTATCCTTCGTCTAATTCAATTGCATACTATTTATCACTTTATACATTACAATTTAACATCCAATATAAACAACAAACAATCAATCACTTATCAACCAAACGGGATTATCATAGTATAATTAACAAATAATGGTGTCAGATGTCACAGGTGAACTGATACAGTTAATAGCATAAATAACAGTGTAAATAACTAACAGTAGCATATTTCAATTGTCGTTTCAATTGAAATCAAATTTAATAAATAAAAGAACATTAATCGTGAGTGATTGCTTACCTTTCGAGACTAGGAAGCGAGAATAGACAATGAAGTTGAGTTATGAATTGCAAGCACGACTTCCGAAATAAACTAGATTGGCACGAATCGACGAGCAAAGCTGTTAAATAGGAATTGCCGAAATCAAATCAAAACATTCAATATAGCAACAAATAAAAAAAACATGTCCTGCGTCAAAGTTTAACAATATAATTCTATGTGCTACCGAGATCGAAATGGTCTGAAATTTGGTATGAATAAAGATCAAAACTTGTATTTCAAACTGCAAAAGAATCACTTGATTTGGACAAGAGACCAGAAAAGTTACGATGTCACGAACATAGACTCAGGCCATGTTGCGACTATCAAATGTTCAGGTCTGAAAACCCCTCTGGGTCTGACTTTCAGGTAAGAAACAGAGGACTGAACCACCTCGTATGAAGCTAAAATTTTATATACAGAAAGTAGAAAACTTTATCTTTTAAACAAAAAGGGAATCACTGTATTCCGACGTAAGACGGAAGAGATGCGATGCGTCAAACATGAACTCAGGTCGTGTTTGCAGCAGTGTAAAATAATTTCAAGTGCAAAAGAATAGCTGCGTGGATCTAACTTCCAGATCCTCGACCACTAATCAAACGATGTTGGATTTTGCTGTAATTTGACATGCATAAACTAGGTAACTTCGACTCTTTTTTAAAAATAGAATCAACCCATTCTGATAAAACATGAGTGAGATATGATATCGTGAACATGAAGTCTAACTGCTGTTCAGAAAAAAATAACATGCAAACAAGTGCAAAATCATACTGTTACCTATATAATATAGTGTTGTAACATATATATAAAATAGATTTATAGAAATATACTTTAACACATATATATAAAACTTTTGCTTCAGCCATACAAACAGTAAAACAAAACCAATATATGCATATATAAGCAATGTATACATCATATTTGAAAACTATACTTATATAAACAGTAGTCTATCCTTATACATATACATACTTTGCAATATACGAAACAACAGAGGATGAAGGCCAAAGATAAACTTTGTAATATATATATATATACTTGCTTCTATAATTAAACAAATATACAAACCAGCTTCTCAGGCAACATAGAAAAAATATGCAAATGTCACAGGCGAAATTAAGTAGCAAAAGGTGATCTCGTATGTAAGTATATGTTTAAAAACTAATATGTACACATATTTAACCTTACGTTATATATAAAAATATATATATTTTACCTCTTATACAAGGAAAACCCGTTGCAAAGGTGGGCACGGCAGCATTCCTCAGGCAAAAGATGTCAACGAGCATACATTTCTTCCCTTCTTACAAAGAAGGAGGCGGATAGCATAGATGCAAGGGCAGGCAGAGGGGATAGAATGGTCGGCTATTCGGTGGTTTAAGGAGGGCATGAGGAGGGCGGAGCTTGGTGATGCGAGTAGTGGGTGGTGAGGCTGCTGGGTTGTGGTTGTGGGGTGCTTTGGATCTGGCGGCAGTGGTGGAGGCATCTCGATCGATGGGCTGGAGAGGGGATGATCGGGGACACAAAAGGTTAGTGGACGCGGGTATATGGTTGGGTTTGGTCACTGGCCGTGACTGGGACGAGCGATGGGAAAAGTGGTAGGGATTTTGGTGAGGACGAGCAGCTCCATGCCAATATATGTTATACAATATATATATATATATATGTATATATTTGAAGGAAGAGAGCAGGTGAGAAAAAATTTTGGAAGAGCTGTCAAAAGTTACATAATGCAGTGGGAATGATACTGAAACGTACTGGAAAAATGTGTAGTGGGAATGATAAAGGCACAAAGGTGAATAAGCTAAAAGTTGGATTCAAATGAAATGAGCTGTCAACATAATGCACTATGAAAGTTACATATATTTTGGGACAGAACGACCATTAAAATTTGAAGCAATGGGAAAAGCAAAAGACAACTGTTGGAATCAGAAAATATTTATTGCTTGTGGTTGATAGCTTTCAAACGAAGAGTAAATGAATACGCAAAGGAAACAAAGGGGTTCAAATGGGTAACGATACAGAATCGTTTCCGCAGATTCCGCTGCGTACCAGACTTCAAAACATAGAATTGAGTATACCGTGGAGATCAGCGTGATGAGACGATTACAACGGCACACAGATATCAGTGGTACGATTGAATTATAAAATTTCGAATTTTCTACTAGCGGAAAATGCAGCAAAACCGCAGAAAAATAAGATCCACGTAGCTCCGAATTTGGAAAAACGAAAAATGATGTTTTCTCAGAAGATGGTTTAGAATTTTTCTATGTAAAAATATTTAGGTTCCGAAAACATTTTATTTTCATCGCTTTTTAACTGATTAAATTGAAGTAAATTTACGCGCGAAATAAACTTTCGTATTTTAGGACGAAAATTTACCAGTTGCTATGTTTAACTAGACGCATTCCAAATATTAAATTTATATTTCAAAATTTTATCGTTTAAAATTTCGCAAAATTTCAATTAATAACGTTATTAAAACCAGTTAAATTTACGGGTCATTACACTCTCCCCCACTCAAAACTTTTCGTCCCCGAAAAGGAACGAGGTAGGAGAATAGAAACAACCAGAAAGAAAACAGATTTGAAATACAAAATAACAATTAATTTAAACCATATAAATTCAAATTTAAATTAATTGATATTCAATAATTGATTTAATCCATTTTCACTAAAATCAATCTCAACTATTTCTAAATTCATTATCTTATTATCCAATTATCTTCAATTTACAATTTCTAAAACCATAAATTTGAATAGTCTTTTATTATAATCATATTTTTTTCAGCAATTTAAATTCTTCTTTATTTCAAATTATTGTTAAATTTATTCTACTTAATATATCTTATCACATATATTTAACCCATATAAATTAATTTAAACCATAAAAGTTTCGATTTAAATTAATTTATATTCACTAATTGCTTTTAAATTCAAGGTATTTTCATAAGTTGATCAAATTTCAATTTATTAATTCTTTCAAAACAAATTTATTTCATTATTAACTGAGTTTTACTTATTATCCCATCTAACTCTATTAACATCTTTATAATCAAAATTTAGTGTATAACATTTATTATAAACACTCAGATTTTATTTATAAAGACATTTTTTTATTGTACATTATCCAATTACATTTTAACTTCTGAATAATTTAGGTAAGTTATATTGAAATGAAATTGAGTATTATACAAATAATATTTTTTTTAAAACAAAACCGTAGAATAGCTATAGAATAGTCTCTCCACTTCGAAACTCGAAAATGAATGTCGATGATGCGGCCGCCATCACCGAAATTATTTCCCAGCGACAAAGAGAAGAGCACTGATTTCAATATTTTAAAATTCTTTGAAAACGGTTTCTATTTGAAAATACGTTCAATAATATACATTTTAAAAATTTAAAAACCAAAGCTTGAAATTTTAGGAAATTAAATTCTCAAATTCTTACTTTAATTTAATTTCAAATTCCAAATCAGTTTATAAACCAAGTTTATAAATTCATTTATCGAACAATAGATGATAATCAAATATTATCGTCTCAAACAACGAATTAATTAACCTTTTTTTTTCCAGAAAATTTTACTTATATATTTATAATATAATCATACAAAATTATTTCATTTACCAAATTTGAAAAAAAATATAGTGTCAGTTTGCTTTGCTCAAGTGTTTTGGAAATCCTATCGATAGCGTTGATCAGACGAATCGATCGGAAACCCAAATCAACATCAACAACTCAAACAACACAGCATATATTAAAACATTTATATATAGTTTACAAATACATTTCTTTGTTCGACGATACAGGAATGAATTTCCAAAATAAGGATAGGGTTTTCAAATTTGATGGACTCCAATCAAAGAGAAATTTGATTCGAAGATAAGTTCGAAACAAAGATATGATGATTAATAACAAAGTAGGAAGATTGATAAATTTATAAATCGAGGGCAACCTTAACCGGGTCAATCGTTACATCAAGGATAAGATCAATGTAGAATTCCGAGGCAAATCGACATCGATCTCAAGAGATAGAATTTGGCATAACCAAAGATGTCAGCAACTAAACCGAGGATATATAAACCTCCGGTGAATCGATGCTATCTTAAAAGAGTTTTTACCCCTTTACAAATCAATTTGAGATTGGCGGGACCGCCAACTCATTATAAAGATCATTCGAAGTGGAGTTATGTGATACTCCAGAATTCAGAAGAATACGAATAGTGAGGGACAAGAAGGAATTTCGGAACCGCAGGGAATGTTCCAAAATTCAAAGGAATCGAGTCAAAAGGGAAAGATTCAACTCGAATGAAAGTGATTCTGTAAATACATTTACCCTATATGCTAAGTTTTGCCTAGAGCTACCAAAGCTCTGATACCAACTGTAACGACCCGCTATTTTGGACTATTCGCATCCGCACATGTCGGACTTGAATAATTCAAAATACCGAATTGTTAATTTAAATTGGCAAAACTGAACATATACAGTAAATAAAATAATCACAGATCACAGACACAGAGTAATAATTACAGCGGAAATAAAAGATAGTAGTTCATGAAGCTACTATATACATATCAGAGTTAAATAAGGTACAGCAGATGTCTCGAATACAATAGTCAAGTACAAGAATCAGAATACAACACTAGAATCAACTGGATATCTGAAACTGGATAGATAGCTGGATCTCTAAGCAAAGCTCCAACTCCAAGGCGAGTCTCGAATACTGGTACACTCGGTCTGACCTGAGCGTAAAGCAAAACACAAAACACTCGAGTCAGGATTAACATTCTTATATCAATAAATCCAACTCAAGTGAAATAGCAATTGAAATACAAGTAACTCAAAGGATGTTTGGAATAACCATCCTTTAAGGATCCGTTAAACTATCTACTATGTAGTAGTGTACGGTAAATAGATAATGCCTATCTATCAGTAATATAAAGTATCAAAATAGTGTTAAGGCGTTACCATTATGCCCCTTAACACATTTTATATAAGCGTTATAGTCTATACAGCACTGTAAACTCCACCGTAAACTAGTGGGATATCAGGGAGTACTCCATAGGTATAACACAAAACAAATCGTAGTGGTCGCGTATATAGGGATACAAGTATGACAATGCACATGAGGCAATACCCAAGGTAGTGAAACTACCGTTTGCCTGATCCGGACTGGTGAAAACGCATCGCCGCAGCGATCGCAACACCGCGAAACAACACTCCCAAAATCAAGGGTGCACCAATCGACAACAAGTAATGAGTAGTTTTCGAAGAAGTGTGTTCGCTCGAGGTAGCTAACCCCCATTTGGCCCGGCACGGCTCCTGTTTTAGTCATTTCCAATTTGACACAAGTGTCAAGGCTATCCATTATCGTTCTCTTTCTTCAGTTATCACGTACATCATTCCAACCACTTCATTCTGGATCACACTCCGCGTATAGTTATTAAAGTGGTTTTCGGTTTAGATAGTGAGTATGTCCCTAACCAATTCCGGTCTCTTTAATAACTTTCGTAATTATTACCCCGATTGGTCGTTTATATATTTCAAAACCAAATCAATTTCAATTTCAAATAAAATTTGTAAACCAACATTTCATTTGACTTTCTAAATCAATTTCCAAAATTTACGTTTCAAAACTTTCAAATTACCATTTCAAAATCTTATAATTCAATTTCAATTTATATCTAAACCATTCCAATATTCATTTAAATTCGTATATAAGTTTGATTTCGAAATCATTTAAAATGATTTAATCTACATTCAAAACCATTTAAATCCATTAATCGATTTCATTCAATATTCGTTAAGTAAATTATCCTTCAAACAATTTCTATTTAACTTCCAATTTATTAAATCAATTATTTAAGTTCAACTTCATCATATCAAAACTTACAAATTGCATTAGATTAAATTCATCAAATCAAATCTTTCAATTACAAGTCTTACATTAATTTCAATAAATCACATTTTATTTCTTGTTAAAGAAATTCGATTTCACTTATTTATTTACTTAGTTACAAATTTCAAAACTTAATTATTTCATAACTCAACTTTACTTATTAAAGAAGTTCAATTTCACTTATTACGAAGTTCAAATTCACATATCAAGAATTCTATTTCATTTAATTATTAAATAATTCAATCTTATTTAATTATTAAATAATTTCAAAAAAAAACTTAATTATTAAATAATTTCAAACTTAATAATTAAATTTTAAACAACATTCTTTTATCAACTACTATGTTAATATTTTGTTTCGGATTATTACATATTAACATTTTCCTTTCATAAAAATTTAAATTTCCAACTTCATTTCAAAACCTTATTATTTATTCAAATAAAATCTTTATTTTATTTTTAAATCAAATTATTGACCAATCGGGTTTTATTTAATTCTCTATCCTAGGTCAAAGTTTTATTTTGGGTATTTATCATTTCAACCCGATTCCAATTCAATTCAAAATCAAAGCATAGCAAAGGGAACTTGCAGTGTGATAACTGGGATGGTGTCAAAGTAAATAAACAAGCAATAACAACAATCAATAACAATCCAATAATTAATTCAAATAATCCCGAAATAATCGTATTAATTTACATTGTTGTTTGTGCAAATTAATATAATTATTTCTAGAACCTACACTATCATTTCATGTAGATTAAAGATTATTGCACTAATATTCTATGCGGTTCTTCACTTGGTAATATATTATTCAATTCAATACTACATAACTTTTTCAACATACATTAAATGGTTCAAGGTGTACTTAACCAAATTTCTACATGTCAAATAATTAAACATTTAAGGGGTCATATTATACAAATTTAACAAATCAAATTCAACCCATATGTCGATTCAAATTTTTAACTATCCTTCATCTAATTCAATTGTATACTATTTATCACTTTATACATTACAATTTAACATCCAATATAAACAACAAACAATCAATCACTTATCAACCAAACGAGATTATCATAGTATAATTAACAAATAATGGTGTCAAATATCATAGGTGAAATGATACAGTTAATAGCATAAATAACAGTGTAAATAACTAACAGTAGCATATTCCAATTGTCGTTTCAATTGAAATCAAATTTAATAAATAAAAGAACATTAATCGTGAGTGATTGCTCACCTTTCGAGGCTAGGGAGCGAGAATAGACAATGAAGTTGAGTTACGAATTGCAAGCACGACTTCCGAAATAAACTAGATTGGCACGAATCGACGAGCAAAGCTGTTAAATAGGAATTGCCGAAATCAAATCAAAACATTCAACATAGCAACAAATAAAAAAACATGTCCCGCGTCAAAGTTTAACAATATAATTTTATGTGCTACCGAGATCGAAATGGTCTGAAATTTGGTATGAATAAAGATCAAAACTTGTATTTCAAACTGCAAAAGAATCACTTGATTTGGACAAGAGACCAGAAAAGTTACGATGTCACGAACATAGACTCAGGCCATGTTGCGACTATCAAATGTTCAGGTCTGAAAACCCCTCTGGGCCTGACTTTCAGGTAAGAAACAGAGGACTGAACCACCTCGTATGAAGCTAAAATTTTATATACAGAAAGTAGAAAACTTTATATTTTAAACAAAAAGGGAATCACTGTATTCCGACGTAAGACGGAAGAGATGCGATGCGTCAAACATGAACTCAGGTCATGTTTGCAGCAGTGTAAAATAATTTCAAGTACAAAAGAATAGCTGCCTGGGTCTAACTTCCAGATCCTCGACCACTAATCAAACGATGTCGGATTTTGCTGGAATTTGACATGCATAAACTAGGTAACTTCGACTCTTTTTTAAAAATAGAATCAACCCATTCCGATAAAACATGAGTGAGATATGATATCGTGAACATGAAGTCTAACTGCTGTTCAGAAAAAAAATAACATGCAAACAAGTGCAAAATCATACTGTTACCTATATAATATAGTGCTGTAACATATATATAAAATAGATTTATAGAAATATACTTTAACACATATATATATAAAACTTTTGCTTCAGCCATACAAACAGTAAAACAAAACCAATATATGCATATATAAGCAATGTATACATCATATTTGAAAACTATACTTATATAAACAGTAGTCTATCCTTATACATATACATACTTTGCAATATACAAAACAACAGAGGATGAAGGCCAAAGATAAACTTTGTAATATATATATATATATACTTGCTTCTATAATTAAACAAATATACAAACCAGTTTCTCAGGCAACATAAAAAAAATATGCAAATGTCACAGGCGAAATTAAGTAGCAAAAGGTGATCTCGTATGTAAGTATATGTTTAAAAACTAATATGTACACATATTTAACCTTACGTTATATATAAAAATATATATATTTTACCTCTTATACAAGGAAAACCCGTTGCAAAGGTGGGCACGGCAGCATTCCTCAGGCAAAAGATGTCAGCGAGCAGACATTTCTTCCCTTCTTACAAAGAAGGAGGCGGATAGCACAGATGCAAGGGCAGGCGGAGGGGATAGAATGGTCGGCTATTCGGTGGTTCAAGGAGGGCGTGAGGAGGGCGGAGCTTGGTGATGCGAGTGGTGGGTGGTGAGGCTGCTGGGTTGTGGTTGTGGGGTGCTTTGGATCTGGCGGCAGTGGTGGAGGCATCTCGATCGATGGGCTGGAGAGGGGATGATCGGGGACACAAAAGGTTAGTGGACGCGGGTATATGGTTAGGTTTGGTCACTGGCCGTGACTGAGACGAGCGATGGGAAAAGCGGTAGGGATTTTGGTGAGGACGAGCAGCTCCATGCCAATATATGTTATACAATATATATATATATATATATATATATATATATATTTGAAGGAAGAGAGCAGGTGAGAAAGAATTTTGGAAGAGCTGTCAAAAGTTACATAATGCAGTGGGAATGATACTGAAACGTACTGGAAAAATGTGTAGTGGGAATGATAAAGGCACAAAGGTGAATAAGCTAAAAGTTGGATTCAAATGAAATGAGCTGTCAACATAATGCACTGTGAAAGTTACATATATTTTGGGACAGAACGACCATTAAAATTTGAAACAATGGGAAAAGCAAAAGACAACTGTTGGAATCAGAAAATATTTATTGCTTGTGGTTGACAGCTTTCAAACGAAGAGCAAATGAATAGCAAAGGAAACAAAAGGGTTCAAATGGGTAACGATACAGAATCGTTTCCGCAGATTCCGCTGCGTACCAGACTTCAAAACATAGAATTGAGTATACCGTGGAGATCAGCGTGATGAGACGATTACAACGGCACATAGATATCAGTGGTACGATTGAATTATAAAATTTCGAATTTTCTACTAGCGGAAAATGCAGCAAAACCGCAGAAAAATAAGATCGACGGAGCTAAAGAAGTCCGAATTTGGAAAAACGAAAAATGACGTTTTCTCAGAAGATGGTTTAAAATTTTTCTATGTAAAAATATTTAGGTTCCGAAAACATTTTATTTTCATCGCTTTTTAACTGATTAAATTGAAGTAAATTTACGCGCGAAATAAACTTTCGTATTTTCGGACGAAAATTTACCAGTTGCTATGTTTAACTAGACGCATTCCAAATATCAAATTTATATTTCAAAATTTTATCGTTTAAAATTTCGCAAAATTTCAATTAATAACGTTATTAAAACCAGTTAAATTTACGGGTCGTTACATGCTAAATCAACCAAAATAGTAATTTTGCAACAAGAGAGAAGGTTAAACATTGAACGACTAACAACATCGACAGACTTAACAAGCATTGTGATGTATAAATATTCAGAACTGCGCTGCCAACTTAAGCAAATGTGTCACTATGTCTATAGCTGGAACTTTGTAAAAAGCAACCATAAATCGCTCCTTGACTAACAATATAATTCACTGCAAACTTTTAGCTGGAGAACGATTAGGTATTTCTTTTGAAAAGAGGATGATTTAACGAAATTAAGCTAGGTAGAAAAAGACAAAAAGGGAAATTAAATGAAAAAAGGTGTATAATTTTCATTGTTTTCCTTTTCCAGGAGAAAATGGCAATCTAAGTGTTGATCCGATGAAGTCATAAATGGACGTGTATGCCTTAGCTACCATACTAGCATGTAATAATGGACTGCTTAATGGAAAAAAATGGAAGATGGTAACCAGAAATACATCCACAAAAAAGCTTTTATAAATAACCGACGCCTGCCACTATTTAAATTCAACACATATAGAAACATTATAATAAATCAACGATACATCTTCGCTGTGTTATTAGCTTTTGTTAGCTATGTATTTTGTACAGCCACTTACTTAAGAAGCACCAGAGAGTTTAAATTTCATGCAACTCCTACATGGCGGCATCACTTTAGTTCAACTACCCACCATTCGACGTAGCAACATATATATAATAATAAGCTCAATAGTCAAAAGAACGATATACCTACCAGCATATTGTATCATTTTTAATATTATTATATCTCTAATTTGAATTAAAACATATTGTATCATTTTTAATATCTACAATTGGAAAATAATAATGTATATAATTATCATAATTATTTATAACTATTTAAAATATAAAAAATAATAAAGTATATTTCATTCTTTTTCACGTTTAAACTTGAGAAATTCACTTTTTACAAATCAGTATTAAAAACATGCACCCATTAACTATTATTTTAAGATGAACGTTAATTTTTTTTATTTTATGTTTTAGCACAAATAGAAATTATTGAGATATGAAACAATAGTTTAAAACTAACTATATTTTTAAAAACTAAGTTAGTTATTTTTATAAACTTGTTTATTTTTTTATAAAATATTGTTAACTTAGTTAATTTTAAAAAATAGGCAACTTTTATAAATTTGGTTAATTTTTATAAAACTTAGTCGAATTTCTTTAAAATTTAATTAATTTTTATATGTTTAATTAATTTTTATAAAACTTAGTTAACTTGGTTAAATTTCTTTAAAATTTAGTTAATTTTTATAGAACTTAGTTAATTTTTGTAAAAACTTAGTTAATTTTTAAAAAGTTATTTAATTTCTATAAAACTTGGTTAACTTAGATAATCTTTATAAAGTTTGGTTAATTTTTTTATAAATTTGGTCAACTTAGTTAAAAAAATTAAAAAATAATTAATTTTTATAAACATAGTTAATTTTTATAAAACTTAGTCAATTTAGCTAAATTTTTGTAAAACTTAGTTAATTTTTTAAACTTTTTAGTTTTTATTAAATATAGCCGACTTGGTTAATTTTTGAAACGTAGTTAACTTAGTTAAATTTGATAAAACTTTGTTAAATTTTAGAAACTTATTTAATATTTATAAAACTTGGTTAACTTAGTTAATTTTTATAAAACTTAGTTAACTTAGTTGGATTTTTTAAAATATATTTAATTTTTATAAAGTTAGTCAACTTAGTCAAAAAAAAATATAATTAATTTTTATAAACTTAATTCTTTTTTATAAAACTTAGTTAACTTAGTTAAAAATTTATATAACTTAGTTAAAAATTTATAGAACTTATTTAATTTTTATAAACTTGTTCGGTTTTATAAAACTTGGTTAACGATGTACATAACGATATGTTCATACATTCTAAAATAAAAGCAAATATTTCTACTATCTAGACATTATTAGAAGCTATCTTCATCCAATCTTCTATTTAAATTGTTATATCCTTCTTCAACTAACTCCCACAACCATCACTTCATAAAAACCAAAATTGTTATTTAAATTGTTAAAGTTTTTTTAACATTATATTATATAAATATCATTATGTGACATATAGAGTTATAAACTAGTTTATATGAAAGTAAATATATAATGTTATTTTAATCTACACATAACTTTAAGTGATTAATTAATCCAAAGCTATAAGTAGCATAGAAATCAATTATTTTATAACGCAAAAAGGTATTAATTTTTTGCAACATTTTTATAGGTTATGCTTTCAATTAAATAACAATTATATGCATCTAAGAATCATACCATCTGTTCGAAAACTGACTGTAAATTCTAACATAAGCAAATAGGCTGACTTGACTCCTATTACCAGTTTCAAAACCAGGAATTGTGTCATTCCATCATGGAAATTTCCATTCACTAAGAACTGAAATTTGTTTATGATTATATCATCATTGCCTTTGACCCTTTCAATGTCTAAGGGTGGTTTAATCCTGAAATGAATTAAATTAATATACTCAAACATATATATTTACATGGTCGTTATAATATAATACTTCTCTATGCAGTCAGATGTAAGGGACTTTAGAACAATGGAAGTGCTTCTTTTCAGTACAACATTGAAAGCATACGTGTATATTACATAAGTTTGGTAGAATCGTAAACAACCATACTTGAACATAACAATTAGCACGCTGATGATGTCCTACATTCTTATACCCTTTGAACTTTTTGCAATTAACAAAGGTTTCTTATTACTTTAGTATTCACATTAGAAACCAAGCAAAGCAAGAAGATAAAGTACCTGATCTCCGACAAAATCCACCATCATTCCGGTCCACATTGTGAAAAAATCACGACCAATCACGAATCTTACAAAATGCATCAATGAATATAGAAACCATAATATTGTAATTGCAACAATATACCTACACAAAATAAGCATGATTTTAGATCACATATATATAAACTAACATGATAATTCAATTAATTGCTTTACTGAAAACCTATGGCTATACCATACACAACTTCTTATTCTTGCAAAAATTAATTTCCCATTATCCACAGATTTATGCAAAAGTAAAATAAGCAATCTTAATGCCTCTATAATTAACAATTTAAACATCAATTCACAAACCTATACTCGTCGTAATGACTAAATCCTTCCAATCTCCAAGTTTATTCGAACCCATGACAATCGCAGCTATCAAAGAAAAAACACATGTTGCAGCTCGAGCTGCAATCATAATCTTATCAAGAAAATCTTCTCTCTTCCATTTTGTAATCGCTCTCTGAATAGCGTTGCCTCTAGCTTCGTTTAATAATGGCTTGTCCCCGGCGATCGGAGGTTGGACTGATGATGACCCGGCTGGCGGTGTTTCTGGTGCTCGTGGGGTCTCAATGTCATTTGTAGGGATATCTTTTGCTATATCTTTCTGTGTATTTCTATAAATTCACGGTTTTTGTGTAGGAGGCGAAGAGCTAAATGACAAAGAGGTCTTGAAGTTGGAATTTGAATCGGATTGGGATTAGGATTTGGATTTGCTCCGTGCGATCGTCAATCGCCTGCTCCGTGCTTTGCTGTTGAGCCTTGATCGACGATCGTGTTTCGCTGTTGCTTTTGCTACTTTGGTAAAGGGTCGACCGTGGTCGGAGTAGCGCCTAACGTCGACAGCAGCACCTGAAGTCCAGCGCGAGAGCAACGGCGAAATCGAATCGCGTGGAATCGCAAGTCGATTTTGTTTTTTAGAGCGGCTAAATGAAAACGTTGAAAAGGAATTAGGGTACGGATGACTAAAGGATGCACATTTACTTTATTGCCCCAACAACATTTAGTTAATTTCAATTTAACCAGATTTTCCAACACAAATATGTGTTAGCAATAAAAAAAGTGTAACTGTGTATTTTTGGTGACACATTTTTTGCTTAGTAATGGATATTGTTGTGATTAATCTACAATACAAATAAGTGTTGGAAATTGAAAAAATAAGTGTTACAAAATGGCTGTTATGGTGTAGTGCTCTAAATAATTTTTTTGGAGATATATCACAATTTCATAAGAAACATGAGATTTTAGTAATGTTGTGGTTATGTTGTTTATATTTTTTAATATATTGAAATATTTTCGTAATATGATTGCTAGTATGAAAGGCAATGACCCGCAAATTTAGCATACTTATTTTGAATCAATTGTTGACAATTAATATATTTTCGTCATAATTAAAGGGAATATTGAGTAGAGGTCTTTTTGGATGTTTTGACCTTTCCACTGCATTAAGAATGATTAAGAGATGAATTTTGATATATGATATGTTAGAGTTTCGATAAGTTGACCGAACTGGGTTTTTTTGGGCTTAGGACCGCTTTAGACCCGATACCCTAAAGTTTGGCATAAATATATAATTAACATAACCATAGCAGTCATCGGACTTATATATTCTTATTTGTCCCAAAATTCTTCCCTAATCACCTTTAATAGTTGTTAATTTCCATTAATCACATCTAGAAATTTACAGAGTCAAAAGCAAATAAATTATAGATAATTTGTCTCGACAAGACGAATCAATGAAAAGGTCATTTGTCACCAAAGTTCTTGGATTTTCCAAAATTGATGGTTAAAAGTTTCGAATGACGTAATCCTAGTGATTTAGGCACTTTCGATTGGGGAGTTGATTAGTGGAATTAAAGAATTGGGTTTGTAGCTTTCAAGGCATGGAGTCGACTGGTGGCACCAAGGTGGTCTTACTCGGCCTGAATTGGCTGGAGTTTGACATTAAAGATTTACCAAACCATAATTTTAGGTGGCAATTTCCATCAAAGGGGGATATGGTCAGCTCAATTTAAGTGTGCCGATGATGATAGTGGTGGTAACTCAACGTCGATGCGAAGTAGATGGGGGAGAATCTACATAAAAAATAGTGACTAGATGGAGATCAAGCATGAATAGTTACTGTTGACGATATTTTTCGTCAACCTCGGAGTTATGATAATGCGTTGTGAAGAGAAAATGTTACTTGCTAATCACTAGGCTTAATGATGCAAAAATGAAGGGAAAATAGCATTTAAAGGTAAATCACACAAGAAGTGAAGTGGCTTAGCGAAGCTGCTTACGTCCATTGTGGAGTTCTCTTACTATATGACTCTTTTACAATTACAAGAAACTATAAGAGAATAATAAGAAAAGATGAGGTGCCTAAGATTATTGAAGCCACTATTCTCAGGGAGCTGTTGTATCGGGAGATTTGAGTGATGGATTATAGGCTCCAACCTTCCAGTTCCCAACCTATCCGGTCCCAACATGTCGGGTCACCAGCCAGGTTACCATCTATATCACAGCCCCTTTGAAGTGGCCATGTATGGGATCTTATAATAATTGAATTGATGTTTGAACGGCTAAGATAGTACTCCAAAACAAGCATGAAGCATGCTTGGCCATTGATCTGGCTGAATGGGCTTGATGAGAGACAGCCGGCGAAAGAAAGGAATGCATGGCTGAGATGAAAGTCGATAGGAGAACTGTACCAGGGGCTCTGCCATGCTTTGCATTAAATGCGCTTGGACTTGTAGTATGCTTGTGGAAAATGGAACATGCTTCATGTCAAAAGTGGGTACACCTGACTGTACCTCTTGTCGCTTTGTTCTCGCATGGCCAGGTGGCGGGATGGGCTGAGCTGGTCTATTGAGACCATAAGGAGGACGGAGAATCGACGAGAGCCGAGGGCACATCGAATCGGGTGAGATGAGATGGATCGTAGATCATAGGTGGCGGTATCGAAGTTAGACCAATGATGGACCACCCTTGAGACAGTCTCAAGCCATGTCGGTTAGAAGGTAGCCGAGGGAGAGATGCTTGAGCAACCATGCTGGCTTAGAGCCAAGTTGTAAGAGGGCTGGAGAAAGGGTTGGTTGGCTAATGAGAGTGGGTCGAGCTAGGCTTATGCCTTGTCTTGAAGGGCGAGCTGGTCGCCAGGGCTGCTGCACGGAGATGCTCGGCCAACAGAAGACTTGATGTGCAATTGGGCAGAGGAGTTGATGTAGGCCTAGGCGATCTACACTGTCTGCCATATAAAGCCTCGAATGGTGTCATCTTTATGCTTGCCTGGTAGCTATTATTACAGACAAACTCTACCAGTGGCAAATGATCCTCCCAAGTGCCTCCAAAATCAATGATATACATCCTAAGTAAATCCTCTAGAACCTAATTCACTCTCTCTGTCTGACTATGAGTCTGTGGATGGTATGTTGTACTCAAGCTCAACTTAGTCCCTAAAGCCCCTTACCGACTTCTCCAAAACTCACTAGTGAATAGTGGGTTTCTATCACTAACCATATCGGTAGGTACTCCATGAAGTCTAACCGCCTCCCTAACATATAAAGCCGCCAATGAAGCTGCTGTCCTAGTGCTCCTCACAGGTATGAAATGAGCGCACATGGTCAATCTATCCACGATGACCCAAATGCACTCATTCCCTCTCCTGATCTGGTAATCCATCTATGAAGTCCATAGAAATGCTCTCCCACTTCCACTGTGCGATTTCCAATCGCTGCAACAATCCTTCAGGTTCTTCTACTCCGCCTTTACCCTTTGGCAAGTCATACACTTAGCTACATACTCCGCCACTTGCCTCTTCATCCCAGACCAAAAGAAAACTCTCCCCATATCCCAATACATCTTATCTCCACCGGGATGAATGATTGTCCTAGAGTGGTGAGACTCCGCCAAAACTGCATTCACCAAATCTGCACTACGAGGAACATATAGCCTACCATCTCTCTTCAAACATCCCCTCGAGTTTATGGAATAATACCTAAGATGACTCGATGACTCCCTTTTGCTAATCTATCCAAAATGTCTACCAGCTCACCTTCCTCTCTCTGCCTAGCCCCAATCTGCTCCATCAAAATCGGTTGAACATTTAGGACAACTAATAATCCAGGGGTAATATCAGACGATGGCCTAAAGTCAAAGGTGGAAATATACTCCAAGTGTCTCCACCTAAAAATAAAGGACTCAGTGTAGCTCTCTGTCTACTCAAAGCATCCGCTCTAATATTTCCCTTGCTCGGGGTATAAGAAATCTTAAAGTCATATGAGGCTAAGAACTCCATCCATCTCTGCTGCTTCAAATTCAAGTCCTTTTGGGAGAACAAGTACCACAAGGACTTGTGGTCTGTGTAAAGTTCAAATCTCTCACCCATAAGATAATGTCACCAAGACTTAAGAGTAAAGACTATAGTTGCCAACTCAAGGTCATGCGTCGGTATTCCTCTCATGAGTTTTCAATTGCCTACTAGCATAGCATACCACTCTACCCTCATGCATCAACACTTTTCCTAGCCCCGTACCATAAGCATCGGTATAAACCGTAAATGGTTTACTCCCATCAGGTAACACTAATATAGGTGCACTGGTCGAAACCTCCTTTAACTTAACGAAAGCATCCTCACACTTAGCATCCCATGCAAAAGCTAGATTCTTCTTAGTGAAGCGAGCCAATGGGGCAGATATCTTAGCGAAGTCCTTAATGAAATTCCTATAACAACCAACGAGAAAAAGAAAGCCCCTCACTTTTGTGGCATGATTTGGGACATGCCAATCTTGCATTGCCGCCGCCTTACTAGAATCCATAGCCAAACCAATTTCTGAAACAATGTACCCCAAAAAGCGAACCTCGTCTCTCCAAAAGTGGTACTTAGAAAACTTAGCTTTAAACTTATATGCTCCGAGGGTCCTAATCACCTCCTCCAAATGTAAAGCATGCTTCTCCTACTCCTCGAGTATACCAAGATATCATCCACAAATACCACCACAAACTTATTGTTGGAACTGGACTAGCCCGCAGCGGAAGTTATGGGTGAATTTAATTTTTTTTACCCTATTGGATCATTTATTGGGCCTATGAAGTCTAACTGAATTAGAACATTTCTAAATTTCATTCAAATAAAATCATTTATTTTATTTAAATTCAAATATATTAAGATATGAAGTTAATTTTATTTGATTTAGTTTATACAAAAATGTATCATGTACATATATGTGTGAGTGCATGTGTAACATAATAATCCGTGAAAGGTACCCGTATGTACATGTTGGGATTTACATCACAACAGACATATTAGCTCATTTTGTATGTTATGTATGTTGTCCAAATATGTGCATGTATATGTGTTACAATATATATATATATATATATGTACACACACACATGTATGTATAAATATATTATATATAATATATGAACATAAAACATTTATATATAGATAAATATATATATATATAGAAAGAGAGAGAACAATTATTAAAAATTATTTATAACTCAAAATTAACTTAGTTTTGCAAACATAATAATTTTAGTATTTTAATTTGTATATATTATGAATGAAATAATGTTTTCATCCATAAATAATTAACATAAAATAATTTATTGATGAAAATTCAAATTTTACAAATTTCAAAAATCTAGGATCATAAAATAGAGCTTAGAAAAAATCTGGAGATTTTTCAAAGTTGAAATATTATTTTTAAAAACAAATACATTAATTTCGGCAATAATTATTTAATATAAAATAATATATTACTAAAAATTTAAAATTCCAAAAATTCTACGATCATGAATGAAAGGTTACGAAAATTTTGAAATTTTTTTCAATTAAATTATCATTTTTAATAAATCATAAACAGTTTTTCCAAAATAATATTAATTATTAAATATAATAAAATTTATTGAAAAATTCCTAAATTTTTTCTATATGTTTCTGAAATAATATAATATTTAAAAAAAGTATAAAATTGAATTTATAATGTAATTATTATTTTATATATAATAAACAATTCAAAAATTTAATAAATGTTAATTTAAAAATATGAATATATGTATGATAATTAATTTTCGAATTTGTAAATTCATATTATATATAAATAAGTGTACTAAATTTTTTAAATCATATATATATCTTACATATGCATATATGCTATTATGAGAGAGAAATATACACTAATATATATATATATATGAATTTATTATAAATATATATATAACAATTATTAATGACAAAAATTGATTTTGTATAGTAAACAACATTTATCTATATATAAATCAAATAGTATAATAAACAAATTATGCACATAACCAAACTGATTTGTGACAACCACATCTACTTACAAAAATCTCACCTAACTAAACATATAGTAGCAATATATTTAAAAAGATATGAAATTGCTCATTATAAGATCATAGAGTATAATTTAATTATTATAATATGAATTAAAATTATCAATTTAATGGTGCCTTTGAATCCACATTGAAGCAATGACTTCCCTTACTTTTGCTATTATTGATTTATCAGATTGCAAGTCTGGAATCACCGACCTCTAACTATCGAATATTATTATTTTATTTTGAAATATATTTGAGAATTTTGAATTGGATTGAGAGTTATGTTTTAATCAGCAATGTAGAAGGTAATGGCGGCCAAAAAAGGTTCATCATTATTTTTAGAGACACACACACACACACACACACACATATATATATATATATATATATAGGGTTGTATTAGAGAGACACGAGGAAAACCTTTTTACCCATTCTCACTTGATCTCAACCCATTATCTCCAAGCCAATTCCCTATGTTTTAGCCACCCCTAGACCTTCCTAAAACCGAAAATTTTCAACCCTAATGATGGACCTTAAACCCATCTAAGCCCAAGCCAAAATACTATGCAATTAAATCTAATTTAATTGCTTGTCGATATTGTATATCGATCGATATATTTGTAACTGTTATAAATATATCTAACATTATTTATTTCTCAAATCATATTCAAATTTTATAATTAATATTTCATAAATATTAATTAATTTATAACCATTATAAACTAATTAAATCGTTCGGTCTTAAGGGAATTCAACATTTCGGCTGTGTAACTCTTGGGTGTAAATTTAGTCAACGATTAACATCGAACTATTCTAATGTTAACATTCACATGTCACTTAGCAGGTGGTGTGACATTATGGCCAAATTTATCACTTACTCATTTTCGGTAAAAATCCAATTTTAGTTTAATAAGCGTTACCCGGTTGTGACATTTGTTTACACCAATTCTGTTCGTCAAAACTATATCACTTTGGACTTCTGGAATTTGGTAGTGGTCAAAATTCCAACCTCATCCACATTTAACTTTATAGTCCAAATCAAAGTCCTTGATTCAATAATAACAATTATTATTAACCAAAATGCTCTGGCCAGAGACTTTGACTTTGAGTTGACTTGAGTTGACTGTGATACTAACCGCATATAACTGAGGAGACGAATCCTCTCTTGAATAGTGTTTCACTTCCAATACTTCCACTCGACCCAACTATAGCCACTCAATGGATGTCATGTCATGATTTGGCTATAATCAAAGCGGAGCTTTCATATTGAAGATCCACAGTATTCTCAAGTCGAGAGAACTGTGTAAATCAGTCACATCGATATTTTCTATTTGACCTTAGTTATATTTGTTAGTTCCTGAGATGATGGTTTTGATGACAACAACCTTAGGACTTGTTATAAAATATAAATATTATTATTCTTGTCTAGATATATATATATATATGTAGGATATATATATATATATATATATATATGCATGTACTGAGAATGAAGACTGTACAGTATAAAGATTCAAGACTAAGTAATTCAAGATTTAAGAAATCAAGACTGAAGGCTCATGAGTATCAAGATTATCAAGAGTTCAAGATATCAAGATAAGTAATAGAATGTTAAAATTTATGTTAAAATTTCATAATAGCACTAAAATCTTTATTCTGATTTTAATTGTGGAATGGAATCCACCTTCTCGCTTTAATTGTGTGTTGGAACCCACGACCTCTTTAGTGTGATAGAACCCACGACCTTCTCTATTGGAATGGAATCCATGAAATTTTGAATATGATTTATTTTTTCAAAACTATATTTTTAAAGTCATCTCTATCAATTTAAATATTTTAGCCTTAATTCAAAAAATATTTTTAATCATATTAATTTCAAAATCATCTCTTGTTTTTTAAACTATCTCTTGATTGTAATATTTTAAAGAAATCTATACTTAGTTTTTAATATTACTTTTATATAGATTATATATTTTAAGATTACTTTCTAAAACTCTTTTATAAGTTTAAACTATATTTAAAATGGTTTACAAAGTTTAGAAATTGTTTTGACAAGTTTTAGAATAGAAATCATTTTAAAGCAAAATCTATTTTCAAAATTAACATAGGCATGTCGACATCCCTCATCCCCCATGTCGACATGGTAGCCGTAGAATTTAAAATTTAAATTTTCAAAAGAAGTGTCTATTCGTCATAACCTTTCATGAATGGACATGACCGTTGTTCTTCTATAAATACCAGTTGTTTTTAACGAATTTTAAGTTAGTTTTTCTTCATTTCTTAACTCCTTCTTCTCCACTCAAATATTCTCTTATATTTCAAATGCTTTAACAAAACTCTACCGAAATTCTAAGCGAATCAAACTCGATCATCTCTAGTTTGATTCTCTGTCACTCTCTCTCAAAGATCTCAGTGCTATTTAGAGTTATAGGATCATTTGTAATCAAAGATCAAAAGATCAAAGTGTATCGAGTCTCTCTCTATCAAAGTGTGATTGGAAACGGTGTGATTGTGGCCCGTAAATCAATTGGGTATGATTGTAGCCCGTAAATCAATTGGGTGTGATTGTAGCCTGGTTAAATCAACAGAGTTTGCCCTGGACTCGGAGACAGGAGGGTGTATCTCGTGGCCTTGAAATTGAGGTTGTAATATCGACATTATATTTAAAAAGAAATCTACACAAGAAATTGTGTGGGACTAGATGTAGGGTAACTCCGAACCAGTATAAAATTCCGATGTGTTCTTTCCTTTACTGTTTTTATTTACTATTTGCATCCGTGTCTGATTCTATGATTGTTTCTGTGTTTGTGAATTGCATCTGTTTGGATTTAATTTGAAAAGATTTCAAAAAGATTCATAAAATTAATTAAACACTATTCACCTCCCTCTAGTGTTAATTTTGCCTTAAGATCTGTAATCCGCATTTCTTACATTTTGTATCAGAGCATTGGTTTTCGAAGTTATCATAATCTGAACTTTGAAAAGGTTTAAAATGGCAATTTTTGGAGATTCCGTTAACACTAGTTCAAAACTGTCCAAATCATCATTGTCTCATAAGTTTGTATATTATTACTATAGAAAATCAAGTTATCAACCGAATTGGTGTGTTGTGCAGGAACAGATATGTTATATGGCTTTTGAAGAATCAACACTCAATGGACAAATGGTGCAAATCAAGAAAAACAAATGGATACTTGATAGTGGATGTTCAAGACACATGACTGGTAATCCGGTGATACTGAATGACATAATTTATGAAGATGGATGAATGGTCAACTTTGGAGACAATTCAAAAGGATATGTGATTGGCATCTGCAATGTCGGTAACTCCAAAACTATTTCTGATGTTCTGTTAGTTAGGAATCTAAAACACAACTTACTTAGCATAAGTCAACTATGTGACAAGGGCTACAAAATTAAATTTGAAAAGGATAAGTGTCACATCGAAGATAATAAATCAAATATTATCTTTGAAGGAATTAGGAAGAAAAATATTTATATTCTTGGTATGAAAATCTCAAATGTTAACCTATATCTTTTGGTTAATACAAGTGACCCTTGGATTTGGCATAAAAGATTTGGGTATTTGAATTTCAAACTCTTATCTAGACTTTCAAAACTTGATCTAGTAAGAGGTCTCCCTAAAATGGGTTTTAAAGTAGATAGTATATGTGATGCTTGTCAATTAGGAAAACTTAGAAAAAGTTCATTTAAATTGAAAAATATGATTTCAACTTCAAAACCTCTTGAGTTACTTCATTTAGATCTGTTTGGTCCATCTCAAATTCAGTCAGTAAATCACAGTAAATATGTTTTTGTAATTGTAGATGATTATTCTAGATTTACATGGACACTTTTTCTGAAACATAAAAGTGATGCTTTTGATTTATTTAAAACTTCTACAAAAAGAATTCAAAATCAACTTTCTTTAAAAATGAAAAGTATTCGTAGTGATCACGGTGGAGAATTTGAAAATGAAAACTTTGAGAATTTCTGTAATCAAAAAGGAATAACTCATAATTATTCTTTTCCAAGAACTCCACAACAAAACGGAGTGGTAGAGTGTAAAAATAGGACGATTCAAGAGTGTGCAAGAACTATGCTTTAAGATAGTAAATTACCAAGAAATTTTTAGGCTGAAGCAGTTGCTACAGCTTGTTACATTTTGAATAGGATTTTAATTAGATCTCTAAACAATAAAAAACCATATAAAATTCTTTTCAATAAGAAACCAAAGGTATCTTATTTTAATGTTTTTGGAAGTAAATGCTTTATTCTAAATACAAAAGACAATTTGGATAAATTTGATCCTAAATCCGACAAAGGAATCTTTATCGGATAGTCTAATAGAAATAATGCATGTATCTTTTGATGATAATTTCAAAGATTTTGTTCAAATAAATGATGAAGATGATTTTGTTACTTTAAATAATGAATCAAATGAAATAAATTGTGAAAATGTTCATTCTAATAAAAGGATCAGGATTTTAAAAGATCATCCTATAGAAAATATACTAGGAAATATTGAATCTGTTGTTAGAACTAGAAATCAACTAAAAAAGATGAGTAACGTAGCTTTTATATCAACTATTGAACCCAAAAATCCAAAGGACGCATCAAGGACGCATCATCTGATGATTCATGGATTCTTGCTATGCAAGAAGAACTGAATCAATTCACCAGAAATGATGTATGGGAACTTGTTCCTAGACCTGAGGACAAAACTATAATAGGAACTAAATGGGTTTATAAAAATAAAATGAATGAACAAGGTGAGGTCGTTGGAAACAAAGCTTGGTTAGTCGTGCAAGGTTATTGTCAAGAAGAAGGAATAGAATTTGATGAAACCTTTCCACCCGTAGCAAGATTAGAAGCCATTAGAACTCTACTTGCTTTCGCAAACCACAAAAATTTCAAATGGATGTCAAAAGTGCCTTTTTAAATGGTTTTGTTAAAGAGGATGTTTATGTTGAACAACCTCCACTTTTTGAAGAAGAAAAGTTTCCAAATCATGTTTACAAATCAAAGAAAGCTTTATATGGTCTGAAACAAGCTCCTAGAGCCTGGTAAGACAGACTAAGATCTTACCTATTAAAATCAAATAGCTGAATTCTGATCAAACCCTTGAATCAATCAACCTTTATTAAATTAAGAAGAGAACTAAGTATTTGTTCTATAAGTAAGATATAGAATATAAATATAGTAACATATATAAATAAATAAAAACAAAATTGTCAAAATTTTCAAAGGGACGTCGACATGCCCCTACCCCCATGTCGACATATAACGGTAAAATTTGAAATTTTGATTTTTCCTCTAAAATCAGTTTAGTGGTTATATAATCACAACATTTTGAATTTTTCTGTCTTCTTACTTCATTTTCTCCATAATAAACTTCTGATAATATAAAATAATGGCCTCCTCTTCTAAATCAAACCAAAATGCAACCTCTTCCTTCCCTTCTCCTAATTCTGGTCCATTTCAACGAACTACATTGGCTCGAGTAATGAAGATCGAGGAAATCATGGCAAAGGAACAAGAGAAACAAGGCAAGATTCTTAAAAATTTGCAAAATTTTCTAATGGATAATCATGTAGATCATATTGTGATTGAAAATGATTCCTCTAACATATGTATTCATAATCCATTAGAGGATGATGAAGAAGAAGAAGAAGAGGAAGAGGAAGAGGCAGAGGAAGAAGCGCAAATGGACGAAGACGATAAAGTTATTTGTGTTGGAGAAGTCTGTTTTGACAAAAATGATAATTTGGTCGAACAACATGGAAACTTTTGTCTCCATTACCCTAATTGTTCGATTCACAAGTCACTAATTGTCAAAGACTCTTGTTAGATTGTTATTATATTTTTTTTTTATATTTTGTGTACTTATATATATTTGTGTCTATGTGTAATGTAACATCATATATAATAAAATTAGATTTATGTTTAGCTTATTATACTTCGTTATTAGCATTTAGTTCCATATTATTAGTTTAAGGGGGAGTTATATTGTTTAGGCTTAGTTTTTTTGTTGATGACAAAGTGGGAGAATTATAAAATAGGTTAGATAAGCTTAGATTAAGGGGGAGTTGTTGGAATAAGGGAGAGTCAGAGCAGAATCGGAGTTTGGTAGAGTATATTTTATAAACATAGGTTGTCATCATCGAAAAGGGGGAGATTGTTAGTTCCTGAGATGATGATTTTGATGATATCAACCTTAGGACTTGTTATAAAATATAAATACTAATATTCTTATCTAGATATATATGTATATGTAGGATATATATATATATATATGTATATATATATATATATATGTAGGTACTGAGAATGAAGACTGTACAGTATAAAGATTCAAGGCTAAGTAATTCAAGATTGAAAACTCATGATTAACAAGATTATCAAGAGTTTAAGATATCAAGATAAGTAATAGAGTCTAGATTTATGTTAAAACTTCATAATAGCACTAAAACCTTTATTCTGATTTTAATTGTGGAATGGAATCCACCTTCTCACTTTAATAGTGGGATAGAACCCATGACCTCTTTAGTGGGATGGAACCTACGACCTTCTCTAGTGGAATGGAATCCATGAAATTTTCAAATGATTTATTTTTTCAAAACTATCTTTTTAAAGTCATCTCTATCAATTTAAATATTTCAGCCTTAATACAAAAACTATTTTTAATTATATTAATTTCAAAATCATCTCTTGTTTTTTAAACTATCTCTTGATTTTAATATTTTAGCTTTAATATATTTTAAAGAAATCTAAACTTAATTTTTTTAATATTACTTTTATATTATAGATTATATATTTTAAGATTACTTTCTAAAACTCTTTTATAAGTTTAAACTATATTTAAAATGGTTTACAAAGTTTAGAAATTGTTTTGACAAGTTTTACAATAGAAATCATTTTAAAGAAAAATCTATTTTCAAAATTAACATAGGCATGTCGACATCCCTCGTCCCCCCATGTCGACATGGTAGCCGTAGAATTTAAAGTTCAAATTTTTAAAAGAAGTGTCTATTCGTCATAACCTTTCGTGAATGGACATGACCGTTGTTCTCCTATAAATACTAGTTGTTTTCAAAGAATTTTTAGTTAGTTTTTCTTTATTTCTTCACACCTTCTTCTCCACTCAAATATTCTCTTATATTTCAAATGCTTTAACAAAACTCTGCCGAAATTCTAAGCGAATCAAACTCTATCATCTCTAGTTTGATTCTCTGTCACTCTCTCTCAAAGATCTCAGTGCTATTCAGAGTTATAGGATCATTTGTAATCAAAGATCAAAAGATCGAAGTGTATCGAGTCTCTCTCTATCAAGGTGTGATTGGAAACAGTGTGATTGTGGCCCATAAATCAATTGGCTGTGATTGTAGCCCGTAAATCAATTAGGTGATCTTGTAGCTTGGTTAAATCAAGAGAGTTTGCCTTGGACTCGGAGACAGAAGGATGTATCTCGTGGCCTTGAAATCGAGGTTGTAATATCAACTTTATATTTGAAAAGAAATCTGCACAAGAAATTGTGTGGGACTGGATGTAGGGTAACTCCGAACCAGTATAAAATTCTGGTGTGTTCTTTCCTTTACTGCTTTTATTTACTACTAGTGTGTAACCCGTGCGTTGCACACGGTATATTATAAAAAAATATTTTTATAAATATTTTTTAAACTTAAATTTATTATGCATGATATAGTGAAGTTATTGCGATAAATGAGTTATGCATTAAACTAATTACAAATGTAATTTTTGTTATGCGATTCGTGTATTTTTATATTTGATAAAAACTAAATTGTTATTTTTACAGATAAAATTGCATTATATGCTAATTTATTAATTTTTAGGATTTATATTTATTAGGCAAATAAATGAAGGTTAGTATTCTTAATTTTAAAATTAGTATGATTATACATTTCCATAGATAAATGTTTATGTACATAATTTTTAATTTGATATTTAGCATATAATACATTTTATTAAAAGATAAACAATATATAAATTGATATCAAATATTACTTGAGAGAATGACAAAAATACCTAAAAGTGAATGTGTAATAGTATTGATCAATATATTTTAATGTGTTTTAGGCTCTTACAGTAAATAAAAAAAGTAAATGATATTATTAAAGCGATAAAAAAATTATCTATTAAACAGCTAAAAGAAACATTAATTGAAAATAAGACATGTAACGCTAAAAATCATATTTTTATTTCAACTATGTAAAAATAATAATCTTATTTTCAATCCATTGTTTCATACCTCGATAATTGTATTTTACAACAAAAATTTTCAAAAAATGTCAGCGTTTACCTCAAAAAGACAATAAAATACAAAAAATATATTTTTCAATTAAATTATCGTATATTTTTATTTATTAATTAGCGTAATATATGAAATAAATAATTAAAATTTAACATTTTCATAAAACATATTAACAAAAAATATAATTATTTTTCCAATTTTTCCAAATAAAAATATTCATCACTTATTATTAATTTTGGTGTCATTCTTAACAAACATAAATTTTATCAATAGTGAAAAATCCACTTGACGTGCCAATTTTAGAAAGAAAAAACGTTATATATGTTAGTAATATTGCACCAATTTTAAAAAGAAAAAAAATAATGTATATGTTTGGAATAAAATAACATCTTTAGAAAGAAAATTTATGTATATGTTTCTTTATTGTAAAATACTAATTTAAAAAGAAATAAATTGGCCGAATTTGAATTTAGAATAATGTAAGAGAATTAAAGGTTGTTTTCATGTATAATTGGGAAAATTTTGAATTATATGAACTTGAATGAAAAATTAGTTTTACCATTGTTAATAAAAATCAGTAAATAGTACATGAAATTGTTGTTTTTTGTAGTTATTATACTAAATAACAAATATTATTTAATTGCATTTATTTCAAGTTTAAATTTAAAATCACATAATTAATTTAAATACATGTGGACTTGAATGTAAAAAATACAAGAAATGTGGGAAGAATTTTGTAAATAATAGCAGAAATTATTAAATGTTGATATTTAAATGTAAAATGATACGATAAAGAATTAGTAGAACACTGTAATAATTATAGTAATAATAAATTATATAGAATTTAAAAAAGAAATATCTTAAGAGAATTAAGGAGAGAAGAGAAAAATCCTAAAATTAATTAGAATGCAAGAAATTCTTTTGCTTTACTATTATTTAATAGATTTGCATCTGTGTCTGATTATATGTTTTTGAATTGCATATGTTTGGATTTAATTTGAAAAGATTTCAAAAAGATTCATAAAATTAATTAAACACTATTTACCCCCCCCCCCTCTAGTGTTAATTCTGCCTTAAGATCCGTAATACGCATTTCCTATAATATTAACCAACATAAAACTACCGAGTGAGTCGTTCTATAGTTATCCAATAACTATTAGTACGTAACCCTAGGTACCCCCAGCAGTCATGAGTAATAAACTGCCCAACATTTGGAGAGCGTTACGTACTCCAGTCTTAATGGATACATCGATATACAATCTCGATGCATCTTGACTAGGAACATTTAAAATGGTATATTTGTTTCGTTGTGATAAATTACTCACGGTTATAACACTTTCTAACTACTATCACAAAATATACCATTTATGGATTTTTCTATTAAATATACTTTTAATTAAGTTAATTAATATAATCACATTATATCAAGTATCTAATAGGAAGAAAGTACCTTTTATTTCGAATAAGATAGGTCAACAAGTTAGATATATATAACAAATTACATAATTACCCCTAGAGCATACCCCTAACTATATCAATCTCCCACTTGCACTTGGGGTCAATTATGGAATCTAATTCCAACTTCTCCAATCAATTTTCTCAAAACCAATTAGGTTAGTCCCTTAGTGAATGGGTATGCTATTATGTTTTAATTATCTACTTTGTCGATTAACTCTCTCTGACACTGATAAACCGCCTTTATCATATGGAACAATTCGAAGTATGTTTTTTGATTTCTAGTGAGCTTTAAGTTCTATCATGACCAATTTCATGACATTGTTATCTTATAACGATATTATGGGATTCTCAACATTTGGAATCACCTTTGGCTCAATTATAAATTTGTGCATTTTTATCTATATACATTGGTTTATTGTAGCGCTATTCAAGTTAATGTTCTCAACTTTTCTTTGAATCGACCACAATCACTTTTATTTTGAAACATTTTCAAATTAAAGATTTTAACTTGAATTTTATCATTGACATGTTATACTCAATATCACTTATAAAAGTTTATGTCCAAACATTCCATCATAATGAGTTCGTTATTTCTATAAACAATTCTCTAGTATTTCATTAATACATGAGAACACCTCAAACAACCAGTTAGTGATATCAATTTGGATTTTATATTTGCTCCACGTATCAAATACATAAACAAAACACAGTATCATACCCAACATTATCTGTATGATAATTCCTATTGCTAATGTATAAGGAATCCAACTTACATGTTCTCTTTTTAATAGGGTGCTCTTGTATATCGTTTTGGGACAATCCCTATATCTTTTATACTCACCATAAAAGACATCATCTACAATCCAAAATTGAGTATTAAAACAACTAAAGTTGATTTTAATACAAGCATATTGTTAAAATCAACAACGTGTTGTTTACTTATACTTTAGAAATATCAATGTACCTTTTAACATTCTTTCTTATGAAAATACGCTTCCTCGGCACTTTGATTGAAAATCAAACTATTTGATATTTCTATCAAAATACTTATTCAATCTTGATGCTTATAAAATGATACATTCATATCATTTCTTGGATCATATCCAAAGACTCACAATCGCTCCCATTGACTTCGAGGCATTTTTGGTTAATATGTGTAAATGGCTTACTCTAAGTCATTATTTAGAATTTTCTGTTTGAATACATAAGTACCAAACACTAAGTCTTATCGAGGGATAATTTTGTGAGTAAATCTGAATTAACTTGAGCATGTTGAATACCGAATCTGTTATGCTAATTTCAACAATTGAAATTTGCGATGTTATTCTTATCAACATTGCTCATTTAATTCCAACCACATTAGTCTTTACAATAAAGGCACAATCTCGACCGATGGATCACATCTCTTTGGTTACGACCACCAAAATCATATTTTGATAGAGTACTTGGAATTCTTTCAGATTTGCACATCATACTATATAGAGTCAACAATCTTAATGGTTTAATTAAACAAACGAGTGTAGTTTATATTTTCGACATTAATAAAAAACTCATAGTTTTTCTTCGATGTACGAGAATACTTATTAGACATTCTAATGCTATGTGTTCATTTACGTTAGTTAATTTCACTTCATCTCATATAATCAGTTCTATCTTTGGATCGGATCCAGTTCCACTTAACTACCAAAAATTTCTCAAAGAAATTCCTTCACAATGAAGTTGATCTATCTTGAAACAACAATTGTTTCTTAGTGCAAATAGAATAGGGATTCATAAACGCTTTATGAACCTTTTATTTATAAAACTGGTTTTAGTTTATAAAAATTATGTTTAAAACATAAATATGTCAGTTGATGACGGATCTTTTCAAAAACTTTTTGGAGATTCATACAAGTTCCCTCATGAACAATTATTACGTGCAATCTTTCGACTCGCACAACCTGCCAACTCCTTGGCCTAGGATATGTTGTGATTTCTTACAAACCCTTATCTTGTATGATTTTGTAAACTGTTGTTTAGATGAAATAATATCAACCTTGTGTACTACTCTTAAGTACATGACCTTATAGAAAGAAACTAACTCAACTTGACTCACAATTAATCGTAAATTGTCCAACAATGTCTGATTACTCCTTATCGATGCATCATTATGTATCACATGGAGGAGTGACTTATGAGATTGAATCTATATTCATTTTAAGTACATTTGGAACTCTTTTCAATATACTCACTTATTCAACCAAATCAAATCATTTTATTCTATTGCATGTTATTTTATTTACTTTTCTTTTATATTCTATGATTTTATCATAAACTTACGACATGTGTATCTAATACACATGTTCATGTTGGTAATAAATCATCGATGGATATAACAAAGTATGTGGAACCCTTTAGGTATTAATAGACTTGTGATTGCATACATCAATATGTATTAATTCAAAGAGTTCATCAACTCTTATAATGCTCCCACTGAATGGGTGCATAGCCATTAATTGTTTGAGATATAATTAACCTGTATCATATGATTTATAATCATATAGTAAAATTATTTCTCAAAACTACGGCTTAGTCTATAATTCCAAAACAACTGTAAATAATATTAGACACATATGTATTTTTGTTGCATCACTTTTACTATGAAAACAAATTCCATAATATAGCTCTATTTCATAATGAATATTCATAATACTCATATTGAAATATAGTTATATCTATTTTTCAATCAATACCAAAAATAAACATTATTTCACAAATAATGTTCGGTACATTTTGCGTAATTTTTTTTCGTAATTTGATGCAATCATTAGGTGCTATATGGCATGCTCCCACTATTTCCTCCATTACTATAATAGCGTACTAAATTTAGAGGTCCACCATTTACTTAATATTGTTTACTTATTTTATATGCTGCAATTAGTTTACAGTGGAGAGTTTTTTGATCAAATATCTTGAACTCAAAGAAATAAATGTTATAGAAAACAATTTTCTATATGAAAATACGTTTCGGAATAAAAATCATATTTCATATTCCAATATTAAATATCAATTAGTATTACAATTCTTGTTTCCAATGTTTCTCTATTAAGCAGAAGTGACTATTCATTCTCTTTATTCCAACTTTACCTTAAATTACATTTATACTTATACATTCGTTTTTCTTTCAAATGATCAAACTATTCAGAAGAAAACCATACTACAATATCATAACAAACTTTTTACAAATGCGCATTCGATTATTCTTAACATTTAAGACATCAAATATGTTGCACTTTATGCAAACCGATCAAGATGACATTTCAACGATCGACTTCTTAGATGTATCTCGTAGTTTATGGTCTTGTGTTATATTAACACAATATGATCCTTTTGAAATCATTCAAGTTGAATAAATGATCTTAAAATACTGTTTATTGGCTTACTTCGAATGAACTAACTTCATCGAAATATTGTACCACACAAACTATGACTGTTCACTATATAACATTTATATGTGAAAGTACATGGATCAAATATCCATAGTCTTGAATTGCATTTAGAGTTCAAAAACTCATAAAATGCAATACACGGTCTAAACCAAATAAACATATAAGTGACCAAGTTATGAATGTATTAAGTAGTTGAAATTAGGCACTTGCATGGGTATAGAAACATTATATAACATGCAATTAGAATTATTAGTAAGTATATATTATATTTATATTTGTCAACTTTCAATTCAGTTTGTTTATATATGTTAATTGACAAACGTTTTATCAATCATATTAAATGCACAAATTTATCATTGTAGATAATTATACCATTATATAGCATATGTTCTTACAATATTAGAAAGGTTAAATTTCATTTTTCTAATAAGGCTCCCACTAGTCTTTTATGTTTCTCCAAACCCAAAGATGAAACATAGAAGTCTTACAACTTCACTAATGGGTGTTAGGACTCGTCTGTTTTGGTATTCTGACCTTGAGTTTGCTCAACAAATCATAGCCCCATAAACGATGGATAAATCCTTATCGGTCGTATCACATACAACTCCTAACCCATTTTTCCTTGTTCTAATCTCATTTCGATCTTGAGTTTGCTTAACAAATCGAAAGAGATTATTCACTCATACCTACCATATCGTGATGGCCTAAGTATAGTATATGTACCTTGAGTTTGCTCAATAAATACATATAGTTATCTTACCTCATCTATTCAATATATTAATAATACTACGCATAACATCCCTAGCTTGAGTTTGTTCAACAACTAAGGAGTATGTAAGTAATTTATTAATATATATGGTAGAGGACAACATTATATTGAAGATTCATAATCTTCAATATATATTGAGTGATATTGACTTATAGAATAATATATTTCTTATGAAATACCGCAGCGATTCAAGTGTCAGACACATCAGAAATCATGGTATATATACGTTTACATATGTATTTATTTCTCAAGTCTATTTGGGTTTCTTTAATGTTCCACATTTAGTTTATACACATATCATATAAGTTTTATTGTTATATAACTTTTATATTTCATATTACTTATATGATAGTCTTACGTATAATATATCATTAATTAAATCTTATCTAATTAATTTTAATCAATTAACTCTTTAATTAATTTTAAATTAGTATTCTAATATAACTTTAATATTAGACATATCTACTATAACATTTATAGTGTATACTATAACCTTTATAATGTAACACACATATATCATATATATGTGTATTTTATTTAATTAATTATCCTTTAATTAATTTATTCAATTAAACAATTTTATTAAAATTTATTAATTTCAAAATTTATCTTGTATACATACATGTATACTTATGTTATCTTAAATATTTTAAAATAACATAAAATATATCAACATATATAATACATGCATATATACATTAATTAATTAACATATTTAATTAATTAATTTTATTAATATTATTAATAAATTTAAAATTTGAAATTATTATATAAATATTTTCAAACATTTTGAAATATCATCACTACAACAAAACAACCATTTTACAACAGTTCCTTCACAACTTGCACAAATGGACAGTTGTAATAGGTGTTTTATAATAACTGTTTATTTTTAGCAGTTGTAAAAAATACACTTTCAACAATATTTTTTTGCAACAGTTATAATATATTGTTTGTAACAACTGTTTGCTTGCGCCAGTTGTAATTATTTATCTATAACAACTCTTTTGGACAGTTGTGTCCTTAAATTAGGTTCCAACAACTGCCAAAATTCACGTTTCCCTCCCATATTTCATTCGCCCGCTAAACGTTCCAAAATAAGAAAAACAGCCCGCAAAATATTCTTATTCCAAGCCCTAACCCAATCATGATTTCTCTCTGCCATTGCCCCCTTCTGTCGAATCTTGCAAACCCAAACCCAAAGCTGCTCGTCTCCTTTGCGCGCGCCTCCAGTTCTACCTGCGTCGTCCCCGTCCTGGTTGTTGCTCGCCTCTCTTTCCGCTCGTCGCCATTGTACTCACCGCCGCTGCTTTGACGTCGACGAAATTGCAGGTATTTTTACTCGTCGCTGTTGTACTCGCTTCAAAGAAATTTTGTTACCGAATTTGCTTTAATTTGATTACTGCATTTGTTAATTACTGTACTTGTAATAAGTGTTTTATTGAACTTGAAATTGATTCAATGCTGTACTTGTAATAAGTATAATATGCTAATTAAAAAGTATTTGATGACGCTTGAAATCGATTCAATGATGTATTGTATGACGTCTCAACATTTTGACCGAATAAGCTTTATTGATGTTCACTTTGAAGAATCTTATTTGAGTTCGTGTGGTTGGAAACTTCTTGCAAGAAAAAAACATCTTCATCTTCGCTCATATTTATTTGCATCTGAAATGGACTTTTTATGTATAACAAACTAAAAAAGCTCACTGCATATTAATGTATTGGAAACTGGAAACTGAAATAATATTCATCTAATGTTTTACATAAATTTAATATAGCTCTAAAATTATATTGCATATAATGTCTTATGACATCATGGAAACTGAAATAATACATTGTATCCGGTACCTGTTCCTAATTAAAATCAAATGAAGATTGTAAGAATAAATGTACGTGACATACTTGAATGTTTGAGCTAATTAGGAGTGACAGCTGATATTACATTTAAGCACCGCAGATTTTGTTGCTATAGAATATGAGAAAGAGAAATCTGTATTACAGTAACATATTCATATCGTTTGTTTATTATCAATGCATGTATGACTCTGCATATGCAGCTGGCATAAATTCATTCATTTTTCTATGTTCTCTGTGCCTTGCAGGTATTTAGTTCCTGCTGATATAACTGTAGGTCAGTTTGTTTATGTTGCTCGTAAGAGAATTAAACTTGGTGCTGAAAAGGCCATTTTCATTTTCCTTAAGGGCACACTTCCTCCTACAGGTATTATTATTATTATTATTATTATTATTATTAGCAGCAACATGCTAGCAAAAATCCAATGAACATAATAGTGCCTTTGATTTACCAGTAGGTGAATGCTAGTTTTTGTTGCCATTCAATTAAATTGCTTCATGTTTGTTGACATAACATAATTGTCGATATCCGAGGCTAGTAATTCAATTACATGTGCGATTCACCTTTATTGAACCTTTCTGCATTTGCTTAGTGTTGAGAGCAAGACGTTACATTCTCTTAACAATTCATGTATCCTTTGTTGTTTATATTCTATCTTTTTAAGAATTATAAATATGTACCGTTAGGGGTTTAGCTTGAGTTGACCAAAAAAAATACTAATCAACTATGAAGATGTTGCTTGAATAAATCTCAAATGCTCTACTTCTGTATGTTCCACGGAAGTAATGGTAATAATACAATATTTTTGCACTCCACTAAAAACCTATCCATGTCTGTAGCCTTAGTGATGGACGCACACTCCAATATGCCAGAAAGTAGCAGCAATTCAAATAAATAGATGCGACCAGTGATCTGAGCGTTGCATGTTCAGCTTCCTTGCACTGTAAAGGAAAATAATAGACGGTTTTGGGGGTATTCAGTTTTCTGTACACATGTATCTCCTATTTTCTTGCCATGTTGACCAAAAGGTGTGTTACTAGAGTTCTGAGAAATTCTTGCATACTGATGTAGCTAACTGATTGGGCAATTACTTTATGAGTGAAGTATTCAATTACAGTAAGTAACATTTATTGCTAGCAAAGTTTTTAACATTTCTTTTTACCATGAAAAAATACAAATAATAGAGGACAAAATTTTAAATTAGGCTTCAAAGAAAAACTTATTTCAACAATGGGTTCAGTTTGAAACAACTATTATATATACACTCATGTTTTGTTTTTGTAAAATAATCGCACTAATGTGATATGCCGAGCTCCATTTTTTTTTGCGAATGTAGCCTGTTACTCCTTTCGAAGGCGAATACCCTAAATCAAACACTCTCTTTGTTGGAAATTCATCTTTTAATGGTTTAAGGGATGATATGTATGTGATCTCCAAACCTGTATCGTCACTGGTTGTCTAATTATTTTACTCCACTTTTTTGTTAAATTTTTTTTTTCATGTTATCAAATCTGAGTTTTTTTTAATAAAGCTGGGGAAGTTATTGGTGTTTGAATGGTTTCAGATCAACAAGGCAATTTCAGAGGTTTTGATTATGTTGAATTCTCCAGTGAAGCTGAGGCTGAGAAGGTGATCTTTCTTTCTGAAGTAATATGGGTGTGTTGTGCGATCAATTTTGTAGCCATGTCAGCTATAGAAGTTGGTTTTGACATGTGCAAGTTGTTCAAATAGCTATTGCACACCTATTTAAAATTAACTTAGGTCCTTTTGATGATATGCCCATCAATTGTAGGCAATGACTAGCTTGAATGGTGTAGAGCTTATGGAATGAGGTGTGAGGCTAGATTGTGTACATCCAAAGTGTTCATCAATCACACTTCAATCTGGGTATGTACCGAATCTAATCACATTTGCCAAAATGGTAGTGCTCCTAACGGTTTTTTCTCTCCCATCATTATGATACTCTTCTCACTTCCGTACAAATTTATATTTTTTTATTAAGGTTTCTTCCTCGGTAATGTTTTTTTCTAAGACAAGCATTCGGTAACGTTTTTTTCTCCATTATGGTAGCTAATTATTTTGGTGGCACATATATTTAATCTTTTCCCCTTATTGCAGACTCTAGAATCTCACAAAAAGCATTTTGGATCATGCGGACATATTACTCGCTGTTCAATTCCTAAAGACTATGAAACAGGCAGTTCAAAATGGTCAGTTTGTTTACATTTACAATTTTGTATAATATCGTAGCAATGTTTTATGTAAAACATTTAAATCTACTTATGAAACCAATGACTGTTGAAATAACGAACAACTTGAGTACAGAATTAGGATTGATTATAATTTGAAAATAGATTAGAGTCTCTAAAGATTGTAGTTTCTAGAAGTAATATGAGTTAAAAAATTTCTTATGACATTGCAAAAGTAGATAATTTTTATCATTATTTTTTATTTGAAGTTTTATCAACCCCACATCAAACCTATCGTTATGATTTTTCAATCTCTATCTCTGGGTTTTATGAGGAAATCGAGTAATTAATTATTTCATTTTTCTATGTGTTTTTTAGTTGTTACTAATCTACTTCTGAATAAAGTAAACATAGGTTTTATCTTCTGTATACATAAACGATATCAATTCATTTATGTTCCTATACGGTTCTTTTGCCAACCCAATTCCATTGTCCCTTAAGTGATTGCTGTCTTTTAATACCTTACAGTACTTAGTTGCAGATGTAATTTTGTCTGTAAAGATTTTGTTGTTGTTTTAATTTTTAGGATCTACAGAAAAAATGAGTTAAAACAAGCAATAAAGAAAAATATGCTTACAAAATTTTTTTTGCCAATTTTTTATGTTTATTTTGGTTGGTAATATACTTAGAAAATTTAAGGTTGAAATAGAATTCACCTTGGTACTGTGATATGTTTTGCTCGAATTAAATTCATCATGTTTTGCTGCTTTAATAACCGTGTTCAAAAATTTGTATAGTTTGTTTTCATTTTTCAAATGGCATACCCGTAAAATAAATATACCACTTTGCAACATGTAAACCGAATGAAAAAACAACAAAACATTATTTTACCTAGTAAGATTCAGAGTTCATTCATTTAGCAACAAACAAGCAAAACATACAAGATCATAAAAATTGAAATTTGCTAACAAAAATATAAAATTCAAATGATGAAACCCAGGTTTGAGGTTTCGGCCGGAATCACGAAATTCTGCCCACCTCGGTTCGATCTCGGCCGTTGCCTAGACAAAACCCTAGGCCGAAACCGTTTTGGTCAAGGTATTGGATTTACAACATAAAAATTGATTTTTTGTAATGGAAAATCTAAAATATCGGACAAGAGAAAGAAGAAACATAAGAAAAACGCAAAACAATCATTATATCGAAACTAATATGAACAAAAATTACAAAACATAGCCGAAAAACCCTAATCTAATGCCCGACTTGTATGGCCATATGATAGAATCCATATATCTAGTCTTATGAGTTCTGATGAGTTTCTACTCTCAACTCGGACTTGGTATTTATGCTCCGTTGAGTATTTCTTAGAATTGAAGCTGTTTGTCTTGGTGAAAGTGGTACAATTATATCTCAGTGACTTGCCTTTTGATAGGCATTATTACACATGCATCTTGGTTTCTACTACATGGTTTTTGTGTATTGGTTGCATAGTGTTTGCTGATTTGCTTGGTAATATACCAATCAATGATGTATAACTTGCTGAAGAATTTATAGAAATTCGCCTGATTGCGAGTACTAAACAGGAGAACCTACATGGGTACTGTGACTTGTTTCATGGATCTCTAGTGCATATAGTTCATGCGCTACATAATGTATCTGATACATGTTCTGTATTCTTCGTCTTGCTTGAATTGCTGCCTTGCAATTTTTTTGTTAATTTTTTACACTTCAGTGCATCGATGTTTATATATTTTATAAAGGTATCACCTCATTATAGCGACATGCTTGTGTATTTTGGGTGAGAGAGTGGGGAACATCATCCCTTATGATATATGATTGGGATGACACACCATTAATCTAAATAAACCAATAAAAGGATGACACACCATCCTTTATGATATATGATTAGGATGAGGTTGAACATAGGGTGTGCTTGATATTATCCTTTATGCCTTATGAGCTGCATTTATATTGTATATCTCAGTTTTATTATGAGTTACTTTTATATTGTATCTCTCAGGTTTGTGTTGGTGGACACATGAATAAAATGTGTTAACAGTTGTATCGGTTGCAGGAGGGTGAGTTTATGGACAAAAAGAGCGTCAAGCCCTCATTTTGCTGGAAATAAGAAATAGAAATGGAGCACCAGAGATCGAGATCGAGGCAGCACCACAATGGTCTAGGCAGGCAGCAGGGCTTAAGGAAGGAAATTTGGCAAGAAAGTTAGATGCGGATATCATGTTTGGGGAAATGTCTGTCAAACTTGCTCATAGAGTCACTGGAGTCCTACGAATGCAACTCTTCATAATGATGTGATGGTTGATATTATTTTGATTTTACTGTTGGAATGAAAAATGATGGTTTTATTTGGGATTGTCATTCTTCATAGTTTTTGTTATGAGCATGTACATTTTGTTACGAGTATGTTATTTCTTCTTTGCTACTTTTGTACTTGCACATATTAATGCACTCGACATTATGTTTGTATTATGAGTAAATGATAGCTAAAACTAAAAGGCTACATTTAAACGAAAAAAATTGTAAATAAATCTTTTACAACTGCTAAAATAAGTTACCAAAGAGACTATTGCAACTGCTGTTAGCACTTGCGGTAGACTTTACTACAACTGCCAAAGGCAGTTGCGATAGACTTTACTACAACTGCTAAAAGCAGTTGTTAAAAAGTTTTTTACAACTGCCGACGACTGTTGTAATAATCTCCAACTCTATTACAACTCCGGATAAAACGACTGGCGGGTGTCCGTTGTAATAGACCTATTACAACTGTTTTTGACAGTTGCGAAAGGGTATTTTTGTTGTAGTGCATTATTCTTTCAAACATTTTGAAAACTTATATAGTATTATAATTTTTATAATAAACATGTTTTATTTTAAATTTAACTATTGAATTTAAAATCTTTAACATTAATTTTCAAAATGATTTTGAAAATTAGCCCAAGGCCCAAATTAAGTTGGGCGTTTTCTATTAGGAACAACCATTGGGCTCACTTCACCTTTTGGGCCAGGCCGGTAACCAAGTAGGACAGGGTACTTGATTACCCAATTCCAATCCTAGACATTACCTTTCTAGACACCGTACTAAGTGGGTAAGCTTAATTAGTTAGACCTAATATGACTAAATTAGACCGCATAGGCTATTGGGCTCTAATACCATTGTTGGAACTGGACTAGCCCGCAACGGAAGTTATGGGTGAATTTCAAAAAATTTACCCTTTTGGATCTTTTATTGGGCCTATGAAGTCTAACTGAATTAGAACATTTCTAAATTTCATTTAAATAAAATCATTTACTTTATTTAAATTAAAATATATTAAGATATGAAATTAATTTTATTTGATTTAGTTTATACATAAATGTATCATATACATATATGTGTGAGTGCATGTGTAACATAATAATCCATGAAAGGTATAATATGCCTATAGGATTTACATCGCAACAGACATATTAGCACATTTTGTATGTTATGTATGTTGTCCAAATATGTGCATGTATATGTGTTATAAAATACACACACACATGTATGTATAAATATATTATATATAATATATGAACATAAAACATTTATATATAGAAAGAGAGAGAACAATTATTAAAAATTATTTACAATTCAAAATTAACTTAGTTTTGCAACATAATAATTTTAGTATTTTAATTTGTATATATTATGAATAAAATAATGTTTTCGTCCATAAATAATTAACATAAAATAATCTATTGATGAAAATTCAAATTTTACAATTTTCGAAAATCTGAGATCATAAAATAGAGCTTAGGAAAAATCTGAAGATTTTTCAAGGTTGAAATATTATTTTTAAAAACAAATACATTGATTTCGGCAATAATTATTTAATATAAAATAATATATTACTAAAAATTCAAAATTCAAAATTTCAGAAAGTCTAAGATCATTAATGAAAGGTTAAGAAAATTTTTGAAGAATTTTTCAATTAAATTATTATTTTTAATAAATCATAAACAGTTTTTCCGAAATAATATTAATTATTAAAAATAATAAAATTTATTGAAAAATTCCTAAATGTTTATGAAATGATATAATATTTTAAAAAATATATAATTTAATTTTTAATGTAATAAATATTTTATATATAATAAATAATTCAAAAATTCAATAAATGTTAATTTAAAAATATGAATATATGTATGATAATTAATTTTCAAATTTGTAAATTCATATTATATATAAGTGTACTAAATTTTTTAAATCATTTATATATATATATATATATATTATATATGCATATATGCTATTATGAGAGAGAAATATACACTAATATATATATATATGAATTTATTAATAAATATAAATAAAACAATTATTAATGACAAAAATTGATTTTGTATAGTAAACAATATTTGTCTATATATAAATCAAATAGTGTAATAACAAATTATGCACATAACCAAACTGATTTGTGACAACCACATCTACTTACAAAAATCTCACCTAACTAAACATATAGTAGCAATATATTTAAACAGATATGAAATTGCTCATTATAGGATCATAGAATATAATTTAACTACTGTAATATGAATTAAAATTACAAATTTAATGATGCGTTTGAATCCACGTTGAAGCAATGACTTCCCTTCCTTTTGTTGTTTTTGATTTGTCGGATTGCAAGTCCGGAATCACCGACCTCTAACTATCGAATAGTATTATTTTAATTTGAAATATATTTGAAAATTTTGAAGTGGATTGAGAGCTATGTTTTAATCAGCAACGTAGAAGGTAATGGCAGCCAAAAAAATTTCATCATTATTTTTAGAGATACATACATATATGGTTGTATTAGAGAGAAACGAGGAAAACCTTTTTACCCATTCTCACATGATCTCAACCCATTATCTCCAAGCCAACTCCCTATGTTTTAGCCACCCCTAGACCTTCCCAAAACCTAAATTTTGCATCCCCAATGATGGGCCTTAAACCCATCTAAGCCCAAGCCAAAATCCTATGCAATTAAATCTAATTTAATCGCTTGTCGATATTGTATATCAATCGATATATTTATAACTGTTATAAATATATATAACATTATTTATTTCTCAAATCATATTCAAATTTTATAATTAATATTTCATAAATATTAATTAATTTAATTAATTTATAACAATTATAAACTAATTAAATCGTTCGGCCTTAAGGGAATTCATCATTTCGGCTGTGTAACTCTTGGGTGTAAATTTGGTCAGCGATTAACATCGAACTATTCTAATGTTAACGTTCACATGTCACTTAGCAGGTGGTGTGAGATTATGGCCAAATTTATCGCTTAATCATTTTCGGTATAAATCCAATTTTAGTTTAATAAGCGTTATCCGGTTGTGACATTTGTTTACACCAATTCTCTTCGTCAAAACTATATCACTTTGGACTTATGAAATTTGATAATGGTCAAAATTCCAACCTCATCACATTCAACTTTATAGTCCAAATACAAAGTCCTTGGTTCAATAATAACAATTATTATTAATCGAAATACTCTGGCCAGAGACTTTGACTTTGAGTTGACTTGAGTTGACTGTGATACTAACCGCATATAACCAAGGAGACGAATCCTCTCTTGAATAGTGCTTCACTTCCAATACTTCCACTCGACCCAACTATAGTCACTCGATGGACGTCATGCCTTGATTTGGCTATATTCAAAGCGGAGCTTTCATATTGAAGATCCACAGTATTCTCAAGTCGAGAGAACTGTGTAAATCAGTCACATCGACATTTTCTGTTTGACCTTATTTATATTAACCAACAGAAAACTATCGAGTGAGTCGTTCCATAGTTATCCAATAACTATTAGTACGTAAACCCTAGGTACCGTCATGAGTAATACACTGCCCAACATTTGGAGAGCGTTACGTACTCCAGTCTCAACGGATACATCGATATCCAGTCTCGATGCATCTTGACTAGGAACATTTAAAATGGTATGTTTGTTTCGTTGTGATAAATTACTCACGGTTACAGCACTTTGTAACTACTATCACAAAATATACCATTTATGGATTTTTCTATTAAATATACTTTTAAATAAGTTAATTAATTAATATAATCATATTATATCAAGTATATAATAGGAAGAAAGTACCTTTTATTTCGAACAAGATTGGTCGACGAGTTAGATATATGTAACAAATTACATGATTGCCCCTAGGGCATACCCCTAACTCTATCGCTTATTCAGTAACTTCCTAAGCACTCGGCTCATCAAACCTATAAAATAACCGGGAGCACTGGTCAGTCCCAAAGGCAAGACTAACCACTCATATAACCCATCAGGAGTCCTAAATGCGGTCTTCTGAATACTATCCTCAGCCACTCTCAACTGATGGAAACCTATGGCTAAGTCGAGCTGGGAAAATACTCTCGCTCTAACCTAAAAGTGATTGTGCTATAGGATCATGTAATATGGATAAACTACTTGTGCGGAATAATAATTAAGCAAGTAAATAGTTAAAGTAGTAAAGTAAATGACACCAGAGATTTTTGTACTGGTTCGAACTCCCGTTCTACGTCCAGTCCTAGACTCCTTCTGGATTTAAACTAGTAACCCTCACTTAACCCGGAGGAATAGGTTTACACCGCCTGAGCAACCGAACAGGACTTCTACCGCTTAAGCAACCGAACAGGACTTCTACCGCTTAAGCAACCGAACAGGACTTCTTTACAAATAGACAAGTATATGACTGTTGTATGCTCTTTAAATAGCACTGATAAGTCAATTAAGTACCATCTCCTATAATCTTCTCCTTTATGATATATAGTGTAATGTGCTTGAGAAATGTGGAAGATGGAGTGATCAACGATCAAAGTTTGTATGCAGTTAAAGTGCAAATTGAAAATAGATTGAGAGATAAGAATTCAAGAATATTAAAATCAGTTATTGTAATTTGTTTGTTGAATTCTGAAGTCTATTTATAAAGATTAAAAAGTTGCAACCATTGATGAAAGGTAACGTTGAAAAGAAACAGGTGCAACTATTGATTTGAAGATGTTTCTCTTCGATGAAGAGAAGTGTCTTTTCATAAAATAGCTGTTGAAAATATTCAGCCGGTTGAAAATAATTATTCAGCCTTCTGAATTTGGTGAAATAAAAAACAACAAAGAAATAGGCAAATTTTGGCCTAATTCAACCGGCTGAAACTGCATAAAAATTTATGCTTTGTTTTAGCATTCAGCCTCTGAATGATATTATTCAACCGGCTGAATTCTGTTGATAAACAAAAGTTACCATAGCTTATTTGGTTAGAGCACTTGCCTTCTAAACTAGTGATCCGGGTTCGAGCCCCGCTCCATGCAATTTTTGAAAACTTGAATTTTCATTTGAAATATGAAGTATATGTGTATATACCATTTTGAGAAGATTTTAACATTTGTAAACTCTAGACACGACACTCAATGACTAATAATACTTTGTTTGTCACCTTTGTCTTGTCTCTATCGTGTATATCTCTTCTTGTATCTCCATATACATACTTTCATCCTTTTTTGTACTGTGTATCTTCATTTTGAACGTATTTGTTTGTCTCTTATTGATGCCCATGTACCTGCAAATTAGCTTAGAGATTCTTTGACATAATTGTATAGTTGTTGTCATTAAAATCCAACAATAGAGGTTCAAACATTCTCCTCCTTTTTTATGATGACAACTATATAATTTTTTTTTTAAATATTCATTTTATATATAAAATAATATTTATATGTTTAAAGCTCCCCTTAAGTATAACATCTCCTCCTAAGTATAATATCTCCCTCTATCAATATGCATATGAATTTCTCCCCCTTTGTCATTATAAAAAAGAATGAGGGAATATAATGAATTTTATAAAATATCTTGTAATAGTGGGATAAACTCAATATTAATTATGGAGAAAAAATAAAATAGATTTTACCATATTTGCTGAAGTCCATATTTCATTGTAAGCACGTAATTCTATTAAACGTATAGAACATCCTTTAAAATTCCAAAATCTATCCTTTTCCTTTTGTTTCTCCGAGTACCTACAATAAATAATAATCATTTTTGATACCCACTTACTATGTTAGGGTCCGGGGGGTTAGGTCTTGGGAAACCATACCCATTTGGGTGTGGTTGAACCTTTATAAATATAATTTTCATTATTAACTACCATATAAAAATAATCATTAATGTATTTTTCTCTATTTTTCCAATTAACAGGAACCCAAATACTTAGATAATTTTTATTCATATTTCCCATCAATGATTTTGTACTTCTAGAGAAATTATAGACATTATTGGTCATAGCAGTATTTGAATTTCTATAAAAATTGGATTTAGACTTTATTCGAAATTTAGTACTAGCACTAACATTTTTACTATACATGAAAGCATATGTAGTGCTATTTCTACGATCAGTTTTATTATATCCTAAACCAGTTTTATCATGTAAAGGTCTAGAAATAGATAAAATCATGTTTAAATCATTTTGATCTTTATTAAATTTTGTGACTTCAGTGTTAAGTTTATCAAATTTAGCTTTAAAGTCACAATTATTATTTTCAAAAGAATATTATTGTTTTTCAGAATATCAATTTGCTTGTTTAATTTAGAATTCTCGTTTTTTAACATACAGTTCTCATTTTTGAAAAGAAAATTTTGAGATTCTGAATTATCTAAAGAGGATTGTAATAAATCATTTTGTCTTTTCAAATCAAAATTTTCTTTTGAAATTTTTTCTCTCTTTTTCAAATATGGTGTTTTGTTCATCTAGAAAATCTTTAATAGTTATAAAATTATTCTTTACAACAGCAAGTTGATTTTCTAAATTTAACTTCTCATTTTTCAATTTCTCATTTTTAAGTTCAACAGATTTCATCTTTTCTAAATAATAAAATTAAGCTTTGAAATCTTATCGCTTATACTAACTAATTCATTATTATCTTTTACTGAAATTTGTAAATCAGAAAGTACCTTTTTGTAGTCCTCATTGGTGGCTTTGACAAGGATTTTGCTTGTTGTATTTCGATTGGATCTTTTTATGGCCATTATTCTATGATGTTGTGACGATCGATAGAATTCCAGGCTCTGATACCAAATGAAAGTGACTGTGCTATAGGATCGTGTAATATGGATAAACTACTTGTGCGGAATAATAATTAAGCAAGTAAATAATTAAAGCAGTAAAGTAAATGACACCAGAGATTTTTATACTGGTTCGAACACCCGTTCTACGTCCAGTCCCAGACTCCTTTTGGATTTAAACTAGCAACCCTCACTTAACCCGGAGGAATAGGTTTACACCGCCTGAGCAACCGAATAGGACTTCTACCGCCTAAGTAACCGAATAGGACTTCTACCGCCAGAGCAACCGAACATGACTTCTTTACAAATAGACAAAAGTATCTGACTGTAGTATGCTCTTTAAATAACACTGATAAGTCAATTAAGTACAATCTTCCTATAATCTTCTCCTTTATGATATATAGTGTAATGTGCTTGAGAAATGTGGAAGATGGAGTGATCAACAATCAAAGTTTGTATGCAGTTAGAGTGCAAATTGAAAATAGATTGAGAGATAAGAATTTAAGAATATTAAAATCAGTTATTGTAATTTGTTTGTTGAATTCTGAAGTCTATTTATAAAGATTAAAAAGTTGCAACCATTGATAAAAGATAATGTTGAAAAGAAACAGGTGCAACTGTTGATTTGAAGATGTTTCTCTTCGATAAAGAGAAGTGTCTTTTCATAAAATAGCTGTTGAAAATATTCAACCGGTTGAAAATAATTATTCAGCCTTCTGAATTTGGTGAAATCGAAAACAGCAAAGAAATAGGCAAATTTTGGCCTAATTCAGCCATTTAACCGGCTGAAACTGCATAAAAAATTATGCTTTGTTTCAGCATTCAGCCGTCTGAATGATATTATTCAACCGACTGAATTCTGTTGATAAACTAAAGTTACCATAGCTCATTTGGTTAGAGCACTTGCCTTTTAAACTAGTGACTCGGGTTCGAGCCCCGCTCCATGCAATTTTTGAAAACTTGATTTTTCATTCAAAATATGAATGTATATGTGTATATACCATTTTGAGAAGATTTTAACATTTGTAAAGTCTAGACACGACACTCTATGACTAATAATACTTTGTTTGTCATCTTTGTCTTGTCTCTATCGTGTATATCTCTTCTTGTATCTCCATATACATACTTTCATCCTTTTTTGTACTGTGTATCTTCATTTTGAACGTATTTGTTTTTCTCTTTTTGATGCCCATGTACCTGCAAATTAGCTTAGAGATTCTTTGGCATAATTGTATAGTTGTTGTCATTAAAATCCAACAATAGAGGTTCTGACATTACCAACTGATCAAAGAGATCATATATGCGGGGCAAAGGATAACGATTCTTCTTTGTTAGCTTATTCAGCTCACGGTAATTGATGCAGAGTCTAAGGGAACCATCCATCTTGGTGGCAAAGACGACTGGTGCCCCCCACTTGGGAATACTCCTCATGATGAAACCCTTCTCCAATAGCTCATTCACTTGCTTACTCAACTCGCGTCGTTCCTTCAGAGCCATGTTCCTCAAAGGCAAAGCAACTGGCCGAGCATTCTCTATAAGATGAATCCTAAACTCGATCTCTCTCTAGGACGGGAGACTAGTAACCTCAGAAAATAAATCTGGAAAATCCCTAACTATTGGGACAGAAACAAGCTCATCTTTTGGTAGATCTAAGGAATAAAGGTAGCTTAACATAACCGATCCTCGCGAATCATAGAAAACCTCTAAGCTCCACTACTAGTGCCCAGTCTAACAGTCTTCCTATCACAGTCCAGTATAGCCCCATACATAGACATCTAATCCATGCCCTGTATCAACTCAAACCGAGAGAACCCTAGTACATAAGCATCACAAACAAACTCGATCCTTAGAATCATCAACCTTAAATCCCAACATATCATAGACAAATAAGTCGACCCCCCTATGGGATTTGACACAACTATTGGGTCCGTCATAATACTAGTTTCTAAGTGCTAGTCATCAACAAGTCTACTAGAGATAAAAGAATGAGATTCCCCGGTATCTAATAAGTACGAACAAAAAGACCAGACAGAGATAACACGCCTTCAATTACCACCTTCTTCCTCTTATCCATGCTGGCTGGACATTGGAAGTGGGAACAGCCTCCACAGCATATGCTTGGACCACCTGAGTAAAAGCCAGAGAACGCAGCTCTGGATGGTGCTAGACAATTCCTTAATATGCCCAACCTGATCACAATTGAAGCACTTCAGCTTCGATAGTGAACACTCCTTAATAAGATGTCCCGACTTGCTACACCTATGACGCTTCAACTCCTCCTTCTGAATCTTCCCATTAGGGGGAGGTTTACCCGTCTTCTTCCCTTTTTTGAAAATTCTTCACTTTAGCCTTTGGAGCCTCTTCCACCTTCTTAGCAACAGAAGTAAGCAATGCCATCTCAACCAAACCCTCATAAGTAGCTCCCATAGCAATATGACTCACTAAGCCTTGTAGTGGCTGATTCAAATCCCTAGCAAACTTGAGAGCCATCTTATGCGGGGTATTGATCAACTCCATTCCAAACCTTGCAACCTTATTAAACTGATTAACATATCCTTTAACTGACAAATCACCCTGCTTCAGATTTATAAACTTCTTTAACATAACTCCCTCCTCATCCTGTGATAAGAACTTCATCTCAAACCTCCGCCTAAACTCGCCGCAAGTCACAATACCACCACCAGTCTCAGTCTCAACAGCCTCCCATCAACTGAGAGCCTCTCCCTGCAGCTGCTAGGCAGCAAGCTGCCTCCTAACCTCAGCTACCAGACCCATAAGTCCAAATATTCGCTCACAGCTACAGATACAAGCTCTAGCATCAACAAAAGTCTCAGTGCCTAAGAATGGCTTGCCACCCAAGTTGGAAAAGTCCTTGCGTAGCTTATTAAAGTCACGGGGGACATATGGATGGACAGGGACCCCATCAACTGCCTCCTCCACAGGCTCTCCAGTGGATTCTCAACTGGTCCCCTAGCGTATAAGTAACGACGGAACCAAATGGGCATGTTCACGCCTGAAATATCAAGGATGTCGATAGAGCCAGATCCTGCGAGATCGGCCATCTCTATATGTGAATAGTAAAGATTAAATTAGATACTTCCACAAACAGCTCAAATAAGATTTAAGATAAGGGACAACACAGGCATGAATTGAAATAAGCATAAGCATGAATTTAAGGGATTCTTGACAACATTTTCCAAGAATACTTATATATATAGTTATATTTTGAAAACCCATTTTGAAAACAATTTCAAAAATCATTTCTCCTTTTAAAATCATATATATATATATATCCATACGGGTCAAATATGCTCCTATCCATAGGAATATTGTACGTAGACTCTGATACCACAAGTGATAACTCGCATCCCTTGATATGCCGAGCATCGCCACGTTAAGAAACACGAATCATCGGTTTAAGAAAAAAGTAGTATCGCAGAGACTAAGATATCAATGAAGAAATAACGTATCTAATCCAAATGTCATCACAGCGGAAACATAATATCAGATATATGAATTCTCTTATAATAACAGTAATAAAAATCTCAAAAGCATCATAATATCCAAGTCTTAAAATATCATAATATCGTAGTCTAAGAAAACCATCGGTACATATTAAATATCAGAGCATAATAAAAATAACCCTTATAAGCAAAATATTTAAAGAGCAAATGTACTGATAGGAAATACATGATAAATGATAAAATAGAACTAGACTCCAGGCCCGATAATCCAAAGGAAGCAATGAGCTTATCAACGGCTACTCTGTCCACCTGTGGTGGGGAAAAAATAGCATGGGTCAGACATAAAGTCTCGTGAATGAGAATAAGACTAACAAGGAAATTAAAGACAACTGACTTCAATTCTACTCTAAGTGATATAGGGTGAGTGTACAGTGTCCGTGCACCTAAGGTCGCAAGCCTAAAATCACCAGCCTAACAGTCATTAGTCCAACATCAAGGGGATAACAACAGACTGCATCTCATCGAACGACCATCTAGTTTTGGGGAAACTACTACTACACTTTTAACTCACACTAGGCCTATAGAGGAAGAACACGCATGTAAACTCGAATAGTGACTCATCGTATGCACCCGTGCCCAACCCCTCGATCCTAACAACAAAATACCTCTTACGCTCCCCAAAGAGTTACTATGCTTAACTTTGCCTCATACTGGGCACCACCTAGCTTTCAGCGTTTATGCCCATATGGGCCCACGGGAATGTCCATGATCCAGTATCTGATCCCAACACCCCGACCAATGACCGGAAATCCGATCCCAACAGCCTCAACTAACGACCGGTAATTCTGTCCCAACACTTGTGCGCATCTTTCGTAACATAAGTTGTACGTCTTAGTAACATTCCACATCCTACTCTATGATACGAAAACGCAAACTAAGTCCGCCATCTCAAATAAGAACACCTAATTATGTCTACGCCAATCAAGCAATTTAGAGAGCAACATGGTTCATACCTTTATCGGCTCAACGCCCCAAACAGTCTATTAAGTCTAAAGTGGCTTAATACAGTCGACCTACACTAGTCTTAGGTCGATTGCCTACAATCCAAACATCTTTCGATTTACTTGTTTTAAGCAAGTTAATCATTTCATTTCATTTTTAGACTTAATCCAAACATCTTTCAATTTACTTATTTTAAGTAAATTAATCAATTTCATTCAATTATCAAACGTAATCCATTTTAGTTATCAAAGGTAATCCATTTCAATTACTAGACGTAATCCATTTAATTCTTATTTCAATTGGGCACATTTTTATTACAGTCATTACAACATTTAGATTATTCCAATCAGCAATTTATAGGTGTCAAATTCAATTTTAGCATATGATTTATGGTTTTACAACTTACATATCTCAATTGCAATTAGATAAAAAAAGATCCATTATTCTATATTTCTAATTTAATAAATTAACGAATTAATATCAGAATTAACAGTCAAATCAGCATAGGGTGGAAATTAAAATCAATTAATTTAATTAATTATTAAATTTGTGCCCACTCACCTCTGTCCTAAGCTTTAGGTTTTCCTGAGACGCCGCAAGCTTTCTCCCTTGAATTTGCTTAGGTCTCTTCTCCAATTGTTGTATCTCCTTTTTATTTTAATTTAGATTGAGATTTAGAATAGAATTAGGATTTAGAAATTGATTTGGAAAATTAGGGTTTTATTTTGGTAGTGCTTCGCTGTAATGTAAAGAATTAGGTTTTAGGTTAACCCTATCTATCAATTTAAAGGGAACATCTCAACTCACTGCCTTCAGATCCAACCCAAAATCATCTTGTTCGTTCTTGAAACCATGGCCAACACCCAATGATCTCGCATGACGAAACGAATCGTCTTCAGGTCGTCGTAGCCCTACGATTGACCATGGGTTGGCTCGATCGCCCTTGGGCTAGGTCGACTGCCCATGATCGACCTCGGTCCATCTGGTTCGACCTGGCTCTAGTTGATTTTTTTTCTATTTTACAATTTTCTTTTCAATTTCTTATTTATTCAACCCTTTATAACCTTTTCATTTTAGCTTGGATTTCAACAAGTTATATACGAAAGTTTTCCAGAAAATTACTAGATACAATGGTGCAAGTATCGTAGTCAATTCAAATGTTTATGAAAATTCTTCTTTTAGGTTAATTCTTATCTTTTAATTGTATTTTCTTATTTATTTCCAGAAAATCTCGAGGTGTTACAGTTGTAGTGAACTCAAAGTTAAAATCTCTGACCAAAGCAATTCGGTTAATAGTAATTATTATTATTGAACCAAGGATTTTGTGTTTGGACTAACCAATTTGAATGTGGGCGACATCTAAATTTTGACTAAAATCAAATTTCGTAAATCGTATAGTGATATAGTTTTGACAAAGAGAGAATTAATGTACATAATCGTTACTAACAGGTACCACTTAAGTCAGTGAAATTAGATTTTATCGAAAAATTTGCAAGCGGTAAATTTGACCAAATTTTCACACCACTAGCTAAGGTGACACGTAAATGCTAATATTTGAATTTTTTGATATTTATCATTGATTATTCCTTTGAGTTGCACAACCAAATGTTGAATACTCCAAAATACCACTAATTTAATTAAATTATAATTGTTATAAATTAATTAAGTTAATTAATATTTATGAAAAATAATTATTAAATTTTATTTGATTTATTTGAATGCCATTAGTATTTATTAAGGCGTGTATATAAAATTTATATATGTACGTATTGATATACGATATCGATAAATATTTACATTTGATTTAAACCAATTTAATGCTAAGTGGTTTTGGAATATTTGTGGGCCCATTATGCCCATGCTATGGCTGACCATAGAGAGGAGGGGTGTGGGGTTCTTAAATGCTCAAATGTTGATTTGAATTGGTAGAAAGGGTTGAGTAAACAAGGGAAATTAAATATCCACTTTTTGCTCCACCAAAATGCCTATTTAAAAGCTTCATCCTCATTCATTTTGGCTCTCCTCCTACTCCTTGGCCTAGCCAAAATTTCAAAGGCTAATAGCCATTAAATTTCAAAAATAAATTCAAACCAAAATAAAAATTAAAAGCGTTGTTCATATCTAGTTTGCTATAATTTTTGGCGGTGTTTAAATCGAATCTAACGAGTTTTGTTCTAAATTCTAGGTGCATTTCATAGGCTAAAGAATTTTCTAATTATTTTAATTTCATTGTTATTTTATAATCGAATATGTTGATCATTGCATTTATATTATTTAGAACCCAATTATTGTAACGAATTTATATATGTATACACGTTTGTTATCCAATCTTTTATGTATGTGTGTGTGTATTCAAAATTATCTAAATGAAAAAATGCATCAAACATCGTTATAAAATTCATATAAGTTTCAACCAAACTTATGAATTTTTAAAAAATCGAAATTTAAAATGATTTTTAAATGGTTTTAACAAATTTAATATGATATATGTAATTATATATATATAAAATAGTTGTTTCATATATTAAATTATTTAAAACTAATTTATATTTACTTACATGATTTTGGATTTAAATGTAAAAAATTAAATTTATTTCCATAGTATAATTATTAATATATATGTGTGTGTGTGTGTATTAAATCCTTTTAATTAAATATTGTATATTATTAAAAGAGCTTATGCCAAATCCGTACAAATTTGACATTATAAAAAATATCCAATTAAAATCTTATTCGGTCGAAATTTTAAAAAATTGGTTTTTAAACATATATAAATTTAATAATTAATAATCTATAAATTAATATATTTTAAATTAAAAAATGAAATTCTTTTAAATGTATATTTCAAACTAATTTTTTTACAAATACACACATACACATCTATATAAATATCTCATAATTTGAATTTAAATCAAAATAGATATTTATCTAGATCTAAATCTGTTTTTAAATTTTGAAACTAACATAAGATATTTTAGATATTAATCCAAATTATTTTAAAGTGGTCAAAATATTAAATAAATAAAATAAATATAAACATTATTATATATATATATATATCATTAAAAAACCATGGATAACAAATGTTTGTGTGTGTGTGTCCATATATATATATATAAATGAACAAATGTGTTTATTGTAAGGTAAATCCCAGCACCTATAGACGGTCACATTAGTCATGTGTATTTCTTATATGCTGCACATGCACTATACACATATAAGTATATTTGATACATTTATAAGTTAAAACTTATATAAATTAAAACTTGTATAAATTAAATAAAACATTTTTATAAACAAACAAAATAAAATAAAGATTTTATATTATTTTAGATTGGATCTAAGATCAATTAGACTTCATACGCCTAATAAAGATCTAAAAATGGAATTTTTTTTGAAATTTACTCATTTAACCTACTGTGATCCGTCCTAGTTCATTCAGTATTTTCTTATGCATGGGCAGTTTGGACGGAAAGAAACGATAGATGTTTCAATCGCAAAAAGAGGTGTATTAACCATATCTGCCATATAATTATCAATCATGTTAACAGTTGGATAGGTGCAAAATTTGGTGCGTTACAGGTTAGGCTCCATTAGAATGAGCAGTCTGAGAATGAAGAATCCGATTGGTAGTAACAGTGGGGTACTCAGCTAGTCATCTTGATATGCGAACTTATGTGTACATTACTATTATGATAACTAGAACTATTTATGTAACAATTTGTTTATCTTTTTAGGCTATCGATCAGGCCTGTTGGTCGATATTCATATTTTCTTGAACCACTGTTTTATGCTATGATATAATATGACTATGTGGCTTCGAATTGCACTTCCTTTTTCTTAAAAAAATATAACAATATATTCCTTAAAATATCCATAAATGTTCATATAGTTAAACTTATCATCCCATAAAGATTTCTATAAATTAACATTCTTTAGAACATAATATTTTATCCAATCATTCTCAAAATCATAATTAAGTATCAAAATAGCATTATAGAATTTAAGAATGTACATTTACCATTTATAAACCTCTAAATGACAATATACATCAAATCCACATATGGTGGTTCATAAAAATCATTAATATCCATAAATAAGTTAACTAACCAACTTATAAGTCCATGTAATATTATTCAAATGATTAATATAAGTAATTAACAATTTCATTTCATCATTTAAGGTCTCATTCTTAATTAATTAAATCCCTAGTTTATATATCGTGTTTCATCAAACACCTCAAGGACTCATTATTTTTACCTGATAATAAACACATAATGAGAGTACTAATCACTCCATCAGGATTCCTATGCACTATATATCATTCATAACCAAACAACAATCGCTGAATCTAAATAACAACATCAAATGATAAGATTAATGTTATATGGAGTGCTACTATTTTACATGCACGTCACTTAAATCATTTATTCAATATTGTTAGTGGTTTTTGGATCTCACAACATCGATTATGAAGCAGATGTATTGTTGAATGCTTATACAACTATGTAGTAGCAAACTAATTGTTTGTTAAAATGTCTAAACAAGTTTTAACCAATCTTTATAGAATCAAGGTAGTAAACATATTTATATGGTTCGGATGTTAAGGAATACCACATCCATGGAGCAATCAATCAATCGTTTTCTTATAATTTGGAAGTATAAGCATAAAATTCTATAATGATTCTAATATTGTTTTAGATTCTTTTCAATATAAATTCTCTAATCCTACCAAAGTTCGGCCCTTTCTGCTACAATGGTCCTTTCCTTCTATAGGGGAATGACATTCCATGGTTTGATGACATCATCCTCGTACTCAATTATTTGTCATCGGATATTGCCATGTGTCCTTTATCAGCTTACATTGGGTCGAGCATCACGGATTACTACTTTGATCTAGGTAGGAAAATTTGGCTTAGGTTGGATAATTTATTTTTGAAATGCTAAAATTGGCGCGATGCTGTTAGATATTTTCCGCCTGTGATATGATGCGCATTGATGTGTCTTGGCTTGGCCCTATTGTGGTAAAGAAACCCCTGGTGTAGCTCTGCATTTGAGAATGGTTTGCTGCTCTGGATGGCTTTGATGGAGTAAGATTTCTAGCATAGTTCTGTCTTTGGTTGTATAAGTTCATTCGGAGTGCTTCAATGCTCAACCAAAGTATATCTGCATTGTGTAGTGAAAATATTGTTCTATGCAATGTTTGAGTCGCAAGCTTTTAGTGTACGGTATAATATGAATTCATGGTATCCTTTTCTTGTATCTAGAGCATATACAGTTCTTGATCGATGTAGCTCAAGGACGTATCTTTCTCGTATTATGTTAGTTCACACATTGAAAGTTTTGAGCATCCATAATTAGTATTGCACAAGATGCTTTATTCACTTGTATAATATTTTCTATAAAAAAAAGTGGATGTAACAAATATTAATTTATTATGTGTTTGTTGTACAAGCTCCAAAAACAAGATTAATCCTCCATAATGAAATCCCTAACATATGAATCACAAACCCTAAACCACTTAGCAATAAAGCATGAAGTAAATAAATAAGAGAGATTATATATAGAATAGGGAGAAGTTTCACTCGCTAAGCATTCATTAATAAACTAAGTTAGCATTCATTAACAAACCAAGCATCCAAATCTCCTCATAATGCTCCCAAACAGGTTGGATTTGTACATTATCTTCTTACTAGAATTATGGTGATTTTTTTTATTTTAGAGAATTTATTTCATAGGGTTTGAGTGGATCCACGACTTTATAGAGAAGGAGGAAAAAAGTAGGAGGAAGAGAGAAAGGAACGTGAAAAAAATAAATAAGAGAGAGGGAAGGGCCGTGCATATAACATAAGGTTATGGGTCTTTTAACACCAATGGGTTTCTCGTCTATTACAAACTCATTTCCTTGATAACTCAAAATCAATAACTCTGTACTGTAAAGTGCTACAAGTTATTTTGTGTTCTCAAACGTTTCAAACACAATGGAATATGTGCCACGATCCAATTCGTCCATACGCAAAAGTTGACAGTTTGACCATTTGCAACATCCGTTTAATCCTCTAATCATTTGTTTAAAATCATTATGGGTTAATTTACACATCGTTACAACATTCCTTGGAGTTTGTTCAAAATATACGTCATGCTCCTCCTCTAGCACTTAAATTCGATTGTCATGCACGATAATGGGTTCCTCTCTTTTACCTTTTGATAATGAATAAAATGGGGAAAAAGAAGAAAAAATGACTACCAATAATTTTTACAATTTTGCATCACACCGACATCTTCACCCCCATATGCTCGAAACAATACACGATATCCTACTAGTGGTTTCCTTGCATTTGTGGTACAATCCTATGCATTGACCCTGTATCGAACACCACATTGGGATTGCAGTCCACATTTAGAATCACGTTTTATAGACATACCAAGTACGTGTATATCCATATAAATACACACATACATAGGTTCATATAAATTTATCAAACCGATCGTTATGGAGGTTTTTCTACTGTAGTCTGTATGTTTCCAAAATCAAATAGCGTGAAGCCAAAGAAATAAGGAACATGTCTTTAATATGTCGCATTACATTTCTACAATGATATTTACTTTGTTTCTCTCCACAAATATCTTCTCAATCTCTCCAATTTTTTTAAACATATTATCATTTGATGTTTAAATAAAATTATAGAAAACCTATATTAATTTTTTTTTGAATTACGTAACCGAACGGTCAATCCTTGTTTATATAATAAAACATTATTTTTATTATCATAAGTTCATATTTTTATTTAGAATTACAGTGATATGATCATACGTTAAGTTATATTTGTTTATATACTTCTAATATTTATCGATTATCAATAGATAACCAAAAATTCATTGTTAACGGAAACCAAAAATTCAATACCCAAAAGTTCATTGTTAATGGAAAACCCAAAGTTCAATACTTATCCATTTTGGATATGGATGTCTTGGTCAACATACCTAATATTAATTAAGAATAATGAACATTTAAACGTTAACAATGAGAAAATGAGAAACCGTAGATAAGCTCAAACAACAATCATAAAATATTGAAGAACATTGGACATTGACCCATGACGCTTATTTTAAGAATAATAGATGCAAGCGAAAAAAGCGTGACAACGTAAGCAAAACGTTGCTGCTGAAAAGTTAAATAAATGATAATATAAAACAAAAGACTTGAGTGATTACATCCCAACACATTACAAGTAAATACTAGGCATATAATGGCATTCAGTCGCACCCAATCAGACAAACTCAGATAGAAATTTGAATCAACTCTGTCCAACTTGAATCCCAAATGTAAAAAGCATGCTGAGACTTCATTCAGCAATATGCATACGTAAGTTACATGCAAATACAACAGCAGAATTTTCACATGTAAAAAAAATTTCTTTTTTTATATATATGCAGCATATTGTTTGATTTTCATAATGATGAATAGATGAAGATGGTGGTCAGCAAAACATAGTGGAACTGCAGAAGTGTAGTAAGGTTAAAGAATTTGGATTGTTATAAAGCTGCGGAAATTAATTTTGGTGCACATGTGAATAAAGTCATGATTTAATACAACTCCAAATCATGAGTTCTTCACACGCAATCTCAAGTTCTCGTAAATTCACCCATGGAATCGATATGAATTAAACTAGTATATTCGCTAAGTGATCCTATACATAGATTTCTCGGGCTTTCCACCCAAATCAACATGTCATTTGGATCCTAGAAGAATCGGATAAATTTTGACCCGACTCATCCACGATACTAAGTATTTGACTCTATTAGAACATGGATAAATCTAAACAAAACCATTTAACATATGGATCAAATATTTAACCTATTTACCCATTTGAATTATATTTTACTAATAATAACATTAAAAATATATAAAAGAAGCAAAATTTACTTTTTACCTTTTGAATTGACAAAATTATCAAAATTTCAAATTCAAAATTTTGAATTTTAATTTTCATTAAAATTCAAATTTTCATTTTCAGTTTTTTAGTTATCCAATTCAAAGTCAAAATGCAAATTTCAAAACGTCAATTTTCAAATTCAAACTCGATGTAAAATTCAAATTTTCAAATATTCAAACTGAGAAGTCAGATTTACGAAATTCAAATTTTCAAAGTTAGAATATTCAGAGTTTCCAAATTTAAAATTTCAAAATCTAAACTCGGAATTCAGATTTTAGAATTTGACTTCTTAAACTTACACGGGTAAATTTATGCATGGTAATCCACACTACAAGACACACAGTAAATAGCGACGAGGAGGAGCGATGGCCTTCGGCGGCGGCGTCGTGGATGGGCGACGGCTAACAATTATATTAATTAACCAAGTAAATAATTAATTGATTTAATTCCCATTACATTTTAAAAAATGTTCAAAAATACTAATTTAATTCCTAAAAAGTAAAAAAGATATTTTAGCATAGCCATTCAATCTAAGTACGGTTTTTGATCAGTTAAATTAGTATTTTCAATAATCTATAGTTGTATAATTCGAATATTTATCGTTACTAAAAATCTAACTCGCACGACCAATTTATGCGACTTTTAGTCGGTCCATCAAGCAACTTCAATAAAGTTGATTGTGTGTAAAAAATTTACCTGTTACAATATTTTTTTAAACTGTTACGTAATTAGTTATGAATTTTTAACTGTATTTAGCATGATAAATTTATATAAAATAAAATATTTCGGCGGAAAGATAAATTTATTGGATCTTATGTTGATCTAAAGTACTTCGGACCTATTTTCAAAAGATGATTAAAAAATAAACAACATTAGGGTTTCGATCTTGAATTTTAAATTTACAGCCGTTTGTCAACATTCGAACTAAAAACCTTCGTTCGAAAGCCAAACGACCTTCAAACGAGACCAAATCTGAACCACTAATACTTGGTAATGTATTAATCCAATCCATATGGTTGGATTCATTAAAATGGCCGGAAAAAAAATTAAACTCGAAACATGTCATTTTGCTCAAAAAATTAAGGTACGATGGAAGATGTAACATAATCAATGTTCCTTACCATTCATGTTGATGATGAAGACGTAAATGTCGAAGAAGAACCGACTGTGGGAGCGAAAAAAATATATGATTTATTGCATGCTGCTAAGAGGCCGTTGTGAGATGGTTGTAAACGCGGAACCGAATTATCAGTAACTGCCAAATGCATTACTATGAAATCAAATTTTAACTTTAAAGAAGCTGGATTTACAACAGTTGTATAAGCTGCAACAGACATATGACATCTAATAATCTGATGTGTGATAGTCATTATAAAGTGAAAAAACTTATGTCCGCTTTCGGTCTGTTGTACAAAAGATAGACACATGTATAAAAGGTTGCACGTTATATTGGAAAGATGACATTAACCTTAGAAAATGCAGAATATGTAAAAGAAAAGATAAAAACCAAGAAGAAAGAATGGAAAGGAAGTTTCAAACGGGAGAATGCATTATTTACCCATCACCCTAGACTTCAAAGGTTAAATGCGTCTTCTGCTACCGCATCTCATATGAGATGATACAGTGTGAGAACACATGAAGATTGAAATTTTACACATCCATCTGATGGAGAAGCATATAAACATTTCGATAAGACTTATCTAGTGTTTACTGCAAAGAGCCGTAATGTCAGACTTGGTTTATGTACGGATGAATTTTCACTATTATCTCAATTTGATAGCAAATATTCATCTTGGCCTATTATCGTTACACTTTATAATTTACCTCTGTGGATGTGTATGAAAACTCTATATATGTTTCACACTATTGTCATCCCTGGTCTTGATGATCTGACATAAGGAATTGATGTTTATTTGCAGTCATTGATTGAAGAGTTGATAAGATTATGACATGAAGGGGTTGACACATATGACGTTTCTAAAAAAAGAATTTCGTATGTTTGCATCTTTGTTATGGACTATTGGTGGTTTTTGGCTTATGCGATGCTTTCAGGTTGGAGTATGGCTGGTCGACTAGTTTGTCCTTATTGCATGGAAGAAATATGAGCATTTTCATTACCGAATGAAAGGAAAATTACATGGTTCGATTGCCACCGGTGTTTCTCTATGTTAATCATACTTGTGGAAAAGATAATTTTTTTATAGCGAATAGGACGGAAACTAGACAACCATCAACGATTTGGTCAAGCGCAGAAATATATGATCTTGTAAAGGAATATCCAAAGATACATGAAAGTGGAGTACAGAATGAAAGTTTAGATAAATCGATAATTCATAATTAGTGCAAACAAAGTATATTTTAGGAGTTATCTTATTTGAATGATGTCTTACATCGACATAATATTAACGTGATGCACAATGAAAAAAATGTGTTTGATAATGTGTTTAATGCTATTTTGAATGTTTAGGGGAAAACTAAGGATGATCTAAATTCAAAACTTGATATAGCATATTTATGTAAACGTCTCGAACTTAATATGAATCCTAATGACAGTAAAAAAAACCCAAAGCATGCTATGAGCTAGACAACATGCAATGTGTTAAGTAGGTGGAAGGACTAAGATGTCATGATTGGATTTCTTTTAATCTCCATAGATGTGTTGACTTTAAAAACAATAAATTGATTAGGATGAAAAGTCAAGATTGCCATGTCAAGATGGAAAATTTATCATCCATGATTTTCAAAGTACCGTTGCCCGTAAAAGTATGAAATGTTATAATAGAATTAAGTTTATTTTATAAAGAGCTTTGTTCGACTATGTTAAAAATCAAGTGTATACGTAAACTAAAAGAGAATATTCCTATACTGTACAAACTTGAAAAAATATTTCCTCCAGGATTTTTTAATGTAATGGAGCATTTACCTGTCCATCTTCCATCTGAAGCACTTCTTCGAGGTCCTATGCAATATGGATGGATGTATCCATTTGAGTGGTAAAATTGAATATTTGTAATATTAATTTTAATTTCAAATTCAAACTGAATTAATTTTGTAATAGGTACTTGAATCATCTGAAGAAAAAAGTTAGACGGAAAGCACGAGTTGAAGGTTCGATTTGCAAATCATATCTTGAAGATAAAACTTCATTCTTTTTCTCACATTATTTCAATGATCAAGTGAACTTATCATTTGTAAGTGTTCCTGGTAATGATGAAGCCGTTAAACAAGATTCATCTCAAGCAATATTATCTGTTTTAGACAACATGGCCGATCTACTGGAAAATGTGTGAAACTATGGTTAGACGATAGAGATTATCATGTAGCACACATATATGTTCTTCTTAATTATGCTGAATTTGCACCATTTGTTATGTAATATTATATAATAATTCTCGATATATGAATTTCCAAATTCATATTTATTTCAATTATACTTATATATTATAATGCAATATATTATATATTTGTAGTTTTTGCGAATCACAACATTCATGTGGCGATCTCAGTAAGGAATTTGTTAATTGGTTATCGAACTGCATTTATGATCTAAGAAATTGTGATAGTGATGAAGGATTGAAACATCTTGCGATAGGACTAAAACGAAATGTCAAGACTTATCCAATATTCTTCGTCAATGGATTTTAATTCAATACCAAAGAATATGATGCTGAAAAATTAACTTATAAAAGATTTTTACGGCGTCTTAACATAGGTCTTAGAATTGACATATTTTATACAACTTGTAGAAAAAGTTTTTTTATTCAAATGCAATTGGTTCAGCAATGTTCCTGGTTCTGAAATCAACATGCACAGAGGTTATAAGATTATTAAAATAAAGCATACCTTTCATTACTATAAGTATGATCCGTTCCTATTAGGCAAGCAATCATACAAGTTTATTTTGCTCCGTATCCATCCTTAAAAAGAGATAAAGTAGATTGGTTGGCTGTTTTTAAAACAAAGCAAGATTTATGTTTGATGGAAATAATATTCCGAATGAAGTAGCTTATTAAGCAGACCTTGAGCCAAATAATGAAATAATAATTGATGATCATACTGATTTAGGGCCTCTGAACGATGAACCAAATATTTTAATAGAAGCATTTGAGAGTACAGATGAAAGCAATATGGAATACAAGACCGAGTCTGAATCAGAAAATGACGAAGACTTATTATTAATTACTGGTGATGTAATGTATATATGATGGATATTTGTATCGCTTGTTGTATAATTTATATTTTGAGTTTCCTCTATTATAATGGTGATGACAATGTTGTTAGCTATGTATTATTATGTTTTATTAATTCTATGTATTTTGGAGATCTTGTTCCTTTTTGTAGTTTTAGTGGAAGTTTTATGTGATTAATAATCAGAAATGTTTTCTAATAATAAAATGATATGTTTTTTCATTATATGAAATGATATGTTTGTGGTAGATATTATGTCCCATAGGAGAACTTCTAGATCTCATTCTTTGGGTTCTCCTTTTGTTGACGAGGGTACTAGTGTCTTGGCTGATTTACGTCCAAGGGTGAGTATGACTTCCAAAACGAGAGGATAAGTATCAAATTTATTGCAATGTCATTAATATTTAGTGCATGTATATTATTTATGATTTATTATATCTACATCAAAATTAATATAGAATTTTTGAGCTAGAGCCTTCCGACTATATTTTGGCTATCTCTAGAAAGGCGTACATAGTCGGATGTCGGGTTGTTGGCCGAGGTGGGATGAAATCCCACCTTATATTGAAGATGTTATATTGGCCGAGTTGTTGGTAAGTATAAATTTATAATTCATTTGAAACCGACATATTTGATCTTTGAAAATTAATATACCGTGTATAATTCATTTTAATTTCAATGTGTTGGATGCGATTGTTGTAGACGAGGAAGATCAACAACTCTTTAGGAACCACTGGAATAAGATAATAAGGAAAACCTACAAGGACACCCTCTCGGGTGTAAAACACAAAAATAAAAAATCTGATTAGATGAGTACTAATGTTTGGACTGATTTTTCAAGCATTGGGAAACTCCCGCCGTAAAAGTAAGTTTTCTAGTTTCATATGTTTATTATAATTTGTTTAAAGTTTGTATAATAATTGCATTAATTTAGTCAATCATATAGTTAAATAGTTACAGACGATAAATATGACTTTTATATTAAATTTACAGGAAGTAACTGCATGGAACTCGGCAAACAGGAATAAAAATCCAGTTACACATCGCGGTTGATAAAAATCCTTCCAACAATATCAGAAGGAAATAGTAAATTTATAAATTATGATTACAAAGTACTTATAACATTGTTTAATCATACACACACACACACATTTTTTAATTATATATAATTTCAAGCGAAAGAGAAGGTTCGTGACCCTACATATTTGGAGGTCTTCACTTGCATGTACGCTACCAAACAAACTAATGAAGATGGCTTAGTATCATTTACTTGAACAGACCCCAAATCATAAGTTATCAAGTAAACATGCTTTAATTTTCTTCTCTTATTTCACATTACATAAATTACAAATTGAATATTTATTTGGAGAAAATTCTATTTCTAATTGCAGAAAAGATTTCAAATGGAGCGAGCTCGAGTGCTAGAGGCGACTGGCCGAGAGGAGTTGATTATTGAGGAGGAGAATAGGATTTGTGATGTTGTGACTGACAAGCCGACGCGGAACAGATGCTATGGTTACGATAATCAAGAGGTAATGTTTATTGAGTTTAACTACTTCATTAACTAATTTATAAATTTTATTTAGTATCATGTATAAACTATAATTAGCTATTAAATAATTTACAAGCGATGACTTCTTAGGCTGATTATAGGAAATCATATGTTGAGTGGGAGATAACACAGTTGAGAGCCGAGATAATAAAATTTAATGATTGGCAGAAGAGTGGAGGATTAACTATGCTGTTAGATGAGCGGATTGCGACATACATGGCAGAACATGGGACATTTCCTTCCCAAGGGTCGGGAAAAGGTGGAAATGATGTTCGTAGGTGGGTTGTGTTTTTTGATCGATATTAATTGATTGTATACTTTAAACTTGGATTATGTTTGATGGTTATGGATGTTTGACTAAACAATTAGTAGGTATGTTGTGGATGTTTGATGAATTTTTAATGGAATCTTGATGTAAATATGGATATCTGTGATTATAAACTTGGTTTTTTGCGATATGTAATATTATACAATGTATCCGATATTGTACTTGTGAAATTAGGTTTATATATATTGTATATGAGGTGTAGAGACAGATGAATGTATATATGTGTGGTTTGATGGATGAAAGAGCAGCTGTTTTGTAAAACAATATTTCCGTTATGGGGATGGCTAGCAATGACTTACCGATTCCAAGTTAGCAATGGCTAGCGATGCCCCATTAGAAAATTAGTGATCCTTAGATTCTTGACATGTGTCCTTCAACTAACGACGGTTAGTGATAACAATATTGTCGATAGCCGTTGAAAAGTTATCGACAACGCTATTGCTAAGGCCATCACTCTTTCTTGGATCGAGGATTATTTGAGCGACAACCATTAACATCGACCAGCGATGGTCATCGACGGCTATATGTTGTCGCTAAATAGTGTGTGCCTTGTAATGCTAGTGATTTAGAGACGAATGAAACATTGAAGTATTGTTCGATTAGAGTTTAGATGTGGGGGTGTAGCCAATTATTTGCCAAGTACAATTATGAGCCGGCATGAAAAAATTTAACGTACTTTCAAATATAAAGTATTCGAGTATTCATATTAATCATAATGTTGCTATGAGTTCACTTGTCAAAGATTCATCCGATTTCTAGTCAAAAGACAGAACTTATTACAGTTTGGATGAAGTAAATAATGAATTTTTACCAGCCGTTCAAGTATAAATTTTTAAAGTTCAATCCGCTGTGGATAAATTTCAATACGATTATCCGGTGATATAGAGGCAAATGAATCTTTAAAGAATTGTTCAAAGTTTAGATGTGGAAATGTAGTTTATTATTTGCTAAGTATAACTATTGGTCACCATGGCGAACTAGAACGTACATTCAGAATATGACACTAGAAGAGGAATACAGACTTCCAATGGTAATAAGGTGTTGCAATGGCACTATTAAATAAATTATAGATGCCATTTCTTGTGATGGAATTTAGGTTATAGCAAAAATTAAGCGACACCTATCGTTCGGAAAATAGTGATGCCATAACGACCCAAGAGACTAGTGATGCCTTTGCTATGCCAGAATTTAGTGATATTTCTCCTATACCATTTCGACTTGCTTTTTACATGATTCTACATTAGCCTATAGATGCCAAATCAGTGAAACCTTAGTGATGCCTCCTTCTGACGCCATAGTGACACCTTTTTAGTGTCACCATTTTAGTGATGTCACGGTGATGCCTTATTAAAAGTGCAAGTAACAGACTTTAGCAACGTTCTTTCGATGCCAGCCTAGGTGTAAATTGATAGAATATTGCAACATTTGATGTAGTACAAAACATAATAGAATATTACATAAAGTCAAACCAGCTATGCCAAATAGACATAATACTAGTATATGTCATTTAAAGAAAATTATATATCAATACAAGCAATTAACAGTAAACATGCACATCACAAGCAAGTAATAAAAAACATGTACATCACATATTGAAAAAACAATGTCACTATATATACGAGTATATATGCAGGTCCAGATAGACCTACATTTGATTGTTTCGACCATATTTTTTCAACATAGCTATTATAACCCATCATCAACCCATATAAATATATTTTCATGTGATAGCTAATTTATACACAAAGTTACTTATAGTAAAGTAACAATTTCCTCTATAAACCCTATTTTAAAAATGAGCTAATACAATTTTCTTTCCTTCGAAATCTCATAAAATACTTAACAAAACCAACTTTTTTTTAAGTAAAATTTAGCTTAAAATAGAGTGAAAATATTTCAAAGTTTATAAAATAGTTATCCCATACGTTTCAAAACCACATGCTATCGTGCCAAAAAATTTATTTGCTTTCGTGCGTTAAAATATAGATCGTCACGCCTTAAATTTAGCAGTCATCGCATGCTATAAAAATAAAGGTCATCGCGTTCAATTCCGCGTGGGGTCATCGCATACTATTTGGTTTTGTGGTCCATTTCAATTCGTGTACAATAATTTATGTATATAGCCTGTATACATACTAACCACGTGAATAGTTTTATTATTAAGTCATCTTGAGCTTTCCATGAGAAAACATGGGTCCCTTTGCATATATTCATTTTTCCCTGAAGCCTTATATCCATGCGTTCACTCATATCTCCATTTGCATGTATAGTTAATTATTTCCTGTCTTTATTTAGCCCAAGTCTTTATTTATCTTGTCGCGTGTAGTACTCTGTTGACCTATTTTATACCAGAAGTAAGTATGTGTAATGTCAAACAGTTTCTCTATAGTCGTGATCGATGAATCTGAAACAAAAAGGTCTTATCATTTTGCTATAGCTATATAGTCATAAATCACACTAAGAACATAATTTCGGGTGAAAACAAATGACTTATTAAGCGTGTTCAACTTCAAAAATCTTCTAGATGTGCTTTTCATATGTCTATGCTGTGTGGACAATAAACGGAAAATATGAGAAGAATTGTCAAACCTTTGCTGTTACTCCTAAAAAGTTATAATTAAGACTTGTAGTTACTTCTTAAAGATAATGAAATTCATCATAAATTAAACTAAATTAGTATAAATGACTTCATAGTTCAATTAAATCTACACTAAATTAGAAATAAGTTTAAGTACAATTTGAATGCAACTCGATAAGAAACTCAATACTTAAATTATTTAGTTTCCACTGAAATCTTATAACAAATAAAACATCACTTAAAATTTATACCGTACTATAGAATTCCAAATAATGCCTCTATGTTTGGGTATACTGACCATTTTGCATGATATATATCTTATAGGATCATTATATTTCATCTTTATATGATTTAACAACTCCCTTAGTCCATCCAGGACCATATATATGCAAGAACCATGCCGCAAAGTATGATGGAAATCAAATTAAGTAAACATTGAGGAGCTCGGTGGATCAGAAATTTAAGTTTTGACGTAAAGAAAAGTGGTTAAATAATAGATGTCATTGTATTTACAAAATCGCCAATGGTTACATCTCCTCTTTTTTCTGTGAAAATAAATGTTTGGTTAGAAACAAAGGAGAATCAATGATGAGCACTAATATGCAGAAAAAAAAATTCATTTCTTTTTTTTTATGTTTTCTTGATTAGATTCAATGTTCAAGGACATTTAACTTCGGAAAAGAGATCTTGTTTCTACAGGTTGATTGAATCGCAGTAGGCAGAAAAATGTACAACCATACAAACTATTAAACATACCTAATTAGTCCCACATCGTCCAGTATATATCTTTTATTAGTGTATATAACCTAAGAAATGAATTAGCAAACAGATGATGTTGAGAAAAGAGGCATAATATAACCTAAGAAATGAATTAGCAAACAGATGGTGTTGAGAAAAGAGGCATGCCCCTTATGTGGTTGACGCATTGCAAATTAAATAATGGTTGATTGTCTTTTTAAAGTAATCTCGGCCTTTCAGCCTGCTCGCCTTCACTTCACCTGAGAACCACTGCTACTACCATATATGTGTAGAGGGCGTTTTCGGAATTTCAAAAAGACACGGTGTAAATCTATTCGTTGAATTCTCTTTATCAATAGTAGAGATATATAGACACATACAGACACATGCACTTAGCCAAGTCCAAAAACAATTGTCACATGGTATAAAGCCCAACACCGTATGACCCTAATAATATACATATCCAAACCTTACAAGTCTGATAAATAAAAGAAAATAACATCATAAATATTACTTAATTTTTTCTTTAAGTAAGAAAATAGATCGGTCAAGGTTTCTAAGCCCAGCCTGGTCTGTTCCAGGCCGACTCGGGTCTAGGTCAACCCGCAAATCAGCCAAGGCCAGAGACAGACTGCACAGGCTTCTACACCTGACACCGACACAAATCTAGACTATGCCTTTCTTGGATCCTCTTCTTAATTGCGCATCAAGTCGGCTTCCAACCGAGGCACTCCACAACAACTCCAGGAGCCAGCTTGCCAATCAAAGCAAGGCATTAGCATAACTCAGCCTGGTCTGCTTCGACCTATCTCACAGTTGCTTGCTAACCGCCCTCTCATGCCAGCCCGCTTTCAATATGACACTAAGTCTGGACCCGCTTATTCATCCATCCTAACTATTTGCCGACCGGCTTAATTTCAGGTCGACGTCAGCATCACCCGTCATTGGTCTTCAGTACAACCACCTATAGCCTACAGCTCTTCTCTTTATTCCTCGCCCAAAGTTCGGCATACACTTAGCCCTTAGCATTTCTTTATCCTTCCCATGGTCCCAGTGGCCAGCAAACCAACTCGGCCCGTCTTGCCACCTAGGCATATGGTAGTGAAGCGATAATAGGTACAACCAGGCGTATCTACCCATGACAAGAAGCATGTTTCATTTCCCATAACGTACCATCAAAGTACAAGTGCATTAAATGAGAGGTAAGGCAGGACATGCTTCTGGTATGATTCTCCTATTGACATTCATCTCAGCCACACATTCCTTCCATTTAGCCAATTGTCACCCATCAAGTCTGTTCAACTTGATTAACGGTCAGGCGTGCCTTCTGCCTGTTTTACCATACAATCTCAACCGTCCAAGCATTAATTCAGCTGCTATAAGAACCTCATGTATTGCAACATCCAAGGGATTGGTTTGTCCCAGTGCCCAGCACCTGGCTGAGGGTTTGGTTGGTTTCGACCCCTAATGCTTGGCAAAAAGGGTTGGTTGTTTGGTAAGAAAACATATAGGTTTTCATATAAGGAAACATATAACTCTCTTATAGGCACTTCATAAAGGTTGAAAATGTAATGATTCTGGGTATCGGGAAAAATTCAGAGCTCTTCATTAGTCTTAAGTGCTTCTTTTCTTATTATTCTATTGTAAATCCTTGTAACTATAAGAGAGTTATATAATAAAAGAAATTCGTAGTGGACATAGGCAGCTTTGCCGAACCACTTTACATCTTGTCTCATTTACCTTTAAATGCTTGATTTCTGTAGTTTTCCATCCTTAAGCCTAACAATTAGCAAGTAACCTTTGCTCACGATGCATCATCATAATTTCAAGGTTGATGAAAAATATAGTCAACATTTTGATGCTAGAAAGATGGCATTTCCAACCTTACAGTTAACAGCCACATGCTCTAACCCACGGTGACCATCAACATCTTAGCGCTAGAAGCAATAATTAAGCAAGATTCCCTTGAGAAGTTGGGCCATAATCTCATTTTGGCTTCATGTTGTTTGCGACCGCAGTGCGTACCCACTCTCTCACATTACTATTGCTATCATCTAAGTTATGGAGGTTACATGTATATTCTGCATAAGGATCGCACCAACCATCAACGGCCGAGTCCCTCCGACCCCTGTCTTTTATCAAGTGGCGTTGGTCATACCAATGTGAACAACATCCCCCTTGAAGGATGGGGAGGAAGCATGCATCTCTTTCTGCTTAAGAATGCTCCCTCCACAAGAACGCCCGAGCCAGTCCACGCTCACGGTTGAACCTAGGGGCTTGATAGCAAGCATAGTAATCATGGCCATCAAGTAGTTCATTCGTTTTCCTTTTCCGTCAACTAAGCCTGGAAGTGGCCAGGCGCCTGCCGACACGTCTAAAGATGTCCGAGCTTAACGACTAGTGTCCTCCTCAAGCACATTACAAGCTCAGCCCACCATCACAAAAAAGTTCTTACTCCCGATAATAAGTTCAACTACTTGCTAAGTTATTATAAACGGCGAATTTTTTTGTCCATCTCACCATTTAACATAACACTTATACAAAGTGATCAAGTGAACTGTGCACTCTGGTTCGAGCCAGAACATGTAGTTATCCTACGACTAACGACATGTCTTATAGGAGAACCTCGAGCCCTCATGTGCTCCGGTTAGAGCTAGGCCCGTCCGCCACTCTGCACATGATCTTTTGTCACCCAAAAGAACCCACATGCAAACATTTGCTCTCACTTAACACCAGTGTCATCTGCCACTCAACAACATGCTGACACTTGGTTCATCTAAATGTCCAGGCTCAACCCGCCACATAACCATATTGTTATTTAACATATCTTAAATAGAAAGAAACATTTTCTGCAAATAATGCAAGGACTACATCAGCTATCCCAGATACGCTACTTTATAAGTCATAGACAAACAAGCAAAAACAAAACAACAAATTTCATGAACAAAGTTTGCTACAAAAGATTTGTTTCATTCAATTCAAGAGTGTGGGGGCACAACACCTGCCCCACTAAGCTTACAAAGAATTTTCTATTGCTAATTAGTTGAAATGAAGAAAAAGAGAAAGGGAAGGAGCGGCCCATGTCTTGGAGCTCTCAAAAGATCCAGCTTCAAATGTATACATGGGCCCTCCAGTGTTCGATCCATATTTTCCCGTAGAAGCAGGGGTGCGCAGCTACCTTCAAAGCCTTCCATCTTGAATCTCATAAGAAATCTTGAAAATCTTCCAGATAACTTCAAGGAGCAGACCAAAACTTCAGTTGTGACATTGGAGGCGGGGGCAACAGTTACTACCCTTTCTAGCAAAGCAGTTGGGATCCTAAGCTGACCTTGGTTTGGAAATGTCAGAGAAAGATAACGAGGAAGTTCACCAACATTAGTTGGACCATCGGTTAGATCATTAACTCGAGACCGATGAACACTCGCCATTGGAAAGATAGCTAGAAAGTGCAAGCCCAGGCAAGTAATGAAACAAGATTCATCTCAAGAATTAGAAATCCAAACAATATTCCAAACTGCAATCAATAAAAACAATTCAACATCCAAGAAAGATTCCTCCTTTCTTATGTATACAATATTCAAAACATCAACCATATAACATAAGAAATTAATTTTCAAGGCACGTTTAAACATCTAATATATACAATTTAGTTATATCTATGTGTGCGAGTGTTGTAAAATTATACGATGGTAATCCAATAAAAATTAGTTTTTCTTTCATATTAACAAAAGTTTCCAAAACAAAAGGAAAAAGGGAACCGGACAACTTAGACATATGTAAATTCATGTTAAAAGCAATCAGATCAAAAAAATACAGCGACTAACAACAAATAATCAAATGAGACAGAGGATCTAAATTATATCAATCATGATGAACATATAGTGGATGAAGATATTGAACAAAAGTGGATCTATATCAAATCAACATAATAAACATACTATTATTGAGATATGCAATAGGAATTTGAGTTACATAATGCAAGAGAAACAATCAAATAGATGAGATGAGGCATATAGAGTCTAAAAGCACATGAACAAGAGAAACACATAAATAAGTCAAATCAGAATAGTACCTTAGAATGTAGCCAAAAATTGCATCTTGAATGATGAATCGATGTCATTAGATTCAATCGAATAGATCTCCAGATCTTATAGGAATCAAGAGACAACCACCATTATTTATTTCTGATTTTATCTTGCTTTTGATTTTGGACTTTTTAAGCCATGGAGACATATACTTTCAGCCATTATAGGATTGAGAGATAAGAGTAGAAGAAAAATGAATTTTGTCAGAAATAATAATAATGAAATGAATGGAAGAAGATTTTGTTTCTTTGGGAAATGTCAAAACCTTTTAATTCCCTCATTAAAAACTTCCATATTTAATTCATGGTTAAATCTTGTCAAATTCTCTCCTCCATCGTTGTATTTTTAGCAGAAAAATAGAAATAAAAAGGGTAAAAAATATTTCATAAATGAGATTTAAGTGATTCGTAAAGAAGATTAAATGATGGAGGTTCATTTCCTTCCTTTAATTGCTCCTTTGGATTTTCAAATCACATTTGATACCTTTCCCATCTGTAAGTGTTTTCAAATCTCCTCTCAAAAGCAACCTCTAACTGTGGAAGTAAGGCTTTCCTCAATGCCCTGTTCAGCCCATAGAAAACTTCTAGTTCTTCTTTAGTGGCATATTGATAAGATCAGTGCCATACTTCGAGAGGGCCTCAAATGTAACTACATACTCAATTGCAGACATTTACCTAGCTTCAATTCTATAAACTTCTTCCTAGACAAAGCTGCCTTTTCAACCCTGGAAAAAATTTCTGATCGAAATGAAACTTGAACTGATCTTATGATGGTTCATCTTCCTCGATCTCTACTACCAGCAACTCATACTAGTCCAAAGCTCTCACTTGCAACTGCCTCGAAGCTATCTGCAACTTCAATTGGTCGGTGACTCCCATGCGTGTGAATATATACTCACATGTCTCGAGCCATGCTTGGACTCCTATCACTCCTTTTGTGCCTTTGAAGGTCTTCCCTGCAAGGCTGGCATAATCACTGCACATTCTGGAAAAATCAAATCGTTGAGTGGGAGGATTAGGTGTTGTGGAAGAATTGGATTGCTGAATGCTTCTCACAAGCTCCATCATCAGCTCAGTGGTCATGTATACTCCCCTAGTTCCAAAACTACTTAACTGTCTGGGGTCAACATGACTAGATCGTGCACCAGCCTACTCACTACTTCAATAAAGCAAGATTCACGTTAAGAATGAACAAGAGTAATATATATAATCAAATCATACAAATAACAAGTACGCACCCAGTCGACTACTCCCAGTAATCATAATGTACTCCTAACATATACAGGTGATGTACCCAACACCTAAAGGCGGGAATTCTTAAATCCGTATAGGGACAATGACTCAAGTCTCCTTGTATCATGTTTTGTTCTAAACCTGCTCTGATACCAAATTGAAATATCTCACCTTTATACCCATATTACCAAAGAGAATTGTTAGGTAATACTTTCTGATAATATAGAAAATGAGGCGATATGGGCTGTCACTCTTGAATATTCCTTGGCCAAACAATGGTACATAATCGATATATATATATATATATATATCACTCACCAATATGTACACAATATCAGCACAAAGCAATAAACATGTTTGTTTCTAAGACAAAATAATACATAACCACATAACAGATTAGAGTACATAGATTCACAAACGCCGTGATAAAATATAATACATCATCAAATACATAAGTCATAATGGTTTAAAAACGATAGTCCCAAAGCCCACTGTCTCTAAATATATACATGACATGATCAAACACCTATATCATATATCATCGTACATATGAGGTTATAAAAATTTATACATGATAGGTAATACTACTATAACTAGCCTCCCAAAATGCCCAAGTGAGTCAAGCTATCTACTGCATACCTGGTCCTGTAATGTCTCGGACTAACCCGAGGATTATAAAATAACACATGGGTTAGACTATGTCTACAATACAATATCATTGTGATACGGTGATAATAGAGTTCATGATATAAAAAGATATATCTCATATATGGGTGTGTGTATCTCAAGAGTATGTCATATCAACATACCCAAATCATTACACATCAAAACATCGATATAAAGTGTGGAGGAAACAACCGTATACTATATCATATGTGTGTGTGTGTGTGTAATGGATAGATACAGGGATTAACCATACATTGGACACATAGTCATAACTATAGTAATAACTTATTGTAACAACACGCATATTTTACGATTGTATATTTAAATGTTTTATTTAAATATAGCATCGTTAATCGGATTATAGTCCGAAAAGCTACTTTTTGTAAACAGTCGAATTGGGACTCGAGATCACTTCCATTGAGTCTAAAATGGCGTTTACAACTTTTTTTAGTATAAGCATCGATATGTTTGGAGTTGAGTAAAATTTGCTATTTTTCTACTTAGGGCTTTGGGCTTGGGTTTGGGTTTCAGCCCACTAACCCAACTCATCCTATATCCTAACACCACCCCTCTCCACTTCATACACTATCATTTCCTAACACTTCAAGCTTTAGAAAAATGGGGGAAGAGAAAGGAAATTAGAAATTCCTAAGCACTAGATTCATTTGCAAACTCTAGTTCTAGCTCCAAAATCAAAGAGAAGCTTAGGTAAGCATCCTCTTCATCTTCTCCTTCTCATTTTCTCTTCAATTTCAGAAATTTCCTAAACCCTAACTTAGGAAATGTTTTTCTTTTGAGCTTAAATTGAAGCTTCTTGGGTTAAAATTGAAGAGTGATTGTTCTTGCCTTGCTGTATAGCTTCTCTCTTGTGTTTTTGGGTTTAAAGGCGAGTTTTTGAACTCACATCTACGTCTATAGCTTTCGTTGTTGTTAAGTATGAATTCCTAATATCTATTCATGTTCATTCGTTTTTGATTTGGATTGATTTGGTGAATTTTCCGAATTTTGGTTTTTGAAGTCCAATTTTGTGAAAAATCCTTTTATAGGTGTTTGAACATGTTTACCGGGGTGTATCGAAGAGCCTACTAGGCTGGGTTGTCGCTTGGCATAAATCCCGAGTCGCCGTTGCTCGATCGATCGGTTCCGGAAAATTTTGCCCCACTTGGGGGCTAGGCTGATTCTGCTCTGGTAGCAGGTTCAGTCGACGGAACCAGTAGGTCAGTCGACTAAACTAGGGGCAGAAAACATTTTGTCCCTGTATCAGTCGACTGACCTCTGTGTTCAGTCGACTGAACCTGGGGATAGAAGATTTCTGTCCTCGTATCAGTCGACTGACCACCTGGGTCAGTCGACTGACCTGGAAACCGAAAGTTTCTAGGCTTTGAGTCAGCCGACTGACCACCTGGTTCAGTCGACTGACCTGCTTGTATCAGTTCAAATTGCCTATTTTTCGTGGGTTTCCAATTTTAATCGATTCGTGTTGATCCGATTTGTCGTTATCATTTATTGTCGATTTTGATGACTTCTTTTTTTGGATTTTTGAGAATATCCATTTTGATGGATTCAGTATCGATTTTTATGGATTTGATTCACGTCTTCATATGTGAATTTTTGGTTGTTGATTGTTTCTACAATCATTTCTGTGATTTGTCACTTTAAAATATAAAGGTTTTCTATACTAGTAGTAAATACTCAAACTCTTTCACAAAAATGATTTCAACACTACTTTTAAATACAAAGCTCGTTTCTAAATCCGTTTTCCAATCTATTAGTATATATAAACCTTTACCTCATTCATATGAGAAATCTAATTAAACGACTTAGTAAAACAAGTGGTATGAAACGCTTGCGTTTACTTCATTGGTTAATTTTTGGACTTGTTCGATTGAAAATCTTGTGACAATCTTTGAGTGAAAATCTACAATTGTTCGTAAATATTTAAGTTAAGCCAGTGGTTATGGGACATGAAGCTAAACTCATTTATTTACTAGCTTAGTGTAATTGACACTTCTTATTGATCAATGGTGATCATTTTATGATTTAGACTAGCGATGTGCGATGTCTCTTTGTCCGCGTGGGGGACTATACCCCGTTATATTGAGCTTCGTCTCATTCCTTTTATGGGCTAGTGACCCATGTTCATATTGGAGTTTTGGTCCATCGGACGTACCGTTATTGTACTGCGTCGTCGTTCCGAATTATTTGAGTTTCGGTTCATCGGACGTACCGTTATTGTACTGCGTCGTTGCACCGAATCATTTTATGGATTAGCATTCCATTTGCATTTCTGGATTTCTAGTTGATGATTTCTAGAATTTATGTTTCACCAATTTTCGTGGACTGCATTGATAAGCTCTATCAATATTTGCATTTGGTGGATAATTTAAAGAATATGACATTCTTTTGGTGTTTGAGAATATTTGAGATATTGTATGATTTTTGTTGTTATCTGATGTATACTTGTCGCAGTATGGCATTATTGTTATCATACGTTTTTGTCATATCTCTTATCCTATCTCATTTTATCTGGTATTTATAGCTAGACTGATCCGTTTATTATTTCCTTCTTAAATAATACTCGGGTCAGACCGAGGTATTTCAGGTGCTCCTGCTTGACTTCTTATCAGGGCCTTTACCTGATTTTTGGCTAACTACTTTAGCATAGTAGTTTTTGTTAGTATATATTTGAGTTAGAGACTCCTTGACGTATACTTATTCTTTTGTCTAGCACTTGTAGCTATTCTTTTGTGATGTAGTGGGTCTAGTTTGACCACTATTTTGATCTACACTTTTATGTGTTATATTCATATCTGTTTCCACCATTGTGATATGAATATCTATGACTGATTTGTGTTATGCTTATTTCTATATTTATTTCCGAGGTCCACTTAGCCACTGTGTGGTAGCTTTGAGTTTGAATCGGTATGTTGGATTTCCTCTTGAATTGAAATGTAAGTTATATTATTTGACATATCGGTACTCGCACAAAGCAATTACACAGATGGTCACTCCTCAACAGCCTTATTCTTCGTGCTAGTCGACGGCATTACCCCATAGTGTCCTTGGCTAGTGTGAGTATAGAGGTGGGGCGTCACAGCTTGGTATCAGAGCCAAACTTCGGAACAATATAGAATAATCTAGCAAGGATCATTGTCCTAAGTCTTTCTTAGGAATTGTACCATAGGATTTAATTCGGGTCTTCGTACCGTTCTATCATATTTTTTTGTGATGCCTTGTTTTATCAATCAAGTTTGTTTGATATTCATTATGAGAATAACCTTTTTCCTCATCTTTCTATCTTTCTAGAGAAGAGAAATGGTTAGACCAGGCCGTCCTAGCGCCGGTCAATCTAGTGCTACTCCTCAGGACGGAGTATTTATGACTACTCAAGAACTCTTGGATCTTGTGAACAATGCCCAAGCTACCGAACCCATTTCAGCGCCTACTCACCCTAAATTCGGGTTTGCACGCTTGTGCAGAGATTATACCACTTTGGGTGGGAGGCCATTTAAGGGCTCCGAAAGCGTTATAGAAATCCAAGCCTGGCTTAGATCATGCGATCGCATCTTTTCCCGCATGGATCTTATTGATTCACTTCGTGTCCAAGTGGATTCTAGCATGCTCCCAGAAAGAGCATTAGATTGGTATGAGCTTTTGATTTCTGAAATTATCGAAGCGGATCTTACTTGGGAGCAATTCCGGGAAAGATTCGAATTGAAGTTTATGCCGAAGGCTGAAAAAGTAACTTTAGCCCGACGCTTTATTGACCTTATTCAAGGGGAATCTTCTGTGACCGACTACGTCGCATCTTTTGAATCTCTCTCTAAATATGGGGTCGAATATATTAATACCCATTGAAGAAAAATCAGAGGTTTGTCTATGGGTTGAATAAGAACCTTAAAAAGCCTTTACTTCTGAAACTAGAAGTTTCTTTCGATCGGCTTGTAGATATTGCTCTTCGGCTTGAAGAGGCCAATAGAGAAAGTGATGTTGAAGTTGTGCGTGCCAAACAGAACTTCAACAATAACATGAAAAGGCCTATTAAGTTCAAAGGCCCCAATCCCAACAAGAAAGGGAAGCAAGAAACTTCGGTAGCAAAGACTCCTACCTCTAGTCGTTGACGATGCTACAATTGTGGGTCTACGGACCACTATGCAAATGAGTGCCCAAAACCTCTTTTTTGTCGTTATTGCAAAAGTCCGGATCATCTTTTATTAACATGCCCCCAAACTTCCAAACAAGAAAGAGGGAAGGTTGAATGTCGTACAAGCTCCTAGTGACACTTCTCTTGGTCAAGGTAAGTCTCCTTCTATCCTTGATGACATTAATTTGTTTTGTGATTATCTTATTCGAGTTCTTTTTGATTCGGCTTCATCTCATTATTTTATATCAAAAGAACTTGATGGTTCTTTTTCTTTAAATATTATGGGCTTGATGACTTCACTGAGAATTGCGAATTCGATTGATGGATCCGCAACACTCAGTTTGCTTTGTATAGGTGTCGAGATTTTATTTTATGTATTATTCTTTTCGAGCCGATTTGCATGTTATGCGTTACTTAGGCTTCGGAATTGATTTTTTTTTAGAAAGGATTGGCTTAATCATTATGAAGCCCATATCCTATGTCTAATGTGGACTATTCATCTTCGACATCCTCAATCTGTTAAGCAGATTTCTTTTGTTCTTAATGATTTTGATTTTCAAATTCGGTGGCATCATTTTATTCTTTAAACCCACTTGATGAGGAAAGTGTTATTTCCCTCATTCTAGTAGTTTGTGAATTTTCCGGTGTATTTGAGCTTGTCTTAGGATTACCACCTAAGCAATCTATTGAGTGGTATTAAGGTCTTTTCAACTCGACTTTGCCACCAGTTTTCATCAGCTACGAGTTGCGGAGGATAGCATTCCACTTACCGCATTCCGCACTCGTTATGATTCTTGTGAGTGGTTCATTATGTCATTCGGTTTGACGAACCTTCTACCTTATTTCATCCATCTTATGAATCGAGTATTCTACGAATGTCTCGATGAGTTTATCCTTGTATTTATTGATTATGGATAAAAACAAAAATTTAAAATTTGCAAATCTTTTCAATAAGATATTTATAAGTATGATTGGATTTTGTTCTTAAAACGAGCAAAGAATATTTGTAAATTTTATAAGAGGCATGTTTATCATATAGAAGATGATTTTGTGTTATTTTTCCCATTGAGTGCTTTAAGAATTCTAGTCAGTGTGCTTGATCAACGTTATCGATAGGAATCTCCTAAACGCTATGATGAGACAGTCAGACACAATAAATTGACTTGTAAAAAGTAAAAAAAATTCTAAAAAAATGATTACATAAAGTTAATTGTAATTTTGAATGTCTTAGCTTTTTGGGAAAGAGGATCATTTAAAAGAACTCTTTTCCGATGCTTTTATTCTTGCGATTCCCGAATGGAACTAAGATTTTATTGTTTATACCGATACTAGTCGTATTGGTTTGGATGTCATTCTCTTGCAAAGGGAATGTGTTATCACATATGCTTCTTGACAATTGAAGCTTGTCGAGACTAGATATGCCATTCATGATCTAGAGCTCGCGGCTATTGTTTTCACTCTTAAAATTTGGTGTCATTATCTTTTGGGAGAGAAATTGTTATCTACACCGATCATAAATTTTTGAAGTATTTATTTTCTCGAAAGGAACTTAATTTGCATCAACAACGTTGGCTCGAGTTCCTTGCATCTTATGAACTTGATATTCTTTGTACTCCGGAAAAGGGGTAATCGAGTTGCCGATGCCCTTGGTTGTAAGCAACAAGCAGTTGTTTCTTTGATGATATCCGAATGGAATGATCTCGAGACTTTATCCACTTGTGAGATTCGAGATCGTGAATCCAATTCATGTTCATCTCTTGTTTTGTGTAGCCTTGAGGCTCGTCCTTCTCTTTTGGACCATACCTCTTTTGGCTAAACTCTATGTCAAATTAAATTGCATGGAGATCCTACTTCTATTGTTAGCAATCGTGATCCATTATTTTACTAGTGGATTTTGGTAAGGTCTTCAAAAGCTTTGGGAACAAAGCTTAATTTTAGCATCGCTTATCATCCTCAGTCCGATGGACAAACCGAGCTTGATCAACGTTATCGATAGGAATCTCCTAAACGCTATGATGAGACAGACAGACACAATAAATTGACTTGTAAAAAGTAAAAAAAATCTAAAAAATAAATGATTACATAAAGTTAATTGTAATTTTGAATGTCTTAGCTTTTTGGGAAAGAGGATCATTTAAAAGAACTCTTTTCCGATGCTTTTATGCTTTTATTCTTGCAATTCCCGAAGGGAACCAAGATTTTATTGTTTATACCGATACTAGTCGTATTGTTTGGATGTCGTTCTCTTGCAAAGGGAATGTGTTATCACATATGCTTCTTGACAATTGAAGTTTGTCGAGACTAGATATGCCGTTCATGATCTAGAGCTCGCGGCTATTGTTTTCGCTCTTAGAATTTGGTGTCATTATCTTTTGAGAGAGAAATTGTTCTCTACACCGATCATAAATTTTTGAAGTATTTATTCTCTCGAAAGGAACTTAATTTGCGTCAACAACGTTGGCTCGAGTTCCTTGCATCTTATGAACTTGATATTCTTTGTACTCCGGAAAAGGGGTAATCGAGTTGCTGATGCCCTTGGTTGTAAGCAACAAGCAGTTGTTTCTTTGATGATATCCGAATGGAATGATCTCGAGACTTTATCCACTTGTGAGATTCGAGATCGTGAATCCAATTCATGTTCATCTCTTGTTTTGTGTAGCCTCGAGGCTCGTCCTTCTCTTTTGGACCATATCTCTTTTGGCTAAACTCTATGTCAAATTAAATTGCATGGAGATCCTACTTCTATTGTTAGCAATCGTGATCCATTATTTTACTAGTGGATTTTGGTAAGGTCTTCAAAAGCTTTGGGAACAAAGCTTAATTTTAGCACCGCTTATCATCCTCAGTCCGATGGACAAACCGAGCGTGTGAATCAAACTCTTGAAGATCCCTTTCATGCATGTGTTCTTGATTTTTGTGGAAGTTGGGAAGATCATACTCTTGTTGAGTTTTCTTCCAATAATAGCTTCCAATCTTATATTAATATAGCACTTTTCGAGGCACTCTACGGAAGGTTATGCCGATTTCCTTCGTGTTGGCTTAAAGCCGGTGAGAAGCTGGTTTTAGGTCTAGATTTTATTGGTGTTCATTTGTGTTTCACCTATGATGGGTGTTGTGCGTTTCAGTCGATCGGGAAAGTTAACACCTCGATACGTTGGTCCATTTCCCATCACCGAACGTATTGGTTCCGTGGCTTTCGCTTTTTATTACCGGCTCAATTTTCTGCTATTCGTGACGTTTTCCACGTCTCTCAACTACGGAAATACCTTAGGGATTCCGATTCTATTCTTGAGCCTGGTGTATTTGAAGAAATTGAAGTTTCACCAGGTTTGACTTATGAGCAACATTCTATTCGAATCATTACTTCGAAGGTTAAACGCCTCCGAAATAAAGATATTATTCTTGTGAATGTTTAATGGTCCTCAAATCCTAAGGATTTCCCTTGGGAATCTTGAGAATTCATCGAGCAAACACATCCGGACTTACTCTTTCGTGCTCTTTATGGTGAACTTCTTATTTCAAAATTTTCTTTTGTGTTGATATGCTTTTATGGTTGTTACTCTCTATTTTCCTCTTAATTATTGCGAGGAAGCAATTTATTTAAGGAGGGGAGTCTGTAACAACCCGCATATTTTACGATTTTATATTTAAATGTTTTATTTAAATATAGCATCGTTAATCGGATTAAAGTCTGAAAAACTATTTTTTGTAAACAGTCGAATTGGGACTCGAGACCACTTCCATTGAGTCCAAAATGGCGTTTACAATTTTTTTGAGTATAACCATCGATATGTTTGGAGTTGAGTAGAATTTGCTATTTTTCTACTTAGGGCTTTGGGATTGGGTTTGGGTTTCAGCCCACTAACCCAACTCATCCTATATCCTAACTCCACCCCCTCTCCTCTTCATACACTATCATTTCCTAACACTTCAAGCTTTAGAAAAATGGGGTAAGAGAAAGGAAATTAGAAATTCCTAAGCCCTAGATTCATTTGCAAACTCTAGTTCTAGCTCCAAAATCAAAGAGAAGCTTAGGTAAGCATCCTCTTCATTTTCTCCATCTCATTTCCTCTTCAATTTCAGAAATTTCCTAAACCCTAACTTAGGAAATGTTTTTCTTTTGAGCTTAGATTGAAGCTTCTTGGGTTAAAATTGAAGAGTGATTGTTCTTGCCTTGCTGTATAGCTTCTCTCTTGTGTTTTTGGGTTTAAAGGCGAGTTTTTGAACTCACATCTACGTCTATAGCTTTCGTTGTTGTTAAGTATGAATTCCTAACATCTATTCATGTTCATTCATTTTTGATTTGGATTGATTTGGTGAATTTTCCGATTTTTGGTTTTTGAAGTCCAATTTTGTGAAAAATCCTTTTATGGGTGTTTGAACATGTTTACCGAGGTGTATCGAAGAGCCTATTAGGCTGGGTTGTCACTTGGCATAAATCCTGAGTCGTCGTTGCTCGATCGATCGGTTCCGGAAGAATTTTTCCCCACTTGGGGGCTACGCTGATTCTACTCTGTAAGCAGGTTCAGTCGACTGAACAAGTAGGTCAGTCGACTGAACTAGGGGCATAAAACATTCTGTCCCTGTATCAGTCGACTGACCTCTGTGTTCAGTCGACTGAACCTGGGGACAGAAGATTTCTGTCCCCGTATTAGTCGACTGACCACCTGGGTCAGTTGACTGACCTTGAAACCGAAAGTTTCCAGGCTTTGAGTCAGCCGACTGACCACCTGGTTCAGTCAACTGACCTCCTTGTATCAGCTCAACTTGCCTATTTTTAATGGGTTTCAATTTTAATCAATTCGTGTTGATCCGATTTGTCGTTACCATTTATTATCGACTTTGATGACTTCTTTTTCGGGATTTTTGAGAATATCCATTTTGATGGATTCGATATCGATTTTTATGGATTTGATTCACGTCTTCATATGTGAATTTTTGGTGATTGATTGTTTCTACAATCATTTTTGTGATTTGTCACTTTAAAATATAAAGGTTTTCTATACTAGTAGTAAATACTCAAACTCTTTCACAAAAATGATTTCAACACTACTTTTAAATACAAAGCTCGTTTCTAAATCCGTTTTCCAATCTATTAGTATACATAAACCTTTACCTCATTCGTATGAGAAATCTAATTAAACGACTTAGTAAAACAAGTGGTATGAAACGCTTGCGTTTACTTCATCGGTTAATTTTTGGACTTATTCGATTGAAAACCTTGTGACAATCTTTGAGTGGAAATCTACAATTTGTTCGTAAATATTTAAGTTAAGCCAGTGGTTATGGGACATGAAGCTAAACTCATTTATTTACTAGCTTAGTGTAATCGACACTTCTTATTGATCAATGGTGATCATTTTATGATTTAGACGAGCGATGTGCGATGTCTCTTTGTCCGCGTAGGGGACTATACCCCGTTATGTTGAGCTTCATCTCATTCCTTTTATGGGCTAGCGACCCATGTTTGTATTGGAGTTTTGGTCCATCGGACGTACCATTATTGTACTGCGTCGTTGTTTCGAATTATTTGAGTTTTGGTTCATCGGACGTACCGTTATTGTACTGCATCGTTGTTCCGAATTATTTGAGTTTCGGTTCATCGGACATACCGTTATTGTACTACGTCATTGCACCGGCTCATTTTATGGATTAGCGTTCCATTTGCATTTCTGGATTTCTAGTTGATGATTTCTAGAATTTATGTTTCACCAATTTTCGTGGATTGCATTGATAAGCTCTATCAATATTTGTGTTTGGTGGATAATTTAAAGAATATGACATTCTTTAGGTGTTTGAGAATATTTGAGATATTGTACGATTTTTGTTGTTATATGATGTATACTTGTCGCAATATGGCATTATTGTTATCATACGTTTTTGTCATATCTCTTATCATATCTCATTTTATCTAATATTTATAGCTAGACTGATCCGTTTATTATTTCCTTCTTAAATAATACTCGGGTCAGACCGAGGTATTTCAGGTGCTCCTGCTTGACTTCTTATCAGGGTCCTTCACCTGATTTTTGGCTAACTACTTTAGCATAGTAGTTTTTGTTAGTATATATTTGAGTTAGAGACTCCTTGATGTATACTTATTCTTTTGTCTAGCACTTGTAGCTATTCTTTTGAGATGTAGTGGGTCTAGTTTGATTACTATTTTGGTGTACACTTTTATGTGTTATATTAATATCTGTTTCCGCCTTTGTGATATGAATATCTGTGACTGATTTGTGTTATGCTTATTTCTATATTTGTTTCCGAGGTCCACTTAGCCACTGTGTGGTAGCTTTGAGTTTGAATCGGTATGTCGGATTTCCTCTTGAATTGAAATGTATGATATATTATTTGACATATCGGTACTCGCACAAAGCAATTACACAGATGGTCGCTCCTCAACAGTCTTATTCTTCGTGCTAGTCGACAGTATTACCCCGTAGTGTCCTTAGCTAGTGTGAGTATAGAGGTGGGGCGTCACACTTATCATCTCAATACACATGTAAAGTATATATACAAATAACATATGTCTATCTATCTATCTATCATGATTTTGAAGTTAAAAATGTGATTTTGAGTTGACTCAAACTTACCCATGTTTTCAAAATGAATTTTAAAAATAAAAAATGGATTAGATCTTAATATTGCATGTGTATTCATATGGAAATGCTATTTTGTGTTTTAACTTGGTTTACATGATATGATGATTGTGTTGATTATGTAATGACATTGTAATGCTTATTTTTGTATCGATATGTATTTTGCAGGATTAATCATTTTTAAAGTATTTGGGACTGGATCAGTGCAAATGAATTGCTGGGAAAGTTGAGGCATTGGAGTAGCGGGGCAACTAACTTAGAAAATGCAGAAATTATGCTAAGTGAATCGATCAACACTAAACGGTCTTGATCATTCGACACCAACCGATTAAATTTTGCTATTTTCACATGTGATTAATTTGTGGAGTTGATGATGGTGTAGAGAGCCTACAAGTAGGTTGCATGCAATTTGGAGTTGGTAGAGTGTTTTCACGGCCTAAGAGAGTATGAATTGGTCATACTTGCATAGTTGGTGTTGACGTTAGGATATTGAATGTGAAGCTTTGAGGATCCTAGAGGGAAACTCTGAGGCCTAGCTTGGGAAATGTAGTATGAAGTGGAGAAAGTTGACTTAGCCAAATAGGCTAAGTTCTAGAACCAAAAATGGTTCGGTTCTGAACCAGTTGGTTCGGCACCGACTAATACCACTTTAAGATCTTGATGGAGGAACTTCGGGGCAAGCAGCGTGATTTCGGGTTAGTATGGGAAAAACTTGGAGGAGCTTCGGGCTTGACTCGATGAAAATTGGTTAAGACATGGGCATGATCGACGATTGATCCCTATACCCAACCATAGCCTTTAATTCCTAATTTTTAGATTGACACCAAACTTATAGGGATGGAAAAGCATGACATGTTGAGGCTATGTAAAAAGTTTAAGGATGATCCAACGGTTGGATCTTGAGATATCGAGGGGTAATGATCGATTGATGATGGATGTGGCCTATGAGTCGCTTCAGGCCAGACCTAGAGAAATTGGGTGGTTGCTTCGGGCTTCACCCTGAGGAATTCAGGGAACCTTGTGCGGTGTTCCGAACTTCAACGAATCGGTGATGCGAGTCATTTAAGTGAATTACTTCAAGTGGAAGTGCTCATAGACTTAGTGATGGTCTAAGGAGGCACGTTCGATGATGTGAAGCGATGGGTAGATCGTATTGTGTTCTACTATCGAGTCATGTGTTGAAGGGAACATTGATACCTCCTATTTATTTTAAGCGCTAGGCGAGGCGACAAAAATATCGCTTCATTTGATGTCGCTTAAGCGTCGCTTAAGCATCGCATAACTGCTACTTAATTTTTTAGCATACATTATTCATATCAATATAAATTTATGTAAAGATATTATACTAAGTTCATCTTTTGTCCATGTATGCGCGAATTAATCACAAAAAGCAAAGTTTTACCTTGAAGTTAACTTATAAGTTCATAGGTCGTAAAAGTTGGATTTGACTTTCGTTATTCATTAAAATTTAGCATACTTGAGTACAAACTGTGCACATTTGTTTGACAAATGTTTATATCTTAATGTAGAAAACTACACACCATCCATCATCCCATATGGTAGAAAATGTGGAAATTTTGTTTGGTAGTGTTTCTTTTATTCTATAACCTAATTTCTTCTTATTTTTTTAAAAATATTTTTTTAGTAGCACTTGATCGTTGCTTAAATTTAAGCAAAGCGAAAATAAGCGCCAATTAAATGCGCTTAAGCGCTCATTGCTTAATCCTGTTGTTTTTTTATAAAATTAAGTGTTGTACATGCATTTAGCGCTTAAGCGATGCTTAAGCGGCGCTTAGGCCTGCTTTTCATAACGTAGGATAACTCTAAACGTGATATGTGTTTTGTGAGGCAAGGGTATATGAGGACGCTCACCTGTGTACCCTAGAACTTAGTGATGGTCTGACTTGCCTTCGTGAGGCAGTACCTATGTGATGGTATGTGATTGAGCATCGAACCCAATTACGACATAGTGTTTCATCAACATTAATGATGGTTGCATGAGTTATCATATATCTGAAGGCATCTTAGCGGTGATGCGAGACCTTACTGATGGTCGAAGTGATTGCTTAATTGTTATGTGTGCTATGATTACTATGCATGCTTTGACTGATGTGTAATCTATGCAGTTAAAACGCTTAGCGGTTCACTAACGGTGAGGATGCAAAAGTTATAATGGAGATAAAGTGGGAATATAGTAGAAAATAGCGGATGTGCAAAAAACTTCATTAGATATAAAACCAAATATTTAAAGTTAATTTATTCTCATTCTCTCACCATTTATATAGGAAAAATAAACATTGTTTAATCTTATATAGCAAAAGTGAAGAATCTTAAGATTTATACAGTCTAGATTTAGTGGCTATGATAGATTTCTATCTTATACTAAGCATTTATGCCTTAAAGTTAGGTCTTTACCATACTTTGTTAATTTGATTCAAAAGAGAACTAGTCAAATCAACCTATTACATTCATTTTGTTAAAACGGGTGCTAAAAAGCCTTGATTAGCGGGTGTACTGAAATATAGCAGAGCTTAAAGCAGATCTACTGTTTAATAGCGTTATATTGAAAAAGCGTAACGGTCGAAGAGCATTATGCGCTATAGCGGAAACTTTGCAGAGCTTTAGCGGGACTTTAACTACATAATGTGCGACTGAGATGGATGTCTTGTGATGTAGGTATTACTGCATTAGATACCCCGACACTCGTATTGTACTTAGTGACGTACACCTATATGATGATAGTATAACATATACTATGTTATGTGCTAACTTGTTGAATGCAGGGACAGGGCAAGTATGATCCTACATACCTTGTGTTCCTATTTACTACATCAGCATTTATAGTACCTTGAAATCATATCAGTCACGCCACTGTTGTCTAACTCAAGATTTTATAATTTGCTTCTTATTACCTCGAGTACTCTTAAATGAGTAGACTAGATAGTAAGTTTGGGATTGGTGCATGGAGTCGTTCGAAGGACAAGCAGGAGGCCGACGCTAATCTATACTTTAGATTTATCGTTATTTTGCTGTGTAGAGCTATGGAGCTTTATGAGTGCTATGCTATATTTATTTAGAGACAGTATTTTGAGTTTATTATTTGATGTGTAATCTCTATTATCTGCTTGTAACTTTGATGGATCTTCTGCACTCTGATTTGATTTTGATTCATTTAGTTATATTACTATCTTGTGTATTTTATAAGTATATGATTATTATATATTATTCCATATGCTGTGAAATACACGATAGGTTTGATTTGGAGTTTAGTTACTTTACCATGCTTGACAATCATCCTACATCGGTCGGGTATCATCGTAGCGCACTCTAGAGGTTATATTAGGTACTAGAGGTGTAGAGCGATCGTCATAGACGGTCTTCCAGTCATCATCTTGCTGCAGGTTTTGTTACAACAATCTTTTGATTGTTTCATTTATCATTTTGACATTGCCTACATTTTGCCCTAAATGGCGAACATCGTGTGTGTCACCACGTGATCGACTTGGAAAACGGTCATGGTTAGCACGACGGGTCTTAGGTTTCCCTATCTCCAAGGAGTCCATTCGCCAGCAATTTCGGTGCGGAGTACATCCTCTATCAGTATTTCCAACTGTATCTCCTCTAGCGACTTCATTCTAAGGACCAGCATCATGCACGTCACTATCAGCATCACTTCCAGAGTCATCCCCAAGGTCCACTTAGGCTCCAGATCAATCTATAACGATCAATGTTCCATCAGTATCGATCAAGCTTTTAAATCTTAGATTTCGGTCACATTTCGTCTTGCAATTTTCACATAAGCTATTTCGTATCGGAGGAGATCCCCGACGAGATGAGTGCATCTCGGGTGTAAATCTCGGATCTTAATGTACATCTCGAAAATATCTCGAAGTAACTTATGTGTCTAAAATTGATTTTTTATTTATGTATTTAACACCTACAATTTTCAAAGTAACAACAAAAATTGCAACACACTTATTTGTACAGAAAAAAGAATTGAAATTAATGGTTTGGAGAAGAGTAGTAGTTTGATTAACTTAATTTATTTGGTAATGATTGAATAATATCCTCTTAGTCGAACGTAAAAAAACAAATGTAGTCTTTTATTGTGACTCTCAAGATAAAAAGTAAAAAATATGTTCAATGAGTAGATAAATTAGTAATTGGATTGAGTAGGTTCTTCTGAATCCAACTAAAAATGAAAAATATTACGTAAAGGAAAAAAGATAAATTTGGGTGAGATCTCGAATATAGATTTTGATCCATATTTCAGATAAGATTTGAATATTTTGGACAAGATGAGTGTCAGGGAAGATATAAAGAAGAACAGATGTCTCGTTTCGTCTATGTGTGAAAAGAAGATCTCGGAGGAGGTCTCGGGCGAGATATATGAGATTCAAAACCATGGTACTGATCGAGTTTCGAGCTAGGGATTTTGCTTCAGTTCGTTTTCTCTGATTCCTTGTTGCTCAGCACCATTTCTCGCACTTTCTGCTTCGCATCTCTATGTCGGTCTATAGAACTTTCCTCGCTTAAATCGAATGACGAATCCTCTTTATCATCACGACGTTTCCAATCAGATCCTTCTCCTTGACCGGGCTACTAAAATCTGCAATAAGGTTGATTGTTTCTTCATCTCCTCCATGATGGACAATTAAGGTTGTTGCATTTTCCTATCCATATCTACAATCATAAGGTCTAATTTCTGTTTCGTTTAAACTTTTGGTTGCTTCGAAATTTGCTCTTCATCGGCTTTATGTTGAGAACCTTATGGCTCTTCATTGATTGCTCATGATCCACTGGAAGCCTTTCTAGTGGTCATTTCTTTTAGATCCAATTGAAGATTTTATGCAAATCCTAGTAGTAATCATAGATGTGATCACGATCTTCGTTCTCAGTGAAAGTACCAAATAATGTTTGCATATGAAGCAGGAAAACACCCCCAAATGAATAAAAATTAAATGAAAGAAATGCGAGAAAGTAAAGAACGAAACGACATTTTTATAGTTGTTCGACAAATTTTATGGCCTACGTCCATTTTTTAGTTTTTATAGGTTGAGATTCACTAATACAATTGAAATACAAGATGATTCCAGATATATAATTGCTTGATTTCAAGTTTAGAAAAGTTTCCATGTAAAAATCATTCAAGAGTCCAACAAAATTGTTTTTCATGTCTTAGTTTGTACGTAACGACGAATTCATACATCAGAATTGCCTGATCTTCTTTGAGTTGCTCAAACATCCAGATCTGAGAATACAAGATGAAGATCGAGTCAAATCTTCCTAGTAGATCTGATATCAATATACGAATCGACGTCGTTCAATATTTTTAACCAAGCCTTCATTCCTTTCCTTAGTGTTGCTTAAATCTTCAAGTCTTGGATCTTCAAAATCAAAATTATAGATCTGATCGATCGATATACCTTCAAAACTTTCTGTTTTCGAACTTACTTGTAGAATCATAACAGAAGCGAAGTAAGTCCAATTCTTAGTTTTGAATCGATTGGTATCGATTGATATTGTTGCTTCTATACTTAGTATTTTTCCTTGGTACTCCATTCTTAACCTCTTCCAAACTTCCCCATCAATTCTTTTGCCATTTCATAATTCAATTTCATCGAATTGTCGCTTGGTTCAAATAGGCCAAGTCTCTAAATATAATGGAGTGAGCCCCCTTATATAATACTAATATTCTTTTCAAATCACAAAATTGATGTAATATCAGACGTTAAAATGGTAGATAAGATGAAGGGTGCTTCAATACGTCTCTAAAACCATCATGTACATTTAAAATTGCTGAACGTTGTATTTTCATCGAAATATTTACACCTTTATGAAAATGTAGAAGAAAAGGACATACAAATACAGAAAGAGAGATATCTGACCTAATGTCATGATTACAGAAAATTAAATAAACACGCAATACACTGGCATTGATAGAATAATCATCTGCGGAGCTCAGCTCAAATCATTTCGACCAAGTGTTTGAATTATAGCTTCTAAGACTTTGACCTCGTGATCTTTCTTTGATATCTCTTCTTGCTTCAGACGCAACTCTTCCATGTGTAGCTGAAACACCTCTGCTAAAAATACAAAAGAGAAAATGACAACACAGAAGGTGAAGGCTACAAAAGCATTTGGATACTAATTCTTCGAATACTCATTCCTATTGAGCGTTACATCCTACCAAGCAAACCATGTTCAAGTGTCAAATTTCACTTTTAGCATTGGAAAGATATTGCTTTGCTTGAGGAAAACACTTGTTTATGAATCAACACATCATTAATGAATAAAAATAAGAGAATCTGTATACATTAATATTCTGATGTGAAGTATATAAATAGGAACACCATCAAGTTTTCCAAAAAAATTAGGGTTATTAGGACTTCAACACATTTCTCAAAGGATCTTAGAGCATCTTCAATAAGCATGTCAACGGGATAGGTTCGGTCCATATATTTTAAAACCAGGACCTAAACCGGGTCTGAACCCGTTGGGTATTTCAAACGCTATACCATAACCCATCAGGCTTTTAAAACCCGCTGGATAATACTCATATACCTACACTAAAACCATACTTTAAACTTGCAATTTTTATAAAAAATTATATACAAACGATGTCATATACAAATTGGGTGGTGATAAAGCTAAGTTCAAAATAAAAGAATGCAAAAACATCACATGCAAACAAACAAAATGGAAAACAAATAAAGTTCACACTCATGTTCTGGTATTAAGAAAAACTAATAATCGGGTCGGATTCAACCGGACCGGGTTGTGATCAAACCATATCGGACCTTAATGGTAACCGGATTGGACCTGAGTAGTTGGAGCTAAACCCATATCCGCATTAATAGGACGGATTCGGGCTGTGTTCGGACCAAAATTCGCACCATTGACATGCATAATCTTCAACAATAGAATATTATTGTTGGGGAGACGGCTAACGTCACGATATTAACACTCCCGCTATCTCAATGACGAGTATCAATAATGGAACTTACCCAAGTTATTTAAATTTGGATAGACCCCGATGGCTGGTTCACTAGCTGTTGCATATGCTTATGTAAACTCACCCCGTTCAGCATTTTATCACTCACCAATTTTCATTTCCTCTTACACATACTTCAAGTTCATAATTACATACAAACTCAATGGCTTCATCGTCCACAATTCCCCGATGACAAGGACTGGATCCTCTAGTACTTTTTGTTATGACCAGACGAACCCAAGTCTGACAAGATCGACATGCTTTGTTAGATCCTTATAACGACCTGAATTTAAATCCAACTAAAAAATTTAGCATCCATGGTCACTCCTACTGCCAGGCAGAAAAAACATGTTCCAAAAAAATATTTCAGGAACAATGTAAGTAAATTCTACTATTAATTTTTATCTGTTCTACTATTTTACACTTAAATTATTATAAATTTGCTTTTTTTTATCAGGTTCATGATATTCAGTGTCGTGGATCTTTTGCCACGGTTACTCGTAGGTACGACAAAAATAGCACCACATCAAGAGCTAATCAACATACTGGATAAGATTGGTTTGTACTACCTATTTTTCAATTCGTTGATGTATGATCAATGGTGGCCAGCAGTTATGTTTAGTCCTAGTGCAAAACAACCGACATTTCAGTTTAATTTCGACAAGCTCAAAGTCTACTTGATTTTTTAAATGTTGACTGGACTATATTTAGTCCTAGTGCAAAACAACCGATATTTCAGTTTAATTTCGACAAGCTGGCTCAAAGTCAACTTGATTTTTATATGCTGACTGGACTATCTATTGGTTCTAGTCCTCCATCGTCATATCTACATAGTGCATTAGATGATAAGGTAATTTTTTAAGCACGGCTACATGTTAATTTCTAGTTTCTGAATATATATCAAATCTTGGTTTATTTTTAGATTGTCGAAATTCTTCCTGACAGAGTCAAGGGTAACTTGATTATGTAACTTGATAATATATAAGATTTTTCGGCATGTGCAACGCACGTGTATATAAAAGCCTCTTATAAAATTATCAAATTTAAATAAAATTTAAAATTTCTATGCTGTTTGATAGAAATAAACTGAAAAATGCATAAAAAAGTAATTTTTTGTTGGGAGTAGGATTTGAAATTGTAATCTTGTTTATGTTTTAGAATTTTCATTTGAAGATGGATGTTAATTTTTTTTGACGGTAGGTTTTAAACTCACGACCTTTTGTTTATAAGGGTATTTTTGAAACTTCACGATCAGATCAAAAGATTGTGTTTCAATTTCAATTATTAATAAAGATTTGACTCTTGCAACGAATTTTGTTCCAAATAAAAATATGCTTTTTAGTTTTACTTTTATGGCAAATTCTATTCGTATACTAAAAAAATGTTTTTTCTGCTGAACGATTTTTGAATTAGTTTAAGGACGAAATTAATCACCTTCTTAATTGCAATGATAACATGACCTTTTCTCTTAAACACATAATTAAAACAATAAATTAATACAGTTGGCTCAAAAAATGACACAACACTCCAGATCAATATAAAACGAGAATAATAAATCTAAAAACGAAAATAAAATCTTGAACACACAGGATTTTGTAGTGGTTCGGTCTCAAATTAATTGCCTACAACCACTTTAATTTTATTTTAGATGGTTTTGCACAAGTACAATCGAATTACAAAGTTTCAATTCTAGAAAATCCAATGAAATTCGAGTACGGCAGCACTTGGTGGCAAAATTGAGTTTAAGAAGAAAGAAGATTCAAGATCATAAAAGATGCTCATTTTTCGTTGCCAAGGGACGAATATTTATAAGGAAATTCATCCATCAAAATGGCTAGCTCGCGGAAGACCGGGTAAAAAATCCAATCCATGCTTTAGGCATGAAGGACGAGTAAATATCGTAGTTCAAATCACATGTCGGTACCGGTATGATCATGCAACTTGTATTTTCAAAGTTTCCTCATATTTGTTCAAGTCCCCAACTTCGCTGTAAAAATTGTTCTTACATGATACAAATCATGTCGGTATATAAATTTGTCATATGTGAGTCTTGTCTTTTTATATAAAGCACAAGGCGTTGTCACCTACTACTCAGAAGTGGACCCCACATCACAGATCAATTCGGTATCAACATGATTGATCATGTTGATACCGACATTATTTGACTTATGCAAATTTTTATCAAACTTATTGTGCTTCTTCATCATTCCTGGCATCTCTTAAGCTTCTTAATCCATTCTTACACCATCTAGAAGTCCAGATTCATCAAGAAGTCGTTTGGTTCAAATGTTGGATAACACTTGCCCCTAAAGTATGTTTTCATGAAAACAAACATGTTTTGGATCGAGACAAACGATTATATGCTAACTGCAAAAGGATCATCAATCAACCAACGGTCATCTTAAAGCATCGCGTCTATTCCAAAAGCGTTTGTTCACTGCTTTAAATAGTCACTGAATCATCTCTTTTCTGCAGCAAATTTGAAGCCTTCGATTTTTTGGAAGCTACATCTTATTTTGATAGGAGGCTTCTTTTCTCATTCTCTTTTTTTTTTAATGTCGACCCCGATATGAACATGTCGGTACCGACATGATTTCTAAGTGGAATATAAATACAACACTTAGAAATTTTCCACCACTTCACCTTCATTTCTCAGCATACTTGGTCCTTGCTTATCGTGATTTCCAACCGCCACTTTCTTGTAACCTACAACGTCATCGCCGACTTTCTTAGTGTCATCGCCTGCAATCTCAACACTGCCACCATCTAAGCTACTCTATCAAGTCGTCGCCGACTATTTCCATTCAAAGCTTGTCAGATCTCAATCTTGAACTTATGTTAGGGTTGTCAATGGATACCCCAAAAATTCGAAATCCGTCCACATCCGCATCTGAAAAGCGGATAAATATCCGATATCCGGAAAACGGATGCGAATGCGGATATGAAGATATCCACATCCGAAAATTATCTGTTCGGTTTTTGTCAAAATTATAGTTCAAATTATGTATATTAGTGCAGTGAAAGATATTCGTTTATTGTTTTATTACGTTAGTAGTTTATATTATATGCGCTTAATGCTTATTAACTGCTCGAAATTATTTATTATCATCATATTTGTTAATTTTTAACACTTTTATAATTAATGGGATTAAAAGATATTTATTTTAAACTAAAATTTTCCTTTTACAATTCTTGATTTATTGATCGTTAGGGTATAGGATAATTATCCGATATCCGTCCGTATAAGCGGATGCGGATGCGGATATTGCACTATCCACGTCCGAAAGCATCCGTTGACAGACCTATTATATGATTCAGCCTTGACTTGGCGATGCCAACACTGCCGCCATCTCATCACCGTTAACGTCGAGTCATGGTCGTCAACTCATATTCGACTTTGATTTCATACCTCCCATTCCACCATTGTCGATTTGAAATGTTAAACTCGAGAATCTTATGCTACACAAATATGGATCCAAGCTTTCTCGGATCTAACCCCAAATTTCTCCTCCTTGCAATTGCTTGGTGTCCACTTCGAGAATCTTATGCTAAGAAAGGCGTTGGCTTTGAGTTTTTTTCCGTATGACCATTTTTGTTGATTTTTGACTAGTTTTTAATATGTGAAAGGGAGGTGATCGATTTTCATCGAACTTCGGTTGAATATAGACTAGTGACTCGGTTTCGGTGGGATAGTTTCAAGAAACGGTCATATCGAACGCACATCGACATCCAAAAAATCACGTGTTGACGCTTTGAGTCAAACATTACAATCTTATGATCCTATAAAGAAAAGCTCTATGCCGCTCCGAACAATGATTTTGTTATCGTATATACTACGATAACAGGTGAAATCTAACACACAGTTCTGTAGTGCGACGGAACTCGTTTACCAGTACAAGCAGGCTATCTACACATAGTGTTCGCGTACACCGTGCTATGGACACAAGACACACTAAATTGACACTTTTCACCGCCTCGATCAATATGCAAAATCCGGTTGGTCAATACATGTCAACGTCTGTTGGACTCTGTACGTTGGCTATTTTATACGGTTTTATTCAATGTAGAGCATCAAAATAAAACATACATGATCACATTCATCATCAAGTTTTTCAGTTTAAAATGACCAACCCTGAATGATTTTCCCATCTTCGGCCAAGTGCTAGCTCTTCTACACCTCCAGAGTAGGCTCTTCTACTCCATCAAGAGTAAGGCGTTCAATCACTCAAGAGCTTCAACTTCAAACTGTTCCAGCAATCTGGCCTCATGACCCAACCCCTCCAAGGAAGGATCAGCTTGTTCTTATGACCCTGGATAATCCTTCGGACCAAACACCTTCCAAGTTGTATGCCAAGGAACTCATGACAATCTGCATCAAGTACGTGATCCATGAAGATGAGGTCATTTTGCATGAACCCCATCAAATGGTTCATCTCCTACCAATAGGCTACACCACATGCAATAAATATACGTGTCTCTCGGGGGTCTTGCCCCTTCAATGAATGTTTTGAAATTCTTTCTTCAAGAGCTCAGGCTAGCTCCAACCCAAGTACACCCAAATGATTACGCCCTGTTGAGCTCTCTTTACGTTACATTTATATCGTATGGAGAAGCTACGAGAAGGTACTGGATAATACAGTTCCGAAACTCCACGGATTTCTTACCCTCCTCGCGGCTCATATCATGAATCAAATATCAAAACGCAAAGAAGAAAAGAGAGGGAAAGGCGCGAAGCCGAAGAAAGGCGGCGTCGTCGAGAAGAACAAAGGGAATCGCGTGACTATCCCAAACCCAACTACGACTCCCATCGCCAACATCAATCTTTTCTGAATATCATTTATCCTCTCTTCCTGATCTTCCTTCATTCACTCGGCCTCTTACTGCATCTATCGCAGCTCCCTAACAATCTAAATCGATCAGCCTTATCTCTTCTCAAAGATCCCACAAAACTAGGAAAGAAATCACTTCTCAACGCACTGCTTCTCCCCTTGAAGGCCAATCTAGAGCTCTTATCACGAAAATGTAGGCAGCATTTCCTGACTTCTGCCTGGAAGGAGTTAGATTCGATTGGGACGTCAAAGATCTCATGCAGAGCTACGCGAATGAAGGTCTTGATAGGCTTAACAAGGTCATGAAGCAGCTATTCCAGTGGAAGAGGCTAGCCAAGGCCTTTTGGACGTCAACAAAGTCAACCAGTTGTTCATTCAAAATTTCGACATCGAGAGAGCCGATCAAACTCGCATTTGCAAAGGTTACAAGAAAAAAACTGGCTAAGCTTCAGAAGAGAGATGAAAAGGCCAAATCCATCCAAGGTTCACAAAAGAGGTTAACCGAACCGTCCGCTGCTCAAAGAGCTGAGAGTATGGTTCTCAAAGAGTAGCCGAGGAAGGCACACGCCTACGACGATAACTTGGCAAAGGAAATCAAGGCCCAAGAGGCTCAAAAGGCCGAACTCCAAGTGAAATCGATAAGCTTAGAGCCCAACCGTAGGCTAAAAAGGATTCCAAGATGCAGGCTCAGAATGAGTCTGCTAATTTAAAAACCAAGTTGGCTAACGTTGAAAAAGAAAATGCAGAACTCAAGGCCAAAGCAGCCCAAACTGAAGAAGAAACTGAAGCCACCCTCCCTTAATTTTTTGCAAACATCATCGAGAGGAAGAATCTGAAATGGCTGGGTGGCTACCCCATTACGCTGGCCGATGCTTGGGAAGAAATTCTAAATATGACCAGAAACGCCGGCCATGATGTCGATGAGGAGATGCTCAAAAGCAAGCTTCTCGACGAGGAAGATTTAATGGCCCTAGAAGAGGACGGAAAAATTATGGCTAAAGAGGCACTAGCTGAGAAACAAGTGTCTACCGAGTCTCTCGCCGATCCCAGCTCTTCAGCCCGTGGGGACGACACTTCTCTCATTCAAAAGAGGCTCATGTAGAGACTGTCACTTCTACGGCAACCATTCTAGAGGTTCACAACCGAAACACTTGCGGTTGCGGCTCTTGATGCTGCCACCTCCGAAAGTTACAACTCCGAATTCTAGCATTCACTGTTTTGATAATTTCACCCTTTCTATCTTCGGATCCCACGGCTCTTGAAGAGAGGGAAATCGCTAAGGTTTCTTTAAACAAAAATCTTCATCTGCCAAAGGTATATCTCTAACATCTATGGTCTTCGGGAGGCTTCAGCTCTCACTTGAAGACATCACGAACCTTTATCGTTATGTCTGCAAATTTACAGGTCATCCATCACTGCCTCCTCCGCCACTGACATTCATGCGCTGCGTCCCAGTGCTACCACAGCTACATCCATCGTCGTCACCACAGCGTTTGTCTCAGCAACTCATCCCTCCAATTCGGGCCCCGAGACTAATTCTGAGGTGATAGGAGCATTGGAAGGCCTGAAAGACATTGATATATCCATCGACGATGAAGTAACAAAAGTCGGTGAAAAAGATCCTGACTCTAGTCCCATGGCGGAAAGGCTAGCTCTTGATATCTCAAAAATCAAAGTCAAACAAGAACCTGGTACGGAGAAGTCCCCCGCCAGTTCAGGCAAATCATCTTCTACCCTAAAGATTCTACCTCTCAAGATCAAACCACCCTTAAGACGTGCTACTGATGCTTCTAAAGTTTCTCCTGATGCTTCTGAGAAGTTTGAGGATCCCGTTTACTGGACCACTAAGGAGGAGCTTACCACTTCATAGAAAAGCTTCTCAAAGAAAGAGAAAGAGATAGAGAAAGAGTGGCAGGGGACAACATCAAGCAGAAACATCCCGCCGAGCAGCTGACATGAGGTGGCAAACGAGGGAAGATGAAGTAGATGACTGCCAGCTTTCGATGACATTTTCCTTTTCCCTTTTTCCATTTTGTCTTTTGGCGTCATTATGTATATAAGCCGACGTTGTGTAGGAACGGCCCCACAAATCTTGTATGAAAAGTTATGTAAATAAAGGGATTGTTTTCTGCTAAATATTTTCCTTGTTTACATTACTGCAACTTTTATTTATGTTGCCTATATACTTGCATGCATCATAGTATAATCAACTATAATTTAATATTCATGCATTTGTCTCTGATCTATGCAATTCATTTTTCACTGTAACTCTATACATACAAATAAATTTCTGTAATTGCTTAGTATTATTCTGTTAGTTTCATTATCATAGGTAAAAACGTTTTTCAGTTTGACTAAATAAATTGATATTTCATTGGCTAACTCCATTTATCTTTGGCTAGTTATACCTGCAAAGGGCTCAATTCTGCACAGATTCCTATTTTTGGGCATCGGTGTCTTGAACGTCTGTCTCTGGGCATCCATTCTTGATATCACCTATCTCCGAACGATAATCAAAGATACTTCGTCGACCAACCTTGTTTATCGTCGGTCGAACGTATCGCATTGGGCCGTAAACAAGATTGCACCTGCAAACAGATTCAATTCCATGTAGATTCCCATCTTTGGGATTCGATGTCTTAGATGTCTCTCTCCGAGCTCTCTGACCTTGCATATCTCTGGATGCTGGTCAAAGACTAAATGTGTAAGGGAAAATCGTCTGATCGACGCCGGTACGATTATATTCTAGTGATCCGATCATGGACCTAAGGAGTTCACCGGTAGCTATCTCCGAATACTTAGACATCTGGTTTTTCAAAACATAGAATGCCCGATTTTGCCACTGATCACATAGCACAAAGTCTGACTTTTAAGAATATGGTTCCATTGATTTCAAAAGCCAACTTTATTTATAAACGAAAGAATGGTAGACTTTGCCTTATTACCCAAGTCAGGACTAATATGACATATTATTTGCAAAATATAAACCTAAGTGACGTATTATTTGCAAAATATAAATCTAAGTGAACTAATGCCGTAAATATTCGTTATTCCATACCCGTGGAATTGATATCCCATCAATAGTTGATAGCTTGAAAGTTCCATTTCCAAACTTCTGTTCAATCACATAGGGACCTTCCCAATTCGGACCAAGTGCCTCTGTATCAGGAAAGACCAGTTTCAAAAAGGAATCGCCTATCTCGAAGGTACAGTTTCTGATTTGACGTTGAACTATTTTGCTACTCTTATGTGGTAAGCAGTTACCCTCAGGTCAGTCCCTTCTCGTCACTCTTCGACCAAGTCGATGGACTCAAGCAAGAGTTCATCATTCATCTTGGGATCATAGCAGTGTTATTAAAGTGCTCGTCTAGGCGCACTGACGTGTTGCCCAAGGCACCAACCTAGGACTTTTCTCCTCCTTAAGGCGCCAACGATGCACAAAGCGTCGGAAAAGAACGTCGGGGCTGAAGCTTCGGAAAATCGATGCATCGAAAAAGGTGCGCTTCACTATTTGTCGAGAAAACAAGGGCTTTGGCCATAATTGAGCTCGTTTGAGGTGCATTTGGCAATTGTCAATCTCGACCTCGATTCAAAACCAACTCGCGTAAAAAAAATCTAACTCATGATCTCGACTAAGTGGTATGCCGCCGAACAACGACCCAGATCTACCGCCGCCGTCGAACTCAAGTACCGCCTGCCGCCTTCACCTCATCACATCTCGCATCATCTCAATCTCTGGTCCCGATCATCTAAGGTATATTTTTATTTTAACTCTGATCTGAATATTATATGTTCAACTGTATATAGCATTTTAAATCTTTTTGAATTAGCTTTTAAAGCTAGTTTAGTTGTAATTTAAAACTTTATGAAATATAAATTGATTTATGTTTTAAATTTAAATTAGTTAATTTAAAATTTAGTTTAAAGTTATAATTTATAACTGAATTTTAATTTTAATTTAAAATTGTATTTTTATTTTATATTGAATTTAAAGTTTAAAGTTTTAATTTTAAATTGAACTTTAATTTTGAAGTTTCAAGTTTTAAGTCAAATTTTTAAATTGAATTCAAAGTTTCAAATTGTAATTTTATATTGAATTTTATTTTCAAAGTTTTAAGTTTTAATTTTAAGTTCAAAATTTTAATTTTTAATTGAATTTTAAGTTTAAGGTTTAAGGTTTTAAGTTAAAATTTCAAATTGAATTTAAAGTTTTAATTTTAAATCGAAATTTAATTTTAAAGTTTTAAGGTTTTTTGAAGTCTAAAATTTAATTTTAGTAGCACTTAAGTGTAGGTTTTCTTATTGAAATCAGAAAAAGTGATACTTAAGACGTCCAAAAAAGCCGTAGGAGCAAAACAAGCGCTATGCGCTAGCCTAGGGCTTTTTCGCCTTGACAACATAGACGGTGTTATTAAAGCGCTCGTCTAGGCGTGTCTAGGCACCAAAAAGCCTTAGGCGTCAGGCTAAGGCTTTTCTACCTCTCAAGATCTACCGTCGTCGTCGAACTTGAGTACCGCCTGCCGCCTTCACCTTGTCACATCTCGAACTGAGTTCTGTTATCAGTGAGTTACTGTATATAACATTCTAAATCCTTTTGAATTAGCTTTAAAGCTAGCTTAGTAGTAATTTTAAAACTTTATGAAATATAAACCAATTTAAGTTTCAAATTTAAGTTGGTTAATTTAAAGTTTAAAGTTTTAATTTATACTTGAATTTTAATTTGAATTAAAAAAATTAGTTTTAATTTTATTTGATTTTAAACTGAATTTAAAGTTTTAAGTTTCAATTTTCAATTTTCAATTGAATTTTAAAGTTTCAAGTTTTAAAGTTTTAAGTTTCAATTTTCAATTTTCAATTGAATTTTGAAGTTTCAAGTTTTAAAGTTTTAAGTTAAAATTTTTAATTGAATTTAAAGCTTTAAGTTGTAATTCTATATTGACTTTTATTTTTAAAGTTTTAAGTTTTAATTTTAAATTGAATTTTAAGTTTAAAAGTTTAATTTTTAATTGAATTTTAAGTTTAAAGTTTATGGTTTTAAGTTAAAATTTCAAATTGAATTTAAAGTTTTTAAATTGAAATTTAATTTTAAAGTTTCAAGTTTTTTGAAGTCTAAAATTTAATTTTAGTAGTACCGAAGTGCAGGTTTTTTAGCTGAAATCAAAAAAGTGATAGCTCGGCGTGTTCAAAAAAGTGCTAAGCGCCAACCCAGGGCTCTTTCGCCTTGACAACACAGGATTATAGTGCAATCTTCGATGAAAAAGGGATCTGATCGGTACCATAGCCTCAGCTCTGTAGGCTAAGACGAATGGAATATGGTCAGCTGTGGACTTATGAGTTATCCTATAAGCCCACAATGTAAGCGATGACTCGTTAACCTAGTTGTCCTTGACCATCTTCAATCTCTTCTTGATGATGGATTTGATTATCATGTTCACCGCCTTCACATGTCCATTCGTTTGTAGGTGTGTTACTGCTGAGAAGCTCTTTTCAAATCAATACCGAGCGCAGAATAATTTGCTCGGCACTCTCGAACTAAGTTCCGTTATCAGTGATTATCTTTTGTGGAACTCCGTATCTACACAAAATGTTATCCACTACAAAGTTGATCACTTTCTTCGAAGTGATTGTTGTTAGTGGTACCGTTTCGACCCATTTTGTAAAGTAATCCACAACCACTAGTCCACTACGTCTCTCGACATCGGTAGCACATCGATGATATCAATTCCCCACCCCGCAAATGGTCATGGGTTAACTATTTGTGTAAGCTCAATGAATGGGGTTCTTGGTATCTTTGCAAATCTCTGGCACTTATCACATTTTCTAGAATAATTAATCGCATCTCAGCTGACCGTTGGCCAGAAGAATCCATAGCGAAGAACCTTATTTGTTAATGGCTGCCCCTAGTGTGATCACCACAGCTACCTACGTGTACTTCTGCAGGAATTTTCTTAGCTTCATCTTTGATGACACACCTCAGCAAGGGCATTGAAGATCCTCTCTTATACGCACTCTTTCTTGCATAATGAATCGATGTACTTTACGCAGAAGTTTCCGTCATTCATTTCTTCCGTCCGGGAGAGTCCCTTTTAGCAAGTATTCTTTAATTGGAGTCATCTACGACTCATTCTCTTCCTCGACATCTAAGATCCAATCAACATCTATCTCCTCCATGCTTGGAGTCGTCAAAGTCCTCAGATCTGACCAACTTGGCCAGTGAATCAGCTTTCTTTTTTGATAGCAAGAGTGATAATTTATGCAGAGCACTCATTTTGGTGTCTCGGACGATCGAACTTAGGGCCTCTAGAACTAGCTAGTGAATCGGCTTTCATATTCTCTGCCCTAGGGATGTTCATTATCGTATAATGTTTGATATCATTCCGTAATTCCAGTACTTTCGTCAGGTAAGAGGCAAGTCTCGCTTCCTTAGCCTAAAATTTCTTTTCACCTGACAGACCATCAACTGAGAGTCACTGAATATATGCAACGTCTTGACTTTCAGTTTCTTTGTTATCTTGAGACCCACAATCAATGCTTTGTATTCAGCTTTGTTGTTCATCGTCAAGAACTCTAGCTACAAGGCTTAATAGATCCTGCGTCCCTCGGGGGTCACCGGAACAACTCTAACCCAAGAATTATGCATGTTGGAGGCTCCGTTCACGTATAACTTCCATCGAGAAAGCTGAACTCATTTCTCTTCCTTTTCATCATCCTGGACGATGAATTCGGTGATGCAATTCGTTAATGCATGTCTTCGAATCGCCTTCCTACGGTGGTAAGATATATTGTATTGGCTTAACTCGATATTTCATTTTATTAATCTTACTGAAGTCTCGGATCGATATAATACTTCTCTGAAAGTGAAGTGGATTGTGTATATATAGCAAGCTATAGATAAAAGTGTGTAAATAAAATTCTAAGCTATCTACAGATAAAATATAGTAAAGTAAAGAACGTGCACACCAGAATTTTTATACTGGTTTGGACCACCGTGCTATGTCCAGTCCCAAAATCTCTATTCCAGCTTTTTACTCACTAAAAACCCTCGCTTCACCCATATGAATGGGTCTATACAAGTTCCTGAGCCGCTGAACATGTCTTTTCACTAACTTGATACAAACAAACTTTGACAATATATGTGTCCGGATACACTGATATGCCCAATACAGTACAAGCTCCTATAACTTGCAAGAACCTGTTTGTAGATGAACGTGCAGGAGTTTAGAATGTCAAAAATCAAAGTATTGATGGTTGTAGTTGAATGATCGTTGATTTGAAGATATTAAATAACGTACGGTTTCTGATTTTAGATCAAAGAATTAGAAAGAAAGTTAGGTGCTATTCCTCTTAAAATTAAGGATATTTATATATTTGAAAGAGTTTGAGGAAGCGATATGTTTGTTCACCATTGGAGAAGATCGCATCTGAAGAAAGAGGAAGAAACGCAACCGTTCGAATGAAGAGAAACAAAAAATTTATTTTAAATTTTTTGAAACAAACTTGTGCACCATGGCATGCCACCGATCCATCGGTGAATATGTTTGGTTCACATTTTCTGAAGCTAAAGGACCTTATAAAAATATATAAAAAATTCATAAAAATAATTTTTAAGATCTTAAAGGTTATAAAATGATGATGTGTGATTCTTGTGAATTTTAACAATATATATCTAAGACACACTGACTCACAAATACACAGTCTTCGAGTGTTCTTCTAATAGACGCTCTTTTGAACATGTAGTGTGATTTCTTCTCTCTCTGGAGCTCTGTGATGACTCTTGATTTTCCTGCTTAGACTATAGTATAGAGTTATTGTAATCAAAATTCGAGAAATCTTGCTAAAATTCTTTCCTTTTTTTATGATGACAACTCATATATGCATTCATGAAAGGATATTATAAAGACGCTTATATGAATACAACACTCCCCCTAATATGTTCCCAACGTATTTTATAATTTTATAACTCTAAAACTCCTCCTGAATATACGCATATATTTCTTCCTCTTTGTCCTCACAAAAAGGAGAAAGTATACGATAATAGAATGCATAGAAAAGACATCACATAATGATCATCACAACACAAACAGAATGAATAACACGGAATAATCATTGACATATTTAGATGAAGTATTGCATTCGTATAAGTGTCTTTATAATATCCTTTCATGAATGCATATATAATTATCATCATCAAAAATAGGGAATGTTAAAGCAAAATTTTCCGAATTTTGATGACAACAACTTTATACTATAGTCTAAGCAAAAAAAATCAAACAAGAGCCTTGTAAATCATCATGGGGTTATCGGCCTAATACGATCGTAATCACCATGGGGTCAATCGTCGGCGCCTGCACCTCCATCAGCATCTCTATTTCTGAACTCGATGTCATCATCCATCGTTATTTGTTGTTTCACTGGAGTCTCGTCCTCTATGGCAAAACACGTTTCTTAAGACATATGCCTCAACGAGGTATCATGTCTCTCCATCTCATTCCAGCTTTTCTCAGCAGGATTAGACCCTCCAGAGACGGTTATTAATCACTATTCCTCTCGCAGGCTGTCCTGATCCTTCTTCGTTGGACCCAACCCGATCCATCTGGGGAATCTACCTTTAGGGTTTGTCATTCATCTACCTACCAGCTTGCGGTTGCCTTACGTACTATGTAGTTTCTTCTTTCTTATCGGGGCCTCAATCGCATCTCTCAAATGTTGGCATTCTTTAGTATTGTGCCCATGTGTTTCACGAAAGCGACAAATACTTCATTGAATGCTTTTCTTCCTCAGTTGCCTCTCTCCAAAGCGGTTTCTTCTAGTTTTCAATACCTTACGTGGCAAGGTAGATATTTTTAACATAATCATTCAATGGAGTGTAATCTCCTGGTCTAGTATACCTCATGCACATCTTGGTATCTTGCTTCTTTCCACTAGCGCTTCTTTCTATTAGCATTATTATTGTTCCCAACATTCACGGCAATGTTTCAAGCACTATCACAACTCTATTTAATAGCAACGTTGTTTTACACGATAACAGCCAGTCCCTCTTGACCGTCACTTGCCAATCCAGTAGCCAAATCTGCCTTTTCCAAGAGCAAAAATTAGGATGACTTTTGATAAAACTTCTTCATGGTGGATGGTTGCTTTCTCTTCAACCATTTACCGAAATCAATCATTGGGTTAACCCCATTGATCAACGTCATTAAAACAATCTCTTCTTTGGGGTGTTTACTTTAGTAACTGCAACATTAAATCTTTTCAGAAAGTCCTTTAGAGCCTCTTTGGAACTCTGATGAACATTCTATAACAACATCACGTCCCTTGGTTGAGCGGTTTGGAGCCGAAATCGCTTCATGAACTTCTTTGGTAATTGATCAAAGGATGATATAGATCTCGGCACGAGCCAAGTGAACCACATTGTAACAACTCCATCTAAGAATATAGGAAAGCACCCATATCTCACAACGTCTGTAGCACGAGCACAAGCACTGTCCATACGCCATCTGTACTTCAACAGATTCTACTTTGGATCAGTAGCTCCATCATAAGAGGACATAGTCGGCATCGCGAACTTCTTCGGATACCTCTTTGCTAGAATGTTTCTGGTAAATATGGTTCGACTTGGCGATGAACCCCCACTCATTGTTGTTTCTATACTGATTTTCGTTCAACAACCTCTTAACCATATCGGCGATGTACTCCTTTATGTTTTGGGCGGTTGGACGGCGAGCGTCAAGCATAGTCCTGAGGGTTTGACTCTGCAAACATTATCGATTCAAACATTATCGATTCGTTGCATGATGTTTAGGCTCCCCTATCTCTGGGGAACCCATTCGACCAGACCCTCTGTTGATGCGTGATTGCACCACAGCGTTCGTCTAAATACCCCCAGTTCAAGCATCAGTAGCTTGTCCATCATCCGTGCCAATATCATGCAACTTCGCTTTGCTATCGAACAAGCTTAATTTTCAAGCATTTATGTTGGTACCGACTTGATTGGACATGTCCCGTGTTTTTAAACGCGAAACGCGCACCGAAGCACAAAGACCCCTTGGAGCATAAGCGCAACGCGCAACTGCGAATCGCGCGCTTCATCGAAGATAAGCACGTCATGTGTAAAATTACACACACATATATACACACACATATATATATATATATATATATATATATATATATATATGCGTGTCTATATATATAGACACGCGCACATCTTACACATGTAAATAATGTAAAACATTATGAATTAATAGGAAATAACACATTCATAAGCAAATCAAATTGTCATAAAACAACTAAATCATGTCATGTAATAACAAGATTCAAACTCAAATACTCAACGCCAATTTCAAGTCATAAAAACAAAAAAAACATAGCGAGTTTAACTACTAATCCATATTAGATCAATTCTTGACATAAATCAAGCATCGTCTTCTTCAAGATTTTCAAAATCTTCATCTTGACTATTATTAGGATTTTATCACCCTCGTCAAATTCAATTTCCTCTTTTTCCTTTTCCTCATTGACTTCATTCTCGTTAACTGAACGCCTTTTAGATGATGATACTATATATATACGGTATTAAAGAACTCATTACAGTACTGAAGAAACTCACCGAGACAAATTGACAAGCACATAGCAGACAGAAATCAAAATAATAAAAAAGAAAATAGAAGCAGACAGAAGTTACAGATGAAATATATTAAAGAAGAAGAAGAGAAAGATTAAAGGAGAAGAAAAAGATTAAAGAAGAAGACAAGTTTACCTGGTCGTTGTATGAGTTGAAGCAGCTGGAAGAAAATGATCTCGTTTGAAGAGGCTGATGTTTGAAGCGTGTATGAGTTGAAGTCACAATTAGGGCAAACATAATTATTTTAGACGGTCAAACCTGGTCAAAGCATTCCTTTTTTCCCAAACCTCGCATAGCTTCAACTGAGCATGCATACCTGGCGCGTTGTGCATGAGGCATATACGATAGAAGCGCGTGCATAGTTCAAATCGTGTCGCATACCTTAAGCGAAGCGCTTCAGGTGCGCATCATTGCGCGTTGTGCGTATGTGCGCTTTTAATAACACTGGACATGTCAGTACCGACGTGTTTTTGCTTTTGCTTCATCTCTTGCAGCTCTCTTCTGTGCTGCCTCAGCACCTCTCTGCGTATGTTGTTTTCCATCTCTTATATTTTGTTCTGCGGAAGACGAGCTTTCTTAGCTAGAATCAGAAGATGATTGCCTTCTATCTTTCCTTCGCCTCTGCAATTCGGTCCTTTGCCGGGGCTGAGCCAATGCTACCAATTGCTCTTGCATAGCCTTCATCAGATCCATTTGATTCTTCTGCTACTCTATCATCTTTGTATTCATATCAAAAATCATCCTTTCCATTTCACCCCTTATCACAACCTCAGTCGGCTAAGATGAGGATGCTAGTTGAGCAAGCACAGATTGATTACTCTCTTCAACATGTTAAAATCCTTCATGATCTCCTTCAATAATAGTCCCATATTACGTAGCACCTTTCTTTGGACTCATTTTTTATCAGATATGTAAGTAGATTCCTCTTCAAAATCCAAGTAACTTCAGATCTACAGTAAAGAATCCTTATATTTACCTTTTACATTTTGTTTTAAATCCAGAGTTAAAGCTAGATCTGGGTTGTGAGTCTTCTTTCTTAGTGAAAGCACCAAAAATGTTAAGTTAAAAAATGAATGATATCAATGTCAATCAAAAAGGGGAATAACAGATCTAAAAATGAAAAAACAAGCTTAAACACATGGAATTTTATAGTCGGCCTCAAATCAATTGCATATGTCCACTTTAATTTTCTTTCAGATGGTTTTGCACATGTACAATCAAATTACAAAGTTTCAGATCTAGAAAATCCAATGAAATTTGAGTTCGACGGCACTAGGTAGCAAAAATGAGTTAGAAGAAAGAATATCCAAGAGCAGAAAGAAAATACATTTTTCATTGCCAAATGATGGATATTTATAGTCGAATTCATTCATTAAAGTCGTCAGCTCATGGAAGACTGGATAAAAGAGTATATTCATGCTTCCAAGCATGAAGAACGAGTAAAATTTGTAGTTCAAATCATGTCGGTATCGACATGGTCACTTGAAGACTTAGAAGAAATAAGAGGAAACCTTGAAGATACATGTTAGTGTGTCGGCACCGACGTAATCATGTCGATATCGATATGATTTTGCAATTTATATCTTCAAGGTTTCCTCATATTTGCTCAAGTCTTCAAGTCCCCAAGCTTCATCGTAAGAATTGCTCCTACAAATCATGTCAGTCATACGTGAATCTTGTCTTTTTCTGCAAAATACAACGCGTCTGCACCGCCACTCAGAAGTGGATCCCACATCACAAATCAACTCGGTACCAAAATGATTTAACTTATGCAAATTCTTATCAAACTTCTTGTACTTCTTTTCATCATTCTTAACATCTCTTGAGCTTCTTGATCCATTGTTTCACCACCTTGAAGCCCTGATTCATCAAGAAGTCGTTTGATTCAAATGCTGAATAACAAATAAATATATAAACAAATCAAATCTTATCATCAAATTTTATCATAATCAAGTGACACCAGTCATGACCCTCTCCTCTTCTCTTTTGAGCTCATTCTCTCTCCTTCTCCATTGTTTTAGATATTCCAAACTCTAAATATATTAATAAAACTATACGAAATCCAAACAAAATTTATGTGTATGAGCCAATTAACATTAAAATCAACAAAATATATGAATTTATTTGATTCCAAAATTAGGGTTTACCAAGTTGGGGCAAATGAAGTCTAAAACACTGGCACTCATATATTTTTTATAAAAGAAGAGATTTGTTTTTATTCTGGTGTAGGTTTAGTAAAAAATGATGTATGTTAATTCTATATTATTATTATTTTTTGAAATTGGTACTTTATTACTTACAAATATAATTTACAAGAGGCACTAGCTATAATCCAAACAAGTGATTACAACAAGTGACAAAATTCACCCGTACGGATAATATAGCAATAGAGTGATTAGTTTGCTAGCGATGAAGGTACCGCTTAATAACTAGCTTGTCTCGAATAAAAAAACAAAGCACTAAATTTGCTTAACATTGAAATGTGGAATAAATGCAAAAAACCAACTGTCCCTTGAAACCATCACCAAACTTATCGTTTACCACACATTCCTCATTTCTCCCTTTCGTTATATTTCCTTCTCTTCCACCGCCTTTCACGGAAGAGACAAAATATCAAAAAAGGTGAAAACCATCTCCTTTCGAGTGCATCTCTGACGACATCTTGCAGTTCTATTATAGCACCAACTTCCATAATCATAGAAGCTATGTGAGGATGCAAAGCAGAGGTCAAAGCAACTGACCATAAACCAGTAAACCAATTGATTCTTGAAGTCGATCTAGATAATTCCAAAATTCTTACAAAATGGATTTCCATTGTTGCATGCATCTGTAAAATGTTTTGATTTTCTGATGATGATTATACAATCTTGAAGAATTAATTCAAGCCTTGCATCTTTGGATATACCTTTGCTTTGAAATATGCTTGTGTTTCTTTCGGTCCATATATGTCACACCATAGTTGTGCAAGCAACATCAATTAGATCTATTTCGAACTCATTTTTGCGTTAATTTGTGGATATAAAATTAATGATTTGTGTAATGGAGTTGTTTTGACTTGTTGATAAGTGTAGCTTATGCTTGATTTGGTTCCATATGTGATTTGCAAAATCACACTAGAAAAATAAGTGGTCTCTATCTTCGTTTTGTTTATTACACAATTTGCACACTAGAGATTGATTATTGTACCACTTGTCGGTTTTGTACATAGTTTTCAGTTTGTTCATTAATGCTAAATACAAACATATAGACATTTTTAGGGGGAGGCATATTCAGTTCCATACATGAAGACATCATGCTTGAGTTGTATTTTTGGTCCTTACATTGTTCCGGCAGATTTAATAGTGAAATTACATCTTTCTGTTCATTGTTATGAATTGTTGTTTCTCAATTTGTTTCAAATGTTGTATGGTAGATCTGATTTGTTGAGACTTCATTTTGAATCACAAATGAGAGCAGACTTGTGCAGTTAAAACACTTAGCGGTTCTATAATGCTGAAGGTACAAAAGGTTAAAGTGTGGATAAAGTGGGGATATAACGAAAAATGACGAAGGTGTAAAAAGCTTCATTAGATAAAAAACCAAATATTCAAAGTTAATTTATTCTCATTCTCACATCATTTGTATGGTAAAAAAAATTGTTTAACCTTGTATAAAAAAATCAAAGAATATCATGATTTACACAGACTAGATTTAGTGGCCACAATAGATTCCTAACTTATCTTGGGCACTTATGCCTTAAAACCAAGTCTTTACCCTAACTTTGTTGATTTGGTTTATAAAAGAACTAGTCAAATCAACATTTGTATATTAATTAATGTTTTTAAAGCGAGTGCTAAAAAACCTTGATTTAGTGAGTGTAGCGGAAAATAACGGGTCTTAAAGCGGATCTACCGTTCAATAACGCTAAATTGTAATAGCGTAGCGGTTGGAAAGTGTTATGCGCTATAGCGGAGATTTTGGAGGACTTTAACTACACAGGACCAGACACATCCTTACACCATTAGAGCAGCTCATGTACTACCATCATGTTGTTGATCCAAGGATCAAATCATAAATTTGTGTATTTTCCATTGGCTATTTTCTTTTCTGTTAAACCATGGCTAGCATCCTGGAACTGAGCAGTAAGTTCCATGTAAATGATGCATTTGAATCTTCTCTGACGAGCCAAAAAAATTTATTTAAGCAATATTTATTGAACATCCACTTTACACAGAGGTTGTCTTGCTGCAAAAACTTCCAAACAATTTAAGAGATACAGCATTTTGCATGTCATTCAAGCTTCTTGACCCCATTTCCCCTTTCTTATTTTAGCTTACATACAGTGGATCGGTTTATTTGATGACATTTGCCTTGCCATAACAAGTTAGCACAAATACTTTAATATAATTTATAACATTCTTTGTCGTTTAACATATTTACATTCAAAAGGCAACTATTGAATGTATTACTGTCTTAATGAGTTCCAGTTAAAAGTTTACAACTCCATCCATTTAGCTTTTGCTTAATTTCGTCAATTAATTTTGCTAAAATCAGCTCTTTTAAGTTTTGCATTGCTAAGAGGAATACCTAAATAAGTTATAGGCAGACTTGCTGTGCAAACACCTAATGCATTAGCAATACTCTGCTTCATTGTCACTCCTTTGCTGAAAAATAATTTAATTTTTGTTCATTCATGGGCAAACCAGT